>CM044005.1:72649005-72844005 GCA_024085815.1 Flaveria linearis
TTTAGTTTAGTTAAGTGTTTTTTTTCACATAAATTGAATCGAAACTTCATGACGAGCCTCGTAAAAAAATTTTCTTAGACCATTTTTTTTTAACAACAAACTATTTACTGCTAGATTACACCAAACTAAACTACATCATGTTTGATTTTTATTTTGATACTTTATTTTTAAAAGATAAAAAACTTTACCAAATAGGCTACTCCCAAATTATAAAAATGATCGAGTTTACCATAATACAACTTAGACTTAGGGCTACGGCCACAGAAATTTGAGGGCCCAATTTTAAAGTATGCTTCATTCATTAGCCCAGAAAAATAGTTCTAGCTTCTACAATAAAAACCGTACGCACATATTAAAAGAAGCGGCCTTTGACTCTCATCCCAGTAGAAGGGAAGCGTGAATAATGGAACTTGGGAGAAATTTTACCAACACTTGGAAATACAATCATCTATACAATTAGTTTTAATTTACTTTATATGCAAATAGATTAATCCTTATGTATAATATTAATGAAGCTACAAAAATGGATTCAAGTATTCTTCAGCATTTCTATAATCTAGGGGTGTTGATCGGGTTTTTTAATCGGGTATCGGGTTCCGGGTTCGTCGGGTCGGATTGGTCGGGGATTTTTATGTGGTAATTAAATTCAAACATGACCCTAATAAGACTCATTTTAATTAGAAATAAGGTTTATTTGGCTCAGTATAATCAGTAATAAGGTTGCTAATTAGACTACTAAATGGGCTATTAATATGTGTTTTTTTCATTTGAGGTACTACATGGGCTATAACAATGAATTTTAATATTAGTGTGAGTTATTACTATTATTAAATGTTACTAACTACACTAATCAATCTAGCAATTAATGTAATTTGATTGTTAACAAACAATTTATGTTTGTAAACCTAACTAAACCATAATTTTAAAGTAGCAATAACACAAACATACTTTGAAAAAGTGTCTACAACTACATACTCAAATTCTTATAAGCTATCGCATGAATAAAACCATAATCTAAAATTATATCAATCAATCATATCAAAAAAAAGAACGTCAAATTATATCATCCAATAAAGTTCTATCAATCTTCTTATTGCCACCTTCATGCATGCTCGTCTATTTCCAAAGCGATATTTAAAAAATAAATAGAATAAGAACTAAAATGGTTAGTTATAACATGAATAAATATTATAAAAAACTAGTAACAAAAACACATTAATCAATTTCTTGAATTGCATCCCAATCTTCTTCACTGATGAGTTTGTTGGTTGAAGTTGAACTCTCTCGAAGCTAGTTTTGGATGCAGATTAAACTCTCATAAATTTAAGGAGTTAAAGAGCTCCTAAATGAGTCCAAATCCTCTCACTTGTGCTAAAAGTGATTTAGAAGCCACCGTTGACACATAATGGCAAATAAGTCTTTAGATATTAAAAGTAAAATCGAAAGTATCATGCTATTAACTTTTCACCATTCTAAAACATTGAAGAACTTTGCATCCTCTTCAACATTTTTTTTAAAAATTTATCTATCTCACCAACAGATTCAACTCTTTATATATTCGTCTATGCTCTTAGTTTGTTTTTGAAGTGTGATTTGGATGCAATATCTTCTAGGATTTGGAGTTTCCATAATACTGATGATGTTGAGGACCCCACAGTACTAGAATTTGAGGAAGAAAATCGAATATTATCATTGTATAACTTGAACATAAATTCCATAATTATTCTTAAATTCTTCTCCGCCACATTTTTCCTATAACGATCAACTAATAGTATATTTAAATATATTACTTTATTTCGTGGGTCTAGAATCAAAGCAAAGCACATCAACAAGTTCATTTTTAGTATGTCGCCATAGTATTTATCAAAATTTGGCTTCATTGGCAATGCAATCTAGTAAAGAATCGAAGTTTAAGTAGCATTATCCAACACACTATAAATAAAGTAGATCTAATCTATGTATGAGTTCGATGTTACATAAAGTATCCCAGAGACCCTCAATTTAACATTGTAAAATGATTTCAGAAAATGATATAAGTCTCAAACGCTTTAATAATCAGCTAGTGTAAGTAGAGTTCCACAGCATATGGTATGTAGAGTTTCATCTAATTGGTACATCTCTAAAGAGGTGTTTTGTTGTATCAACATTAACAATCTTAGCAAAGTTATGATATTTCTAATGTCTACCACACGATGATTCTCCTAAGAACAAACGTTTAAAATCTATTTCCTTGGTTTTCACTCATTATCTAAAAAGTAGCGGGTGAAGCACATATGATTGGATTGTTGACTAGAAGTCCAAGTGTCAATGGTTAAATAAATCCTACAGGTATTGATAATAATAAAATCATGAACTTGTATCTTTTCTTCTTGAAACAATTGAGTATATGTATTCGGTAATCGTGGTTATACTTGGAACTTGAAGGGATGGTTGACAAACACTCATGAAATACCTAAAATCTGCTCGTTCCATAAAAATAAATGGTAGCTCATTAATTTGTGCTAGCCCAGTACTAATTTTAGCCATGTACGAGGCATATTTCTTTAAATGATTGTTAAGATCGGTTGTACCTTGATATTTGTAGTCATCTGTACACCGAAGAACAATGAATGCACTTGATTTTTTCTAACACCATCTTTATCAGTGAACACTTTTCAAACTCCCCCCATACATGCAATATTGGTTGGTACATAAACTGTCGAATTATTAGTTAGCAGCACCTTAACAAAAGTTAGATCACATGAATTATATGTTTTATTTATAGGTTACTTATTTAGGGTGAAGACTAAATATGCACATATATGCAGTATATAAATCAAGAACAAAATGAGATTAATCAAAGAGCTGAGATGGATATACGAACTTCAAACTGATTAGTCATCATACGAACTAAAGTAGATCAAAAAATAAATTAAAACACACACATGTATCATCAAATATATAAACCTAAAGTATCATAAAATTGTATTTATGTCACTAAAAATAGCTATTGTTTGAACTAAAGTGGCATAAAAATATAACTATGAACACACATTGTAAAAAAAAATTAAGCAACTTATATCATCAATACATAATGTATCACTAAAACTAGCTAATGTATGAACTACATATGAAGTATGAACTATGAATACACCACAAACAAAATAAATGCACATAGATACCACAAGATTTGAGCGTTTGAACGATTGAAACATAAACGGACCAAACCTTTTTGTTGAAACTTGATTGAACCACAAGCCGGTTGAACCACCGTCGATTAAGATTGTGAATAAACTACAAGCCCACATAGTTGCCGATTAAATGTATTATATTGTTGAACTCCAATAATTGTCACAAACCAACAAATAGAACATGTGTCATTAATAATGTGAATCAAACTATAATATCATAAAATAGTTAACGTATCATAAAAAGTCCAAAACTAATTCTTGCATAAATTATGTATAACTATGATGTAATTTCTTTTAAATAATAGCGTATGTCAATGTTATAAGGAGTAAAAAAGAGTTATTTTTCAAATTCTTAAATTAAAAATAATTCTAAAATGATACTCTCACTATATGTATAATAGTATAATACGCGGGGGTAAAGGATATAACATGTCGGGGGCCCTCGCCTCCATTATTTTTTTTGCCAGTAGTGTTAATTATCTGTCTGATAATGTAAATTTTTGGTACGGTACTGTAAATTTTTATATATATAGACTTCGTCCACGCTAAAAATTTAATTTCGCCGCCTCCACCGTCATAGGAGCATATAATCTCCATCACTGTTAATATGATAATGAATATTTAAATACTTATATTATCTATAGTTATCAATAGTATGGTGGATATGTTTGGTGAATAAAAAATCTGTTCTCCTTTATCAGACTCGAGCATTACATTGACTTATCATGCGACATCATCCACCAACAACAATATTTTATCAATACATTACCCACTAACCATGCATAAGACATTTGTCGACAGACGTGGAAAACCGTTGGCGACCTTTCAGATTCTCAATCGATGTACAATCGGGTACAAATTTGCATTTTACTATTACACCACTTTTTTTTCCTTTTATTGTTTTTATTTTCTACATAGCTTGGGATAGTTTGTTAAAATAATATGAATATTCTGATAAACTTGATGTTATCCTACACTGTTTAATGTACGCCATAATTAATATACAACTGCTAGTTATAAATACGGTAATTCTGGACGCACCGTAGGAATTTTGGAGAAAACCCAACCTAACCGTCACGGTTTGGGCTCACCATGACCGTTAGGTCGGGTGTAGATACTAACTGTCACGGTGAGGCTTAACCGTGACAGTTAGGATTCAGAGAATACCTCGGGATCGGGTTAATTATTGGGGGTGTAGTTATTGTAGGTGTAAAGAGTTTGGTTTTAGGGTTTTGGCGATATATATGTCACGGTTTGGCCAAACCGTGACATATTGTGTATAATATTTAATTTTTTAATCATACTAGTTTGTTTGTTTATTATTTATTTTTTATCACACGATTAAAACTAATCGTAACATACGAGTTTATGTTTTGTGTTTATTATTATTTTATCATATTGCAATATTTTTTCTATGTGTGCACATGCATCTCGGAACAATGATTTTTATGTGTGCACATGCTGAATATGTGAGTATTTTACATCATAATCCTCTTTTCTGGTCTGTTTATCATTTCATTTTTGAAATCTTGGAACCAATGCTAACCGTACTAATGAACAGGGACAATAAAATACGTTTTGTGTTTTGGTTTATTATTATTTTATCATTTACATATTTTTTCTTGTTCACAGCCATCTTGGAACATGATTTTTATATGTGTGTACAGCTAATTAAAGTACATCTTAATCCTCTTTTCTGGTCTGTTTATCACTTCAGTTTTGAAATCTTGGAACCAATGACTAACCGTACTAATGAGACAGGGGACAACAGGCCAACTCATTACCATGTTTTGTATGATGAAATTGGCTTCTCAGTCGATTATCTGCAGGAGCTTAGCATCTTTATCATACGTGTAAGTTTCTTGCTCTTAGCCTTTTATTTTGTGAAAATCATGATTTTTAATCATCGTTTCCTCTACTGCAGCTACCAGCAAAGTACTACTGCAATCTCGATTGGTATTATCGTTTTGTGGTATTTATGGTACGTGGTATCTTAATCTTTATGTTTAGGATTTCTGGTAGATACTTATGTATTTGTATGAATGTTTAGAATGATGGTTATCATGTTTGCTGCTAGTCAAGTTTTCTTTTGTTGCTTAACTATGTCGTTTTTGTCACACTATTATTAGATATAATTTATAGTGTCAATCTAAATAAATAACAAAACATTGCAAAAGTGTATAAAATAATAAGTAGTTCTTACGGTGCTAGCCAGGTTTTCTTTTTAATCATACTAGTTGTCTTTTATGATTATATTATTATATTATTATTATTATTATTATTATTATATTATTATTATAATTATTATAATTTAATAATAATAATAATAATAATATAATAATAATAATAATAATAATAATTATTTTATTATTATTATTATTATTATATTATTATTATTATGATGATGATGATGATGATGATTATTATGATGATTATTATGATGATTATTATGATTTATGATTATTATTATGATTATTATTATGATTATTAGTATGATTAGTATCAGTATTAGTATCAGCATTAGTATCAGCATTAGTATCAGTATTATTATCACTAATAGTACCACCACTAGCACCACTACTAGGACCACCACTAGCACTATCGCTAGCACCACCAGTAGCACCACCAGTAGCAAACCACAAGCACCACGCTAGCACCACCGCTAGCACCACGTAGCACACGCTAGACCACCGCTAGCACCACCGCTAGCACACGCTAGCACCACGCTAGCACCACCGCTAGCCCACCGCTAGCACCACCGCTAGCACCACCGCTAGCTCCACCGCTAGCACCACCGCTAGCACCACCGCTAGCACCACCGGTAGCACCACCGGTAGCACCCCGCTAGCACCACCGCTAGGACCACCGCTAGGACCGCCGCTAGGACCACCGCTAGGACCACCGCTAGGACCGCCGCTAGGACCGCCTCTAGGACCGCCTCTAGGACCGCTCTAGCACCGCCGCGAGCACCGCCGCGAGCACCGCCGCGATTATTCCGCGAGCACCGCCACGAGCACGGCTGCGAGCACCGCCACGAGCACCGCCGCGAGCACCGCCGCGATTATTTGCAGGCCCGTTCCCGGGACACTTACAGCTGGACAATCGTAGCACTAAACATACATAATATTATACATTTCTTAAAACATTGTAGCAGAATTACATTAACAACAACCTTCATTCATTAATAAATTACTGTTGTAAGCAATACATCATTGTTCATTAGTTACTAAAAGATTGTTCAAATGCATTACAAAATACAATATCATCAAAACATGAATGGGTGTCAGTGTTGCCCCGCCAAGTAGCTTCACCCTCATGTCATCCTCAGTAATATTTACCTGCCAACTGAATATGTATAAAGTTAGTATTGTTGAGTGAGTTCTAGTTTTAAAACTATTTAAATACTTGTATAGATATATGAAAATATCTTGTGTAAAATACCTCCTTAACTTGGTATGTGATCACACATTAGACATACATCAAGGTAATACTTTCTTTCATTCATATGTACGTATTCTTTCTTTCATACTTTTATCATTATCTTTCACTTTCTTACGGACCAATGTGCAATCCCCCAAACATTGTGTACGAAGCTGATGCTGGGCCCATGGTCTATAAATAGACCATGAACATTGTGCACTAAGTGACCAGTCACCTAGGGTATGCTACAAGGGTCCCTGTCAGTCTCAATGACTGACCCTGCATGAATCCTTCGGGTTAGCTAAACCGCACACAGTTGAGCTAATGACAACATGGTCATGCACCTCTATTCCTTTGCTTGCAAGACTTACATCCTTTCATATGTTCCATTTTCTCATCATTAATCTTGAACTTTTATTAATGATAATACTTTACGTTTATGAACATAAACACACCACGGAAGGTCACATAATAATTAATACGGAACATAAGAACAACTCATAATCATGCATAATAATAACAATTAAAAACCCTAAAGCCAACTTGGGTCAAACCATAACATTCTGTTTTTCTCAAAATTCAGAAAATTTCTAAGTGTTTTGGGCGCATGAGCCCTGCTTAGGCGCATCAGCACCTCGGGCGCATGGCCTTACACTTAACCGCTTTCCTACTAAGTCTTGGAGCATGAGCTATTCAGGTGCATGAGTCTACACTTAGGTGCCTGAGGAATAAGTTGGGCGCATGGACACTATTGGGGCGCTGACCCCCAACACTTAGGCATCTAACCAAAATTCCTAGGGCATGAACCACTGTTCAGGCGCATGGGTCATACTAGTCATTCTAAGGCAAAATTTGTGGGCGCATGGGGCACTGTTTGGGTGCATGAGCAACACTAAATCTTTCTAAGGCATTTTCAAGCACATGAGCCTTATGTAGGCGCATGAACAACTTGTTTAACACGTCCTAAGTATTTCAGTCCCAATCATCATATCAACTGTTGTAAGCTTGTTATAACTATCCTAAGTTTAAACATAGCATAAAAACCATAGAACATCACCATACAAGCATACATGCTTAGGGTTACATATAGATAACAGTTGAAAAATCATTTTCATACATTTTTAGCCCCAAAGAGTTTATAAAAAGTAGAATACGGGGTCTAGAATCACCATAGTTGCTGAATGCTCAACTCCTTGACTTGAACTTTTTAAAGAACTCTAACACCTATACATGTCCAAGAACGCATACCCGAGCACATATAAACACATAAGAACATGAGAAACCGGTTTCATGGTCAAAATCCATAAAAACTGAACCATTATACTAAATTTACTGACCTTAACCGAATTTGGCTGCTCTCTCCCTCTAGAACAAAGATCTCTCATTTCTCTCTCTAAAATGTTAGTAGTTGAGAATGCAGAAGATGTGGGCGCCTTGCCCACTTTAAAAGAATAATAATAATATTCTCCTTTTACACTTTAGTCAATCCACTTTATTCATTTTACTTTCTCTCAAGATACTTTCCTTTTTCCTTCTCTTATTCTTTTTTCTTTCTTTTCTTTTTAACTACAAAATTTCCAGGCGTACATTATTATCATATTATTATTATTTATTATTATTATTATTATTATTATTATTATTATTATTATTTTATTATTATTATTAGTATTATTATCAGTGACTGGGTTGTTAGAATGAAGTTCTCTGTCGTTGTGAAACAACAAGGACGAATATGATGATTGAGTCAGTGATTATATGGCGGAATCATACAATCACGGAACATTGAATGCACGAAATACTCATAAATGCACTTTGTATTGATTATGATGAATAGTTACAATAAATGCTAGGTTTGAGCACTATACAGTAACAAAACACCTTGTGGACAAAAGACTGTAATATTCTGATTGTCTAATGTTAGTCTCAAGTCTTCTCACATATGAGGTGTTCTATTCTATTTATAGGCTGACAAGAAGCCTTTACAAAAGACTAAAATACCCCTATACATAATCTAGTGTAAGTACAAAAAGGTCTTCATTAGCATTTGTTTTTGTTCATCCGCATTAACTAATGCGGATGTGTTGATCTTCATCAGCATGGTTTTTCTTCTATCGCATTAGTGTTTGGTCATCAGCATTGACAAATGCGGATGAACAAACACTTAGCGCACTGTTGCTGAGCATCCGCATTAGTTAATGCGGATGATTTGTTCCTTTGTCAGCATTTGTTCGCCTATCCTCATTTGTTAATGCGAAAGAACAAATACTTGTCAGCGTTTGTTCTTTGGTCATCCGCATGTACAAAGGCGGATAGCCAACACTTGGTCTTCTTTTGTTGATGCAGATTCTTCATCCTCATTGGTTATTGGAATTAGGGAGATATCAGTAGAACAACATCATCCACTACTTGAATTGGCATGTATAATCCTTTCAGGGTCCAACAATACTCCCCCTAAGGATTATACAGCCTAGGAACTTCAGGGTTTGGTGGATGAGGTTGTGAGGATTCTGCGGGTCTTGATCAGTAGGAGAAGAGAAGCAGGAGCTGGGTCTGTGTATGAAGGATCCAGGATGGCTTTGATCATGTGTGAATTATCTTGCATCAGCCAACTTTTCTACTCAATACATGGATCTTTATTTGGCACAGTATGAATGCCTTCAGTGGGCAGCTTTTTCAAAGAGATATGCTCCCATAAGGACACAGTTGACATCCTATCTCTATGAATCAGTAGAGATCCATCCACATCTACCCTCTAGCTTCACAATGTTCTCAAATTGCAAAGGAGTCTTCTTCTTCCTCCTCTGCTCTCTTGTGTAATATTCTGTCGTAGGCCATCTTAGGAGTTTGATGCATTTCAGAAAGAATTGCATATCAGCTTGTCCAAGCTTGTTGCTGATATATCTGAAGTGCCTTGTGTAAATGTAGTGGATATAGGATTCGTCAAGCATCCTTACCTCATATCCACTAAACAATCTGATTTTAGCCCCTTCTTTTCCTCCCTATCTTTCTTTCAATCACCAACTCAATGTCTTTCATCATAGTAGACATTTGAGATTGGGATGGAGAATGAGTTCCAGCTACCATCTTTCTTTTCAAAGATTTAGTAGGATTCACCTTGAGTCAGGGAACACCACTTGATAATTTGTAAACCATCCATTTGAAGAGAATTATCATGGATAAACCATTTGATAATTTGTAAACCATCCATCTGAATGGGTGTGCATATTGGCATCTTTTTGCATCAGAGGAGAATATCCAGGTTTGTAATGACTTACAACAAAGGATATCTCAGCACTTCAGGTCTATGATGACTCATAACAGAGAAGTGAACAGATGTTGTAAACAGAGCTCATGGTTATTCATCCACCAGGTGTGAGGTTAAACCTTATAAGCAATCAATTAGATAATCCAATACTACTCATTAGTATAAGATGAACACACAAACATGCATAGATGATTTAGTTTAATCATAATAATTTACCTTTTCAATATAATTACATGAGTTTACCTACACATCATATCTAATCACGTCAGACTTTATCAGTGAGTGAAGTATGCAACTGATCAAAACTAATGTACTATCATTTCTCACATATTGCAAAAACAGATTCAATCCTAAAATAATAAAATGAACAACTAAACAATAATTTTTTAAGTTTTAATTTTATTTTTCTCTTTTCTTTTTGCAATTCTATTTTGTATTTGCTTTTTCATATTAAGCACACACAACACACAATATATACATTAGGCCGTTACTTTGACAGCTTCTCTTGAATTTTATGTTTAGATATGAGTAGGTTATTTTCATTTTTATGATTCAAATAATGAAATGAAACTAAACATGTAATAAATATGATTAATGAGACCAATTGACTCGACCAATACTCAAACCTACCTGGTAAGAGGCTTTTGTAATAAATAGCCAATGTTTTCATTGATATTTGAATCAAAATGATTAAACCTTTTTTAGAGTTATCTCGAGAAAATGATATCGAATTTCGATATGTTTTGTTTGGAATGTTGGACAGGATTAGCTATTATAAACATAGCAGCTGTGTTATCATGTAAGTAGGAGTTTTAAGAAAATTGAACCCGTAATCCAGTAGTTGGTTTTGTAACCAAAGGATTGAGAACATCTGTGGATGCAGTATGTACTCAGCTTCTACAACCGAAACGAATACATTTGTTTGTTTCTGACATTGCCATGAGACTAATCTGGGACCCAAAAACTAACAACCACCTGTTGTAGATTTACAATCTTGACAACCCTTTATAATCACTATCTGTATATCCATGTAACTCGAAGTTTCCTTCATAAGGATACCATAACCTTAGAGCTATTTTCCTTTGAGATATCTGAATATGCGTTTGACAGCGTAAGATGAGATTCCTTCACGTCTTATTAATACCTGGCACAGACACAAACAACATATATTATGTCAGTTCTAGATGCAGTAAGATACATCAAGGAACCATCATAGATTGTATAAAGTTTGGTCAACAGTTTTTCCTTTTGGATCAGGTTCAATCTTGGTATCGACTTCAGTTGGATTCTGTAGATGACAATCTTGCAGTCTAAACTTTTTCAAGAGTTTGTCACCGAACTTGTATTGATTAATAAAAATTCGATTTGTAGACTGTTTCACTTGCAAACCAAGGAAAAACTTAATTTCTCCCATAGAACTCACTTGGGAATGAGACTTCATGATTTCTTCAAATTCATTGCATAATTGGACTTGTAGAACGAATATGATATCATCAACGTACACTTGACACATAAGAGATCATTAGCATCCTTCTTTATAAACAAAGTTGGATCATTTTCACTCTTGTGTATCCATGTGGATCAAATGTTGTGATAATGACCATACCAAATTAGGAGCTTGATGAAGACCATACAATGTTTTACTAAGCTTGTACACACGATGAGGATATTTTGAATCTTCGAAACCCGGAGGTTGCTTACATATACATCCTCGTTGATTGTCTATATAAGAAAGCACCTTTCATGTCCATCTGGTACACTTGAATTTATATATGAAGCATAAGCCAGGAAGACACGAATTGCTTCAAGTCTTACAACTGGAGCAAATACTTCATCATAATCAACTCCTTCTTCTTGAGTGTAACCTTGTGCAATGATCTCGCTTTGTTGCGAACAATTCCTCGCATCTTATTTTTTCTAAAAACCATTTTGTGCTGATGGCATTTTCTCATTCAGGTACATCCACAAGCTTCCACACTTCTTGTTTGCGAAACTGTAATAACTCTTCTTGCATAGCGTCAATCCAACTATTGTCCTGTAAAGCTTCATTGATGATTTTAGGGACAATTTGAGATAGAAAACACGAGTATAAGAAGAGATTTATCTTTTTGAATGATCCTCGTTATTCTCTCATTCAATGGACCTATAATCTGGGACGTAGAATGGTTCCTGTGAATACGATATGTTGGAATCCCATCTTCTAGAACACGAACATCCAGATTAGTTTGGTTCAAGTCAGATAGCTACTGCATATGTTTGAAGTATGAGTGAAATTAGGCACTTGAGTCAGGAGTTGATAAAATATCAAGGCGATCATAACAACTACACATCAGAACTAATGTGATTCTAGACTCAGGTTGAATAATTTTAAGAACGTTTAGGAATAGGTTATAAAACATTGAATTTTTATAATTGGGATGTTCTTATCCTTGTTGGATTGTGATTGATCATTAGATTTAGAATGAAAGATAGAATCTTTGACAAATGAAAAGAAAGGATAATCAGGGCTTGAATCATCCATATCATCAGAATCAGAATTATCACTGAAAGATCCTAGATCTTCTCCTTGTTTCTTCTTTTCACCTAAAATTTCAAACAAGTTAGAATGAAAGAGTTGACAATGAATCTAAATCAATAACCAAGCGGTACCATTTGAAACTAATGGAAATGACTTTTCTAGAAATTAACATTAAATGTTCAAGGATAACATTCATCCTAGAGTTGTAAACTCTAAAGGCTTTTGAAACAGATGAATATCAATGAAAATCCTTCATCAGATTTTAAATCAAACTTTCCAAGCTGATCACTTGAATTTAAATTCAGCACTAGACAAGCAAAAGATTTAAGAAAATCTATATTAGGTTTCTGCCAAACATCAACTCATAAAGAGTTTTCTGTTTATCTTTCACAAGTAATGTACGATTCTATACAAACATGCTATGGATATGGCTTCATCCCAGAAAGTGATTGGAATCTTTGCATCTTCTAACATGGAACGTGCAGCTCGATCAAAGTTGTTCTTCCTTTCAGCAACTCCATTTTGTTATGGAGTACGAGGAGCATTGAACTGACGAGCAATTCCTTTTTCTGCACAAAACACGTCAATATTGGCATTTTTAAATTCAGTTCTATTGTCACTTGTAATGATTTGTGCTTTTTGTTCTCATTGATTTTCAACTTTAATGATAAACTCTTTTAATAATTCAGTTGTTTCAGATTTAGCATGCAAAATGAAAATCTAAGAAAAACTTGTAAAGTCATCATGATAACTGAACAATAAGATTCTTCCAATACTCTTCATTTGTTGGACCGAATATCATATGTAACATCAAAAGAGGCTTGGAAATTGAGTTTATTAGCTTGGCTTATAAGAAGCTCTGTCTTGCTTCCTTTCAAGCAAGATGTGCAATGAACAGTGGTAGCAAACTTCTTTGTGGGAATGCCAACTACATGATTTCCTGCAACAATTTGTTCATGTTCTTGAAATTTGAATGACGAGACATCAATGTCATAACTGACTTCATCATTTGATGCTTTAGCAAGAAGGCAAGTTGTCTTTTGAAGGATCCACTTGAGACATATCTAGCTTGTAGACATCCTGATCACGAACAGCTTTGACAACTATCCCCCTTGCTAATCTGGAAACCAGGCTTCAAAATCTACTACTATTTAATAAGCAACTCTTCAGGCAAAATGGTAATTTTACAAATCTCTTAAAATTAAGAGATGTACATGTGTTCATGCACAAGGTACAACTTTGTTTGCTTTGGATGTATATGCAACGGGGGCAAACAATCTCTCATGTATATGGAACGGAGGCTTTCAAAATTCAAAAGTTTTCAAAATTCAAAACCCCAGATCTCAAAGTTTTTCTCCCTAAAGCGAGTTGCAGAAACAACGACGGTAGCCTCACGCCACCGCCACCACCACCACGGCGAATATGACGGTAGATCAGCTTCACAAAACATATTCACACACAAGCAAGAACCCTAAATCATCTCTCACCATCTTGCAATCGATGGTTGTTACAATCTATGACAACTCCGATTGAAACCCCAAATCATCATCTCACGCTCTTAGGTTCGATGGCTGCTTCAATCTCTCACCCTCTTGCATCGTTACCCTCCTCTCTATCGATGAAAAACGATTTTCTTCCTATCAAGATTCAACAATCGGTGCTGAAACATGACGAGATCGAATCCGCTACATCTTTAGGTTTGTTATCTTTTTTCTTGTTTTTATTTATCTTTTATTTATCAGACCTGTTAGTGTATTTCGAATTTTTAAAGATTTGTGAAGTAAGTTTTGTTTGTGTTCATTTGTTTACTAGATAATATGTGTTGTTTGGGTGAATTGATATGTGATAGCTGTTTTGTTGTTTGAGTTTTGTGATTGTCGATGTGTACTTAAGTGAGTTGTGTTTAATTTCATTTGGTTGATTGGTGTTACGGGATGATATGTTGTTTAAGTGAATTGGTAACTGATAGCTATTTTTTAGTTGGAGTTTTGTGGTTGTTGATTTGTACTTAAGTGTGTTTTGTTTGATTTTGTTTGGTTGATTGTTGTTTCTAGATGATATGTGGTGTTTATGGACTTTGTGTAAGTTGTGTTGGATTGATTTTCTGAATGGGGGATTTGTGATTGGCAGGTGTGGCCGAGATGTACGACCCGAAGAGATCGGGTCGGATGGGATCCAGAAGGTGATGATGATATGGTGAAGGTGATGAGGGCTGCACCGGGGTTGGCCTTGCTGCTCCCTAAATTGGTATTCCTTTAAAAGTTAGTTTTTGTTATGTTTACATTAGTTAATGTAAACTTTGGAGATTATGTATGGATTAATTTTAGTTGTTTATTAATCGATAGATTGGATTATAATAATCTGAACTATGACATAGTGAGCGATAATAATTTTTGTTGATAATTTAACCAATTGTACATTAACTTTTGTTTTAATCATCATAGATTTACTTGATTTACTTTATAATAATTTTTGTTGATAATTTAACCAATGTTTTTGATTCATTTATTTTATCTTTTGAATCTTGTTTGATCTGTAGTTGTTAGTATCTCATAGATGCAGATCTTACTTGAAGATTACAGATGCCTACAACTGCAGCAAACTTGATCAATATAACATAGGATTATGAAATACGAATTGATAGTTGTATTAGTTTCAATAGAAGAATATCGAATTCAAGCAGTTGTTGATGTTTTTTTTAATGTTAGTATATAACCTGGATAGTTGAATGCTCATTTTCGCATTGCAGGTTATAATCGCAAATGGGGTCTACACCAGCAGAGTATATGATAGAGCCTTCATCAGGAGCACATTTTCTGGATTTCATATGGATGGGATGCAGGCAATAACTTCACTTGTGGGGCAGGCAACTTCTTCGGTGAATGAAAACGTGCACAAGTAGCCTTTTATCATGGTATGTATTGTTACAAGAAGAATCCAAATGCAATGCACTTGATTGCTTGTATAGTTTTGGCTGAAACAAGAATGCCATGCTATTAAGTTGCCATGTATAGTAAGTTAATGTTTGTTATTATCTGTATACCTTAATACTATAGTTTAAGTGACAGTTGTTGATGCCTTTAGCACCTTCACCCCCTTCTCTTGAGAGTCGGCTAGATTGCTTTAGAGTGATTCCTGAAGGCAAAATACTTGCAATCTTTCACACAGGCTTCTTTTTTACGAGGAATAACCATGTTAATAAGATTTTGTTTAGTTAGTATTCGCTGTTTAAATTTATCAAATGGATGTTCAAAATCTTAGACTTTTGCCATAGAAAATGCATGTCAATGAATTGTATGCATCTTTTTAATTTAAAAGACTTATGTTGTCATATATTTCATGGTGATGTGTTTTCATTATCAAATATTTCCATCAACAACCAGGGGTTGCTGGAGGTGCAGCTTCAGGGAAAACAACATTATGTGACATGATTATAGAGCAGCTTCATGATCAGCGTGTTGTACTGTGAACCGGGTATTGTTTTCTTTACTGACAATATTAATATATTTTATAGAGTATGTGAAACAGCGTTTTAATAATATCATATTTTGGTCTATTTTATGGGCTGCTCTAGCATATTATGATCACATAATATATGTTTATCTAACTTCTTGAAACATTGATCTGGTATATGGAGGAGGTAGTATTGGATTAATGGGGATTGTTTCACAAACTGTTCATGAGGGTGTCGCCATGTTATTGGGTAAGTGCATTAGAAAGATGCGGATAGAACCAGAACTTTTTAGTCTAAAAGTCATTATAGTTATTATTATTTCTGTCGACTACAACTAATGGTCTAATATTTTTTTTCTTAAAAGATGAGTGAGTAATTTTGGTTGCGAGGGTAAATGGATCCTTTTGACCCTCTCTTGTTTAGCCCTGTGTGATGTTATTATTTATTCTCAAAAACTAAAAAGTATAATCAAGATTAACAGAGGATGATTAAGGAACAGAATGAATGTGTTTGTTGTTGGGGTTTTCTTTGATTAGAACAAACTTTTTGTCATGTTATAATCTCCATAATCACCAGGCCATCAAACCATCTGTTCTAATTGGAACATCTGGGGTAGGACAAACGTTTACGCAGGATGTGGTTGAGCCACGACAGCTTTTAATGAGGTTCTCTCTCTCTCTCAAAAACACACACATGTGCACGTGTACACACACTTTGAGGTGGAAATGTGCAGGACCATGGGTTGGGCAACCAGTCAAAACGTTTATTGGTCAGAAACGGATAATTATTTGTACAGGTCAAATAATGCTTACATTTTCCCTGGACTTGGTTTGGGTGGTCATCTCTGGTGCAATCCGTGTACATGACGAGATGCTTTTGGCAGCTAAGGGATGATTTACCCTCCACTCACTAACATCAGAAAGATTTCAGCTCATATTGCTGCAAATGTTGCTGCTAAAGCATATGACTTGGTAAGCCCTGTTTTATATCATGTAGAGATGGCAAATTGACGACTTTTTGTATCAGTCAAAACAATTCTGGTGGTTTGATCCAAAAACTTATTTCCCAAACTTGGATATTACAAAATTTTGTATTTAAATAGTAATTTAAAGAACTAAACAAAATGAATTATAAGTTCTATTTTGGGCCCTTTTTACCAGTTTTAAGACTACTTATTCTATAATTACCCTTTGAGTTGATCGAGATAAAACAAATACTCCTGGATCGCTTATTTAAAAGTACACGTGTCAAAAGTTCCTCCTATTTTAGACACCCGCCTGCTGATCTGGTGAAGTAGCTGAGAGTTGTATGTACACACCTCTACCGAAGCTACAGATAAACAATTAAGCTAACTCCTGTGTTGTCCAAAGTGTTTGCTCTATTTGAGTTTTGTTATCTTGCTTTTGTGTTCTTTCGCTGTATGTTGGAATCTTTATATATTAAGTGGTTATAGTGTGAAGTATGTATTAGTTCAATAACAAAATAAGCTTTAAATCATTACATTAACTATATTTTCCTTCAGTCTTGTCATATTAAGTTGCTTGTTTATATTAATAAACTTTCTATTCATGAATGTTGATTTATCTATATTATTTTGACTTTGAGATATACCAAGCAAACACGTATGTTTCTTTATTTAGTATCAGGTATTATTTTATTGTTATTAGTTTTTCTGTTGATTGGTAATCAAAACAAAAAATTAAACACATGCATTTTATTTAATGTTATGAGTTTATTTATATATAACATCTCATAGACCCTTATATTTCAAAAATCTTTTTTATTGTTTATGTAGGGGATCTCAGATGATGCTAATGAGTCTATGATCTAATGGATCAGATAACTTATTTAATTTTGTTTACTTTGTGTTATTTAACTTGTAATGGACCTCAAGTCTCGAGTATTGCTAGCCATTAATGTAAGGATTAAGTAATGTTTTGATCTTGCCGATATGCTTTCATCACTCGGCTAGCGAATGTCTTCATTTTCCTATATCTGAGATCTCGAGCCAAAGGGGTATCGTGTTGTAAGTATCGCCCCCCGCCGCATCGCACGGGTTCCCTGCTAGTATAACAATAAGAGTCATCAAATAAAGCTGAGTAAGATTTATCATAAATTTGGAGAACACTTAAAAGGTTAAAGTTCAACTGAGCACAGTAGTTGACTTTATCAAAACTGATAATCCCATTTGACACTGTTCCTTCTCCTGTGATTTTACCATTTAACCTTTGATCTGGAGGCCACCTTTGATCTGGAGGCCGCATTTGATCCTTGCTTTGTTTTAGGAGTAGTAAGGTTAAACTGTTGTTTTAGAGTTGTGAGTTTGTTCTTTTGAGATTGGAGTTTTGATTTTTTGATCATTTACACTATTCCTTGACTCCTTAGATACAAATCTTTGAGTTGATCGAGATAAAACAACTACCTGGATCGCTTATTTAAAGTACACGTGTCAAAAGTTCCTCCTATTTTAGTGACACATTCTTTTGTGTTCTTACTGTTGCAAATTGGAATGATATAATTGTATCTCGTGTTCTTACTTTGATTAATGAAACATGTCTGAATGTATTACAGGTTTGCAACACGTTCCCCCGCCCTGCTGATCTGGTGAAGTATGCTGAGAGTTGTATGTACACACCCATCTACCGAAGCTACAGATAAACAATTAAGCTAACTCCTGTGTTGTCCAAAGTGTTTGCTCTATTTGAGTTTTGTTATCTTGCTTTTGTGTTCTTTCGCTGTATGTTGGAATCTTTATATATTAAGTGGTTATAGTGTGAAGTATGTATTTAGTTCAATAACAAAAATAAGCTTTTAAATCATTACATTAATTATATTTTCCTTCAGTCTTGTCATATTAAGTTGCTTGTTTATATTAATAAACTTTCTATTCATGAATGTTGATTTATCTATATTATTTTGACTTTGAGATATACCAAGCAAACACGTATGTTTCTTTATTTAGTATCAGGTATTTTTATTGTTATTAGTTTTTCTGTTGATTGGTAATCAAAACAAAAATTAAACACATGCATTTTATTTAATGTTATGAGTTTATTATATATAACATCTCATAGACCCTTATATTTCAAAAATCTTTTTTATTGTTTATGGGGGATCTCAGATGATGCTAATGAGTCTATGATCTAATGATCAGATAACTTATTTAATTTTGTTTACTTTGTGTTATTTAACTTGTAATGGACCTCAAGTCTCGAGTATTGCTAGCCATTAATGTAAGGATTAAGTAATGTTTTGATCTTGCCGATATGCTTTCATCACTCGGCTAGCGAATGTCTTCATTTTCCTATATCTGAGATCTCGAGCCAAAGGGTATCGTGTTGTAAGTATCGCCCCCCCGCATCGCACGGGTTCCCTGCTAGTATAACAATAAGAGTCATCAAATAAAGCTGAGTAAGATTTATCATAAATTTGGAGAACACTTAAAAGGTTAAAGTTCAACTGAGCACAGTAGTTGACTTTATCAAAACTGATAATCCCATTTGACACTGTTCCTTCTCCTGTGATTTTACCACCCACATCACCTCCAAATGCAACATGAGTACCATCTTTCATCTTGAAATCTTGAAGTAAGGCATGATTGCCTGTCATATGCCGGCTACACCCATTATCAACATACCATGTGTTAATAGGTCTTCTTAGGCGTACCTGCATTTCAAAGAAATTTAGATGAGTTATCAACCTAAGCCGAGATGGTCTTGGGCTTGCCAAGCTTATCAACGATGGTAAACTGCTGAAAATGAAGATTATTAAAATCAGGCTTCTTTTTATATTTTATTTTCTCAATTTCATTTCTAACAAATTTCTGATCATCTTTATTTTGCTTAATCCTAAAGCATTGTACCTTTTTTCAAGATCATCATCTATAAAAGTTGAAGTATTTTCAAAAAATTTTACTTGATAAAACTTCCATTATTCATTCTCTCAGATCGTGGAATGAAATTGCCTTGTTTATACTGTTTTGTATCCACAACATAAGACTCATCATAAACAGAATTGATTCTTCTGAGAGATCTCAAGCCTAAGGATGGTTGTTTGGTTAACCTTTGAAAACCATGATTTAGTTTCCTTGAAATTATGGGTCAACATAACATTTCCTTGGCGAGATCCTTCTGAAGTAACAATCCTTAGTATTATGATTTCTTTGATCACACAAAGTACAGTACTTGTTAAAATAACAATCAACTGTTGAGTGATTGTTCATATCACATATGTGACAGTACCTGTTAGAAAACAATCAACAGTGTTATGATTGTACATATCACATATATTACAGTACTTTTCTTGAAATTTAAACAATTATTTGTTAACCTTTGATCTGGAGGCCACCTTTGATCTGGAGGCCGCATTTGATCCTTGCTTTGTTTAGGAGTAGTAAGGTTAAACTGTTGTTTTAGAGTTGTGAGTTTGTTCTTTTGAGATTGGAGTTTTGATTTTTGATCATTTACACTATTCCTTGACTCCTTAGATACAAATCTTTTATTTAAAGCGGAACACATAGGATCTAAACCTGCTTTGAGATTAGAGTTAGATTTCATCTTAGCGTTTGATGTTATTTCAGGAATTATGTTCATGTCAAAAGTACCAGCAGAGACAAAATTCATTGGTTCAATTTGATTAGTTTGATTTTGATTTTGAGAGGTTTTAGCTTTGGAATTTTTCCTTCTCCTTCGTTGATTTCTTGATTTGATGATGGTGTGTGTTACTTTGGGATTCATTAGCATTTTGAGAAGAACATGAATCATCAAATGTAATGACGTCTTCTTTTACTTTCTCTATTTTCTTTAGATTTGTTTGTCACTTGATTCCACACCCTCTATAACATAATTTTCAGACTCACATTTTTCAATAACAACTTCGTGAGATCCTTTGGGAACAAATACCTTCTAATTCTTTGGTCGTGGATCATAAGATTTAATTTTAACTGGATGACCACTTTTAATATTTATTAAGTCTTGTTCCTCAAATGTCTCAACATTATCTTTTCCTCTTCACTTTCTGCATTAGATGCACATTCTTTTTCTTATCTTGAGATGCTTTTAGTTTAGCTTTATTTTCAGGTGAGTGATCATGCGTGTTAAAGTTCACTGGTAAAGTGTTGAGATTGATTCAGGCATAGACTCATGTGTGAAAACAAAACCTATTTTATGTTTATCTTTCCTTCCATTTACCAATTGTTCAACAATGTTTTTGAACTTTTAACTTTGGCAAAATAAACCTGAGTTGCAGCATGAGCTATTTTCGCTTGTTCAAGATTTTTGGTCATCTCTTCAAGTTGCTTTTTAACAATTTCAAGTTCTTTTAGAGTTTTGTTCCATGAAGTTTGAAGAGATATGATCTTTTCATCAGAGATTTTATGATCATTTTTCAATTTGTTGTGCATTACTTCTTCTTGTTTTAGTTTATCATAGATTTTGAATGAATAAGTTTTGTAATGCTCAACTTGTTCAAAAATGCACTAGTGCACATTTTTTCTCTTACTTCAATTGGAATTTCAGGATAACGTGAAGTAGATATTTCAAAATAAGACGATGAGAGTTCAACCTCTGGTTGTTCCAATTGTGCCATGGAGCAATTTCAACCGAGTATTCTTTTGGATCAGATTTATCACTCCTGTCAAGTCTTCATCATCATTGTCTGAATCGCCATTAGCGTTAGGATCATTATCTTCAGACCAGTGTTCATTTTGAGTTTCAGCAATAAGAGCTAAACTAGATGTAAGATCAGCTGTAAACTATTCAGCATATGCACTCCAGTCATAGCCATCTTTTATGCTCATAACAAGAGCTTTCTTTGGCTCTTCAGTTGATTTTGTCTCATCCTTTAATTCTGGCATGGGGAGACTTTGATAAGGCTTCGGGGAAGTTTTCTAAGACTGTTGTTGATGATGTCTTTCGCTGCTAGAACTTGCTTGACCATTTCCTCCTTGAGTCCTAGGTGCTTTGCATTCTCTTGAAAAGTCGCCATAACGGTTGCAGTTGAAACACATTGACTTGGACTTGTCACAACCTACAGCTTTGTTTGCACTTGGCTTGTAGTTCCTGTTCACATAGGAGTGTTTCTGAGTTATATATGCAATCGTTACTATCTGACAGTTCAAATCCATCTCTTCCACACCATTAGGATCCATCTCAATAAATCCTGCAACATAAGATCAACCTGGGATAAATGGTTTCCTTGATAAGCTTGAAAACTTGCCATAAAAGCAGTTTTGAGTCTTCATCATGTATAGGATGTTAATGACATCTATAACTTTGCTATGTTTAACAGAGTTAGAAGATGGAGTCTCAGATTGAGGTTTAGGAGTTTGTGCTTTAGGAGGAGATTGAGGTTTAGGAGTTTGAGCTTTAGGAAGAGACTGAGGTTGAGGTGTGTAGACAGGAGCACTTGTGAAGAAAGCAGCTCCAACAAACAGATCGCCCTCATCTTCTAGAGTACCATCATCTTTAGCCAGGAATGCATTCTCCACAGTATTTGCAGGACAAGCAACATACTTATACTGAGAGGTTGACGCAGCTCTGTCATTGTTCCTAGAACTGTCATCAATTTCAATAGATTTTATTTTGGCAATAAGCAGATCAAGTTCCATCAGAAACTTTTCAAAATGCTTTACAGTGTAACTGTCTGCTTCCATAAAGATGGAAGAGCATTGAGAAGTCGATCATTTAGATCTTTGAGATCATTCTTGATGCCAGCTGCTGACATTTAGTAGTAAGTTAAACAAATCTGTTCATCATCTGGTTGATTGTTTCTCCAGATAGATGCTCAAATAACTCTAGTTGCCTCTTGAGCTTATGCCTTTTGAGATCTTGAATCTCTTTACCACCTTCACAGATAATCTTCAATGCTTTGTACATGGTATAACCAGTCTGACAACTCTCCAATCTAGTCAAGACCTCTAAAGGTAATCCCTTACCATCTAAAGTATCATGTGACATCAGTAAGGCTTAAGCTTTAATCTATCATCTTGACTCTCTTTAAATCATCACCAATAAGACCATCTTCAGGATAAGGTTCTTGAGAGTCTTTGGTGTGTACACAAAACCTCTATTAGGACCATCAGAAGTAACGGGGTGTGTGGTCCTTTCTCTATTGATTTCCACAAATCAGTATCAATAGAGTTAAGTGATGCTTTAATCTGAGAGACCAGTTCTTAAAATCAGCTCTGTTCTTCAACTTTGGAACCTTGTTCTCAGAATCTTCAGACATAACCATTTTCAATTTTGAATTAATGAAAATAATTTGTTTTTTGTTTTTAAAGTTTGAAATGAAACAAAGAAATGAAAATATTTTTGGATTTTAGTTTTTTAAAATTTTTTCTAAGTGTTGAATGAAAAGTCTGAATTCTGATGCGCCTACTGCTTGTGAAACGCCCAACTTGAACACTAAAGGAATGCCTTAGTTGAATTCTAAAAACGCCCAACTAGTAATGCATCTGAACAGTTGTAAAATGCCTGAATAGTGCTCAGGCGTCTAAACAGTGGTCAAATGCCTAGGGATAAATGCCTAAATAGTTGTCAAATGCCTAAAATTCAGTTCAAATGCCCAAACAATAGTAAAACGTCCAAACTGAAAGGCCTAGACCGTGTTAATATGCCTAAACAGTGTTTATGCGCCTAAAACACAAGAAAAATTCAGTTGATTTTTACACTTCAAACACCTAATTTCATCTTCATAACGACATGATCTTATCAATTTATTCAAAACATGATGAATTGATCTAAAAACTTGCATAAGGTATTATATAGAACGATTATCAATCCTCATTCATTATTTCTCTCAATTAACAACAACAATTAGGTTTTCAGATTGAATTTGAGTTCAAACTTTAAAGAAGAACTTTTGCATACAAATCTGATGAGAATTCAGATCTGAATAGATTACACACCAAATTGTGATTCAATTCATGTTTCTAATGATGAAACATAACTGAATTCAACAATTAATTGATAAAATTGCTAACAATCACAGATTCAAGTGATTCACAGAGCTCAAAATGTTGATTTTAAGTTCTATCACTGAACCAAAAGTTCTGACACCCCATGATAGGTTCAGATGGATCGATTTACGATTGATATTATGATGCAATGATCAATTATATGCACAAGCTAATCAAACATAAGTATACTTCAAATTCATAATTGTTCATTGATTGTAGATAAATGGATACAATTATGTAGAAGTGTGTAACAGAAAGTTCTTACTTCAACTAATGTTGTTCGATCTCCCTGCATAAAAACACAAATATCCTATGTATACTACTAATACACTAAGGACATATTGTATAATAGCCCCTAGACTACGACAAACAAGACTAATGCTAATCTTTAGAAGAAGCTCCAACATGAACTGTCAAAAAACGACCGTGATGTGACAGTTCGGTGGTGGTTGAGTGGTGCAATGGTGGTTTGGTAGTGCAGTCGTGGTTTGGCAGTGGTGGTGGACTGAACTGTCAAAGAAAGGCCTCGCTGGGACAGGACTGTGGCGTCGTCGGTGGTGGTTTGGAAGTGGTGGTGGTGCCCTGGTGGTTTGCTAGCGGTGGTGGTGATGAATTAGGATGGGTGGGGTGGGTTAAACGAGGTTATTAAATTTAAAAAAAACGTGCGGTTTGGGCAAACCGTCACATTTATGGGTGGGGTAGGTACACTAATCGAGGCAATGTCAGATTCAAAAAAATATCCCAAACGTCCGGGGTGACCCAAATGTGACGATTTACACATATTATATTTTTGTTATTTTTTTATTAGAGTATATTATTAGTATTATTATTATTATTATTATTATTATTATTAATTTTTTATCATTCTTATTCTTTATTATTATTTTTTATCATTCTTATTCTTATTATTATATAATTAGACTTTATTATTTTTAGTATTTAATATACACGTTTTGATACACACACACAGACAATATATATATATACATACTATATATATATGTATATTATGTATACATATATGTATATATATATATACGTATAGGATCAGGATTATTACAGAACAATTTTCATTTTCAGAACCAAAAGAATCATTAATTTAGATACATGTAAATCACAAACCATTGATTTACATATATCTAAGTTAAGGCTGGTGATATTAATTGTTTTACATACATGTATGATATACACATATGTGAAACACCTCAAGTATCATCAGACTTAAGTTAATTTATGTAAATCAATTGTTCTTTGTTTCTGAAAATAAAACATGGTTCTGTAATGATCCTAAGCCTATACGTATATATATATATATATATATATATGTATATGTACACACATATATTAGCATATATATGTAATATATATGTATATATATGTATATACGTATATATGTATATATATGTATATATGTGTATATATATGTATATGTACATATATATAATGTGTGTGTGTGTGTATACGTATGTGTATATGTATATGTATGTGTATGTATACGTATATGTATATATGTATGTATATGTATATGTGTATGTATATGTATGATATGTATATGTATAGTATATGTGTTATGTGTATGTGATGTCTATATATATGTATATGTGTATGTGTATGTATATGTATATGTATATGTATATGTATATGTATATGTATATGTCTATGTATATGTATATGTTATGTATCTGTATATGTATATGTCTATGTATATGTATATGTATATGTATAGTATATGTATGTATATGTATATGTATAGTATATGTATATGTATATGTATATGTATATGTATATGTATATGTATAAGTATGTGTATATGTGTATGTATATGTATATGTATGTATTGTGTATATATATGTATATATAGTATAAAATGATATATGTGTATATAATATATATATATATATGTATATATATATATATGTAGGTATGTATATGTATATATATAGGTGTGTATATATATGTTTATATATAGGTGTGTGTTATGTATGTATATATATAGGTGTGTGTATATATAGTATGTATAGGTATATATGTATCTGGTGTATATATATATATATGTATATATATATATATATATATCTGCATATACATATATGCGTATATATATGTATATATATATACTTATAATATACATGTATATTGTAACACCCGAAAGTTTGACTTTTGGTAGGTTATGCGACTGAGTCTCAGTCGCATGGAGTTCATGCGACTGGAGGTTCAACCGCATGTTGCTCAGACGATTGAAGCTCAACCGTACGAGTGGAGTTCAATCGCACGGCTGAAGATTCATCCGCATGGAACTCATGCGACTGGAGGTCCAGTCGCATCGTGTTCATACGACTAAAGGTCCAGTCGCCCCTAGGCATCGAGCGACTGAGCTGTACCTATAAAAGAGGAGCAGCTCTCTTCTCCTCCCAACACTTACACTTTCAGTCGGGAAAAGAGCAGAGAGAGAGAGGAGAGAGCAGAGAAAGAAGAGGGAAAGAAAGAGGGAAAGTGCTGACCCGGACTCAAGATTTGTCGAGAAGCTAGTCAAGACGAATCTCTTCAACTCCTACCTGTTATTGTGAGTTCTAGAACCCCTCATTTACATGTTTTCAAATGATTTGGGGCTGGATCACATATAAACCCTAGTTTTGAAAAGTGTATGTTTGACCCATTTGGGTGAAATCTTGAGTAAAGTGTTTAAGGTAAGATTTAGGACTTCTATATGCTTGTATGATGTCCTAGTATGAACCCCTGAGATTTAGAAGGACTAATTTGGGCTGGAAATGAGTTTAGAGTAGTTTGAACGACCTTAGGTCGCGACTGCTGCTGTGATGAACTCCAGTCGCTGCCCAGTAGGGCTAGGCGACTGGAGGGCCAGTCACACGATTGAGGATAGTCTGATGTTCAAACGTACGATTGGGTCTCAGTCATACGACTAGGGCTCAACCGCACGACGGGCCATGCGCGAGGAGGAGGCATTCGCATAGGATCGTCTCGCACGGTTGAGGGTTAGTCGCATATAGCCCCAGCGCATAGTGTTTACTCGTACGAAATAGAAGCCCATTCGCACGACTGTATGCCCATTCGTATGACTCAGTCGCATGGAGGCCATGCGACTGGGGTATGTTCAATCGCCCGAAGGGGGCTGATGTGAACAAGAAGAGTAGTGTATGTATGATGTATGTAGGTAAGTATGATGTAGTCTTATATGATGGTAATGACTAATGATTTGTAATTATCTATGTTCCTTGATGTATGTTTATCTTTTTATCGACTTTAGTGAATGAATGAATGAATGAATCGAAAGTAATAAGAACGTAAAGTGGAAGATAATGAAAAAGGAACATGATGAATGAATGCATGCATTAACGAATGAATGAATGAAGAAAGAAAGGCTTGCAAGCAAATGTATGGAGGTGCACACCCCTGGCAGGTGTTAGCTCAACGGTGTGCGGGTTAGCTACCTCGAAGGATGCACATCGGGGTCAGTCTTTATGATTGACCATATGTATGTATGGGATCCTTGCCGCTTACCCTAGGTGACTGGATCAGCAGTAGTGCACAACGTTCGTGATTGATCATCACAGGTCCAGCACCCGCATTAGTGCAAACGTTCGGGGTATAGCATATGGCATTGATCCAGAAGGAAAGTGGAAAGATAAGTGGTGCATGTACCTACCCCAGGTGAACGGATCCGCAGTAGTGCACAACGTTCGTGGTTGATTACCAAAGGTCCAGCACCAGTAGTATGTATGATGTGTGGGGTAATGTACATGTCACCGAATGTAATGAACAAATGTAATGAATGTATGAACGAATGAAATGAACGTTCGAACGAATGTAATAAATGAATGAATGAATGTAAAGAATGTATGTATGAACGGGAACGAGACGATGATGGTACACGAATGAAAGATTAGAAAAGGAATGACGAATGATGAAGATAATAATAATATTATCTACGTGTACGTATGATGTGTGAATGCATGTATGTATGAATGGTTATAATGAACGAAGGTATGTTTTATTATAAAACTAGAACTCACTCAGCATTGCTGACTTTTATGTGTTTCCAGTTGGCAGGTAGTGTTGCGGGGATGGGACACGAGGCGGCTACTCAGCTCTTTTGGGACGACATTCTCCTTTTGATAATGCTGTAACGTCATGTGTTGTGGGCCCATAATGCACGCAACATATTATGTTATATGCCATTACAAGATTTCTTGAGGATTCCCATAAAAGGGATTACTTAAGAAATCTTCTTTATGATGAAAAAATTTTATATTTTTATTAGAGGTCACTGTTTATGACCCTATGATTGCTGAGGATTCGAAGAAATAGATTACTTAAGTAATCTCAGGTTTTATATGCTTCAGCGGCAATCATAGTAAAGTTAGGCAATGTAAAGAAAGCTGGTATTTTGTAGTCAAGTTAACGATGTAATGTATTGTAAAAGCTTTTATGATGAAATGAGAATGTGTATCTTATTAATTCCGCTGCATTATTTTCTTAATATATATTGTAGTGCGATGAATGACCAACCGTAAGGTGCCCGGGAACGGGGCCTTACAAGTTGGTATCAGAGCAAAAGTTTAAGTAAAATGGTATTATGTGCGCATGTGATGTGATTTGTGTACTGTTAGATTTAGTTACTAATGTAGTCAGGACAGGTAATGCTCGGGGTGCGAAGAGTAGAGTAAGTGGCTAATCACAACTGGCCACTGTAATTAGGGACTTACTATACATGACATAAACTGAGCTATTTCCTTGAATGACCGTGTTGGTGTTTGAATCTTTCAGTGTGATAGAAGATGGTCGGTGGTAGATCATCTAAAGCTTCACGTGGTGATGGACGCGGTTCTGAACCACGTAACACGAGAGGTAGACCTAGAGTAGAGAGAAAGTAGTTCACGAGGAAAACGAGACCCCTCATCAGGAGGAGGCAGACGAAAGAGCCAATTGAGAGCCTCGGTAAAAGAGGCAGTGGTTGAGGAGGTGCACCAGGTCATGCAGACGATCTTACCGTCTATAGTGACCGAAGTGATAAAGGCAGTACGTGAAGACGAGAGGCGAGGGAGGAATCGATCCCCAGGTAGACAACAACAGGCAGAAGCGGAAACGGTACTATCTGATGATGAAGAGGAAGAAGAGGAAGAGCAGATACGGGAGACGACACGGGGTTGTAACTACGGGGATTTATGAGGTGCAAGCCCCCGACTTTGATGGTACTGGTACCGCTACTGATGCTCACCAATGGGTGAGGGAAATGGAGGCTGTCCTCGATATTAGTGATTGCCAGGAGGACAAGAAGGTGAAGTTTGCTACCCAATCTTTCACGGGGACGGCTTTGTGCTGGTGGGACAATATAGTCCAGGCCGAGGGTAGCAGGGCCATTGGGAAGATGAAGTGGTCCGAGTTGAAGAGAATGGTGATCGAGGAGTTTAGTCCTCGTCGGAAATGGATAGAGTTGAGATAGAGTTCCTGCAGTTGGAGGCGGGGAGGGGACGATGACCACCAACAATACACCACCAAGTTAATGACATGGCGCGCGGTTGGTGCCGGAGCAGGTGACACCGCCGGTGTCTCGAAAGATCAACCGGTATATTCAGGGGCTGCCAGCTGAAATTCGCTGGCATTTGATTTCTGCTCGACCGAGCACCTTCAGGTCGGCAGTGGACTTGGCGGGAAGGTTGTACGATGAACGGGCTGTGTCGATGAAGGCTGAGGGTAGTAAGAAAGGAGGTGGTGAGAGAAACTGGCACGGGAAGAGGTTTGGTCGGGGTGATACTTCGACAAGTAGCAAGAAGGCACGGGTTGATGATCGTCGTGTGGTCACGTCAAGTACAGGATCGAGAAAGTGTGGGAAATGTGGGAGAGAGCACGGTGGCGAGTGTAGATGGGGGCGAATGTCTGTTTTAAGTGTGGGAAGCCTGGTCACGTGGCTAAAGAATGTAAGGGCATGAGGTGCTTTAATTGTAGGGAAAGTGGCCATATGAATAAAGATTGCAAGAAGCCGAGATCTGAGGGTTCCGGCGTGAAGAAGACAGGGGGTGAAGGGTCGAGAGCAAGCGCCAGGGCATTCACGATGACGCAGGAAGAGGCTAGGACGGACCCTGATGTAGTGTCCGGTACGTTTCTGGTGAACCAAACTTTAGCCTCTGTATTATTTGATTTTCGGGTGCCAGTAGGAGTTTTATTTCTGCTGCTTTCTGTACCAAATTGCATGTTAGTAGTAGACGTGTGGATGTACCGTTTGATGTAGAGACTGCTATAGGTAAACTACCAGGATTTCCGAGGTAATAGAGGGTGTGATGTGGAATTAGAGGGCCACAAATTTCCGGTTAAACCGTTTGCGATGACGTTAGGTGGTTTTGATTTGGTGCTCGGAATGGATTGGTTGGCGGATTTTGAGGCGAACATTGTGTGTCGCAAGAAGATGATCAGTTTGACAGCGCCCCGACGGTAGTTCAGTGATAGTTTATGGGGATCGGGTTACTACGATTCCGAAGGTGATCTCAATGGCAGTGGCGGGAAAATGTATGAGGCGTGGATGTAGCGCTTTCTTATGTTATGTAAAGGATGTGGAAACGCCGCCACCTGACAGAGAGATCGAGTTCCAGATTGATCTGATACCAGGCGCCAACATGTTGCCAAAGCACCATATCGATTGGCCCTGACGGAAATGAAAGAGTTGATGGAGCAATTACAAGAGCTGCTGGATAAGGGTTTATTAGACCGAGTATCTCACCCTGGGGTGCTCCGGTCCTGTTCGTAAAGAAGAAAGATGGTAGTTTGAGGATGTGCATCGACTACGCGAGCTGAATAAATTGACGGTGAAGAACAGATACCCCTTGCCGAGAATCGATGATATGTTCGATCAGCTTCAAGGCGCCAGTGGTTCTCACGAATAGATTTTCGATCGGGCTACCATCAACTGAAAGTGAAAGAGCAGGATATCCCTAAAACAGCTTTTCGTACGCGCTACGGTCACTACGAATTCCTCGTCATGTCTTTGGGTTGACCAATGCGCCAGCTGCTTTTATGGATCTGATGAACAGAGTGTCCCGGACAATGTTGGATAAATCAGTGACTGTATTCATCGATGACATCTTGATTATTCGAAGAATGAGACGGAGCATGCCGGTCACATTTGAGAAGTTCTGGAGACGTTAAGAAGGGAGAAGTTGTATGCTAAATTCTCCAAGTATGCATTCTGGTTGCGTGAAGTTCAATTCTTGGGTCACGTGGTAAATCCGGATGGAATTATGGTGGATCCGGCAAAAGTGGAAGCAGTAATACAATGGAAGTCTCCAAAGACGCCATCCGAGATCTGCAGTTTCTTGGTTTGGCGGGCTACTACCGAAGGTTTATCCAAGACTTTTCTAAGATTGCTTCTCCACTGACCAAGTTGACCCGGAAAGATGTGAAGTTTGTATGGGGTCAAGCTCAAGAGAAGGCGTTTGAAGAATTGAAGACGAGATTGACCCAAGCTCCAATATTGGCATTACCCGATGGAAGTGAAGACTTAGTGTTTATTCTGATGCTTCATACTCGGGGTTGGGGTGCGTATTAATGCAAGGGGAAAGGTGATAGCCTATGCATCCCGACAGCTGAAAGTTCATGAGGTTAACTACCCCACTCATGACTTGGAGCTAGCAGCTGTGGTCTTCGCGTTAAAGATTTGGAGGCACTACCTCTACGGAACGAAGTGCACCATTTTCACAGACCACAAAAGCTTGAAGTATTTCTTCGAGCAAAAATATTTAAATATGAGGCAGAGGCGATGGTTAGAGCTGATAAAAGACTATGATTGTGAGATTCATTACCATCCGGGCAAAGCCAACGTGGTGGCTGATGCCCTTAGCCGAAAAGAGAGGCCCGAGCCGATTCGGGTGATGGCGTACCAACTAATAATGACCTCAGACGTAATGAAGCAAGTCAAAGAGTTTCAAGATGAAGCACTGAAAGAAGATTATCTTAACTCAGAACGAATGAGAGGCCTGGTCGCGAAATTGGGTGAAAACACGTTTGGGTGTCAAGACTCGATTTGGGCGAATGTGGATTCCTCGATTTGGGGATCTACGTATGAAGATCATGGACGAAGCCCATAAAACTCGATACTCCATTCATCCCGGTGCTACCAAGATGTACCAAGACATGAAGAAAGATTATTGGTGGCCGGGTATGAAGCGTGATGTGGTGGAGTATGTGAGTAAATGCCTCACGTGCTTGCAAGTAAAGGTAGAGCACCAGAAGTTGCATGGAAAGATTCAACCGTTGGACATACCGGAATGGAAGTGGGAGCACATTACCATGGATTTATCACCAAGCTGCCACATACCCCAAAAGGGTATGATACTATATGGGTGATTGTGGATCGTCTGACGAAGAGTGCTCACTTCCTACCGATGCGCGAGACATATTCGTCCGAAAGGTTGGCCGATCTTTTCATCAAAGAGATTGTGACTCATCATGGCATGCCGGTGTCGATTGTGTCCGATCACGACACTCGGTTTACATCCAAATTCTGGAAGAAATTCCATGAGGCTATGGGGACGAGGTTGCATATTAGCACGGCTTATCATCCCCAAACTGATGGTCAGTCGGAAAGGACCATTCAGACTTTGGAGGACATGCTTGGGGCATGTGTTATCGACTTCGGGGGAAGTTGGGATGACTACCTACCGTTAGCTGAATTCTCATACAACAACAGCTATCATGCCAGTATTGGCATGCCACCCTACGAGATGCTATACGGTAGGAGATGCAGGACACCCGTTTGTTGGGGTGATATGGTCAGAAGGAATTGGGAAGCGTCGAAGTGATCGAGGCTACGACTGAAAACTCGAGAGGATCAAAGCCTATATGAAGGCGGCCAAAGACCGACAGAAGTCGTATGCCGACAAACGACGCAGGCCGATCGAGTTCCAGGTGGGAGATCGGGTTATGTTGAAGGTCTCACCTTGGAAAGGAATCATTCGATTCCGGAAGTGGGGTAAGTTGAGTCAGCGATATATAGGCCCTTTCCGAATCATTGCTCGAGTAGGAGAGGTGGCCTATAGGTTAGATCTACCAGATGAGTTAAGTGGAATTCACCCGACCTTCCACGTATCTCATCTGAGGAAGTGTTTGGCGGACGAGGATATGATCGTCCCACTGGAGGACATCGAGGTAGACGAAGGCTCAACTATGTAGAGCAACCAGTGGCGATCATTGATCGCAAGGAGAAGAGGTTAAGGAATAAAGTGGTTCCTCTTGTGCGTGTACAGTGGCGGCACAATAAGGGATCCGAGTCAACGTGGGAGACTGAAGAAGAAATGAGGGCAGCATTACCCACGATTGTTCGAAGAATAACAGGTTTCAGGGACGAAACCTAAATAAGGGGGGTGGACTTGTAACACCCGAAAGTTTGACTTTTGGTAGGTTATGCGACTGAGTCTCAGTCGCATGGAGTTCATGTGACTGGATGTTCAACCGCATGATGCTCAGACGATTGAAGCTCAACGTACGAGTGGAGTTCAATCGCACGGGTGAAGATTCATCCGCATGGAACTCATGCGACTGGAGGTCCAGTCGCATCGTGTTCATGCGACTAAAGGTCCAGTCGCCCCTGGGCATCGGGCGACTGAGCTGTACCTATAAAAGAGGAGCAGCTCTCTTCTCCTCCCAACACTTACACTTTCAGTCGGAGAGAGTAAAGAGAGAGAGAGAGAGCAGAGAAAGAAAGAGGGAAAGTGTTGACTCGGACTCAAGATTTTTCGAGAAGCTAGTCAAGACGAAGCTCTTCAACTCCTACCTGTTATTGTGAGTTCTAGAACCCCTCATTTACATGTTTCAAACGATTTTGGGGCTGGATCACATATAAACCCTAGTTTTGAAAAGTGTATGTTTGACCCATGTGGGTGAAATCTTGAGTAAAGTGTTTAAGGTAAGATTTAGGACTTGTATATGCTTGTATGATGTCCTAGTATGAACCCCTGAGATTTAGAAGGACTAATTTGGGCAGGAAATGAGTTTAGAGTAGTTTGAACGACCTTAGGTCGCGACGCTGCTGTGATGAACTCCAGTCGCTGCCCAGTTAGGGCTAGGCGACTGGAGGGCCAGTCGCACGATTGAGGATAGTCTGATGTTCAAACGTACGATTGGGTCTCAGTCGTACGACTAGGGCTCAATCGCACGACGGGCCATGCGACTGAGGGCTTCAGTCGCATAGGTCCATTCGCATAGTAGATCAGTCGCACGGTTGAGGGTTAGTCGCATATAGCCCAGTCGCATAGTGTTTACTCGTACGAAAGGAAGCCATTCGCACGACCGTATGCACATTCGTATGACTCAGTCGCATGGAGGCCATGCGACTGGGTTTGTTCAATCGCCCGAAAGGGGGTGATGTGAACAAGAAGAGAAGTGTATGTATGATGTATGTAGGCTAAGTATGATGTAGTTATATGATGGTAATGACTGATGATTTGTAATTATCTATGTCCTTGATGTATGTTTATCTTTTTATCGACTTTACGTGAATGAATGAATGAATGAATCGAAAGTAATAAGAACGTAAAGTGGATGATAATGAAAAAGGAACATGATGAATGAATGCATGCATTAACGAATGAATGAATGAAAGAAAGAAAGGCTTGCAAGCAAATGTATGGAGGTGCACACCCCTGAAAGGTGTTAGCTTAACGGTGTGCAGGTTAGCTACCCCGAAGGATGCACATCGGGGTCAGTCTTTGTGATTGACCATATGTATGTATGGGATCCTTGCCGCTTACCCTAGGTGACTGGATCAGCAGTAGTGCACAACGTTCATAATTGATCATCACAGGTCCAGCACCCGCATTAGTGCACAACGTTCGGGGTATAGCATATGGCATTGATCCAGAAGGAAAGTGGAAAGATAAGTGGTGCATGTACCTACCCCAGGTGACTGGATCCGCAGTAGTGCACAGCGTTCATGGTTGATTACCACAGGTCCAGCACCAGTAGTATGTATGATGTGTGGGGTATTGTACATGTCACCGAATGTAAAGAATGTTCGAACAAATGTAATGAATGTATGAACGAATGAAATGAACGTTCGAACGAATGTAATAATTGAATGAATGAATGTAAAGAATGTATGTATGAACGTGAACGAGAACTATGAATGGTACATGAATTTAAGATTAATGAACGAATGATGAAGATAATAATAATATTATCTAGTGTACGTATGATGTGTGAACGCATGTATGTATGAATGGTTAGAATGAACGAAGGTATGTTTTTTATAAAACTAGAACTCACTCAACAATGCTGACTTTTTATGTGTTTCTAGTTGGCAGGTAGTGTTGCTGGGGATGGCACGAGGCGGCTACTCAGCTCTTTTGGGACGGCATTCTCCTTTGATAATGCTGCAACGTCATGTGTTGTGGGCCCATAATGCACGCAACACATTATGTTGTATGCCATTACAAGATTTCTTGAGAATTCCCATAAAAAGGATTACTTAAGAAATCTTCTTTATGATGAAAAATTTTATATTCTTATTAGAGGTCACTGTTTATGACCCTATGATTGCTGAGAATTCGAATAAACGAGATTACTTAAGTAATCTCAGGTTTCATATGCTTCAGCGGCAATCATAGTAAAGTTAGGCAATGTAAAGAAAGCTTGTATTTGTAGTCAAGTTAACGATGTAATGTATTGTAAAAGCTTTTATGATGAAATGAGAATGTGTATCTTATTAATTCCGCTACGTTATTTTCTTAATATATTGTAGTGCGATGAATGACCAAATAAGGTGCCCGGGAACGAGGCCTTACATATATACATATACATATATATTATATGTATATATATACATATATATATATATGATTATATATATGTATATATATGTATATATATATATATATATATATATATATATATATATATATATATATATATATATATATATGTATATATATGTATATATATATGATGTATATATGTATATGTATGTATATGTATATATGTATATATATATGTATGTATGTATGTATGTATATATAATATATATATATATATATATCTATGTAAGTATGCTTCAAAACGTCACGGTTTGTACACGTACGTATGTTTGTACGTACATCTACGAATAGTATTTGTTCTTAATGTGTATATATGTTATGTGTATGTTCTTGAAAAGTATCTCCGTTTTGGTATATAGATTTTCAACTTTAATGATAAACTCATTTAATAATTTATCTGTTTCAGATTTAGCATGCAAAATGAAAATCTAAGAAAAACTGTAAAGTCATCAATGATAACTAAACAATAAGAATTCTTTCCAATACTCTTCACATTTGTTGGACCGAATAAATCCATATGTAACATCAAGAGAGGCTTGGAAATTGAGTTTATCAGCTTGGGCTTATAAGAAGCTCTGTGTTGCTTTCCTTTCAAACAAGCTGTGCAATGAACAGTGGTAGCAAACTTCTTTATGGGAATGCCTACTACATTATTTCCTGCAACAAGTTTGTTCACGTCTTGAAATTTGAATGCCCGAGACATCTATGTCATAACTGACTTTCATCATTTGATGCTTTAGCAATAAGGCAAGTTGTTTCTGTTGAAGGATCTTTCTGTTGAAGGATCTACTTGAGACATATCTAGCTTGTAGACATCCTGATCACGAACAGCTTTGACAACTATCCATCCCTTGCTAATCTGGAAACCAGGCTTCAAAATATAACAATAAGAGTCATCAAATAAAGCTGAGTAAGATTTATCAAACTGATAAATCTTTCATCTTGAAATTTGGAAAACACTTAAAAGTTAAAGTTCAACTGTGCACAATAGTTGACTTTATCAAAACTGATAATCCCATTTGACATTGTTCCTTCTCCTGTGATTTACCACCCACATCACCTCCAATGCAACATGAGTACCATCTTTCATCTTGAAATCTTGAAGTAAGGCATGATTGCCTGTCATATGCCGGCTACACCCATTATCAACATACCATGTGTTAATAGTCTTTTTGGGCATACCTGCATTTCAAAGAAATTTAAGATGAGTTATCAACCTAAGCCGAGATGGTCTTGGGCTTGCCAAGCTTATCAACGATGGTAAACTGCTGAAAATGAAGATTATTAAAATCAGGCTTCTTTTATATTTTATTTTCTCAATTTCATTTCTAACAAATTTCTGATCATCTTTATTTTGCTTAATCCTAAAGCATTGTACCTTTTTTCAAGATCATCATCTATAAAAGTTGAAGTATTTTCAAAAAAATTTTGTTTGATAAACCTTCCATTATTCATTCTCTCAGATCGTGGAATGAAATTGCCATGTTTACATTGTTTTTTATTCATAGCATAAGACTTATCATAAACAGAATTGATTCTTCTGAGAGATCTTAAGCCTAAGGATGGTTGTTTGGTTAAACTTTGAAAACCATGATTTGATTTCCTTGAAATTATGGGTCAACATAACCTTTCCTTGGCGAGATCCTTCTGAAGTATCAATCCTTAGTATTATGATTTCTTTGATCACACAAAGCACAGTACTTGTTAAAATAACAATCAACTGTTGAGTGATTGTTCATATCACATATGTGACAGTACCTGTTAAAAAACAATCAATAGTGTTATGATTGTACATATCACATATATTACAGTACTTTTATTGAAATTTAAACAATTATTTGTTAACCTTTGATCTGGAGGCCACATTTGATCCTTAATTTTGTTTTAGGAGTAGTAAGGTTAAACTGTTGTTTTGGAGTTGTGAGTTTGTTCTTTTGAGATTGAGTTTTGATTTTTAATCATTTACACTATTCCTTGACTCCTTAGATATAAATATTTTATTTAAAACGGAAGACATTGGATCTGAACCTGCTTTCAGATTAGAGTTAGATTTGATCTTAGGGTTTGATGTAATTTCAGGAATTATGTTCATGTCAAAGTACCAGCAGACACAAAATTCACTGGTTTAATTTGATTTGTTTGATTTTGATTTTGAGAGGTTTTAGCTTTGGAATTTTTCCTTCTCTTTCTTTGATTTCTTGATTTTGACGATGGTGTGTTACTTTGGGATTCATTAGCATTTTGATCTGGAGGCCACATTTGATCCTTAATTTTCTTTTAGGAGTAGTAAGGTTAAACTATTGTTTTGGAGTTGTGAGTTTGTTCTTTTGAGATTGGAGTTTTGATTTTTAATCATTTACACTATTCCTTGACTCCTTAGATACAAATCTTTTATTTAAAACGGAAGACATAGGATCTAAACTTTCTTTCAGATTAGAGTTAGATTCGATCTTAGGGTTTGATGTTATTTCAGGAATTATGTTCATGTCAAAAGTGCCCGCAGACACAAAATTCACTGTTTAATTTGATTTGTTTGATTTTGAGTTTGAGTGTTTTAGCTTTGGAATTTTCCTTCTCTTTATTTGATTTCTTGATTGTGATGATGGTGTGTTACTTTGGGATTCATTAGTATTTTGAGAAGACATGAATCATCAAATGTAATGACATCGTCTTTTACTTTCTCTATTTTCTTTAGATTTTGTTTGTCACTTGATTCCACACCCTTTATAACATAATTTTCAGATTCATATTTTTCAATAACAACTTCATGAGATCCTTTGGGAACAAATACCTTCTTATTCTTTGGTCGTGGATCATAAGATTTAATTTTAATTGGATGACCACTTTTAATATTTTCTAAGTCTTGTTCCTCAAATGTCTCAACATTTATCTTTTCTTCTTCACTTTCTGCATTAGATTGCACATTCTTTTTCTTATCTTGAGATGCTTTTAGTTAGCTTTATTTTCAGGTTAGTGATCATGCGTGTTAAAGTTCACTGGTAAAGTGTTTGAGATTGATTCAGGCATAGGCTCATGTGTGAAACCAAAAACTATTTATGTTTATCTTTCCTTCCATTTACCAATTGTTCAACAATTGTTTTTGAACTTTTAACTTTGGCAAAATCAACCTGAGTTACAGCATGAGCTATTTTCTCTTATTCAAGATTTTTGGTCATCTCTTCAAGTTGCTTTTTAACAATTTCAAGTTCTTTTAAAGTTTTGTTCTATGAAGTTTGAAGGGATATGAACTTTTTATCAGAGATTTTATGATCATTTTTCAATTTGTTGTGCATTACTTCTTCTTGTTTTAGTTTATCATAGATTTTGAATGAATAAGTTCTGTAATGCTCAACTTGTTCAAAACATGCTTTAGTGCACATTTTTTCTCTGACTTCAGTAGTAATTTCAGGATAACGTGAAGTAGATATCTCAAAATCAGACGATGAGAGTTCAACCCCTGGTTGTTCAGATTGTGCCATGAGAGCAATTTCTTCCGAGTCTTCTTTTGGATCAGATTTATCACTCCTGTCAAGTCTTCATCATCATTGTTTGAATCGCCATTAGCGTTAGGATCATTATCTTCAGACCAATGTTCATTTTGAGTTTTAGCAATAAGAGCTAAACTGGATGTAAGATCAGCTGTAAACTATTCAGCATATGCCCTCCAGTCATAGCCATCTTTTATGCTCATAACAGAGCTTTCTTTGGCTCTTCAGTTGATTTTGTCTCATCCTTCAATTCCAGCATGGGAAGACTTTGATAAGGCTTCTGGGAAGTTTTCTGAGACAGTTGTTGATGATGTCTTTCCCTGCTAGAACTTGCTTGACCATTTCCTCCTTGATTCCTAGGTGCTTTGCATTCTCTTGAAAGTCACCATAGCGGTCGCAGTTGAAACACCTTGACTTGGACTTGTCATAACCTACAGCTTTGTGTGCACTTGGATTGTAGTTCCTGTTCACATAGGAGTGTTTCTGAGTTCTATATGCAATCGTCACCATCTGCCAGTTCAAATCCATCTCTTCCACACCATTAGGATCCATCTCAAATAAATCCTGCAACATAAGATCAACCTGGGTTAAATGGATTCATTGATAAGCTTGAAAACTTGCCATAAAAGCATTAAAAGCAGTTTTTGACTCTTTATCATGTAATAGGATGTTAATGACATCTGTAACTTTGCTATTTTAACAGAGTTAGAAGATGGAGTCTCAGATTGAGGTTTAGGAGTTTGAGCTTTAGGAGGAGATTGAGGTTTAGGAGTTTGAGCTTTAGGATGAGACTGAGGTTGAGGTGTGTAGACAGGAGCACTTGTGAAGAAACCAGCTCCGATAAACAGATCACCCTCATCTTCTAGAGTACCATCATCTTTAGCCAGGAATGCATTCTCCATAGTATTCGCAGGAGAAGCAACATACTTATACTGAGAGGTTGACACAGCTCTGTCATTGTTCCTAGAACTGTCATTAATTTCAACAGATTTATTTTGGCAATAAGCAGATCAGGATCCATAGGAAACTTTTCAAAATGCTTTAACAGTGTAACTGTCTGCTTCCATAAAGATGGAAGATTATTGAGAAGTCGATGATTTAGATCTTTGAGATCATTCTTGATGCCAGCTGCTGACATTTAGTAGTAAGTTGAACAAATCTGTCCAACATCTGGTTGATTGTTTCTCCAGATAGATGCTCAAATAACTCTGGTTGCCTCTTGAGCTTATGCCTTTTGAGATCTTGAATCTCTTTACAACCTTCATAGATAATCTTCAATGCTTTGTACATGGTATAACCAGTCTAACAACTCTCCAATCTAGTCAAGACCTCTAAAGGTAATCCCTTACACATCAGTAAGTAAGCTTTAATATCATTCTTGACTCTCTTTAAATCTTCACCAATAAGACCATCTTCAGGATACTGTTCTTGAGAGTCTTTGGTGTACACAAAAACTCTATTAGGACCATCAGAAGTAACTTGGATGTGTGTTCCTTTCTCTATGATTTCCACAAATCGGTATCAATAGAGTTTAAGTGATGCTTTAATCCGAGAGACCAGTTCTTGAAATTAGCTTTGTTCTTCAACTTTGGAACCTTGTTCTCAAAATCTTTAGACTTGACCATTTTTAATTTTGAATTAATGAAAATAATTTGTTTTTGTTGTTTTTAAAGTTTGAAATGAAACAAAGAAATGAAAATATTTTTGGATTTTAGTTTTTTGAAAATTTTTCTATCTGTTGAATGAAAAGTCTAAATTCTGATGCGCCTACTGCTTGTGAACCGCCCAACTTGAACACTAAAGGAATGCCTTAGTTGAATTCTAAAACACCCAACTAGTAATGCATCTGAACAGTTGTAAAACGCGTGAATAGTGCTCAGGCGTCTAAACAGTGGTCAAATGCCTAGGGATTAAACCGCCTAAACAGTTGTCACATGCCTAAAATTCTGTTCAAATGCCCAAACAATTGTAAAATGTCCAAAACTGAAAGGCCTAAACCGTGTTAATATGCCTAAACAGTGTTTATGCGCCTAACACACAAGAAAAATTCAGTTGATTTTTACACTTCAAACACCTAATTCATCATAATCATAACGACCTGATCTTATCAATTTATTCAAAACATGATGAATTAATCTAAAAACATACAATAAGGTATTATATAGAATGATTATCAATCCTCAATCATTATTTCTCTCAATTAATAACAACAATTAGGTTTTCAGATTGAATTTAAGTTCAAACTTTGAAGAACAACTTTCGCACACAAATCTTATGAGAATTCAGATCTGAATAGATTACACACCAAATTGTGATTCAATTCATGTTTCTAATGATGAAACATAACTGAATTCAACAATTAATTGATAAAATTGCTAACAATCACAGATTCAAGTGATTCACAGAGCCCAAAATGTTGATTTTAAGTTCTATCACTGAACTAAAAAGCTCTGATACCATCTGATAGGTTCAGATGGACCGATTTACGATTGATATTGTATGCAACGATCAATTATATACACAAGCTAATCAAACATAAGCATATACTTCAAATTCATAATTGTTCATTAATTGTAGATGCTAAATGGATACAATTATGTACAAGTGTGTAACAGAAAGTTCTTACTTCAAACTACTATTGTTCAATCTCCCTGCACAAAAACACAAATATCCTATGTATACTACTAATACAACTAAGGAATATATTTGTAAAATAGCCCCTAGACTACGACAAACAAGACTAATGCTAATCTTTAGAAGAAGCTCCAACATGAACTGTCAAAGAACGACCATGCTGTGACAGTTCGGTGGTGGTTGAGTGGTGCAGTGGTGGTTTGGTAGTGCAGTGGCGGTTTGGCGGTGGTGGTGGACTGAACCGTCAAAGAAAGGCCTCGCTGGGACAGGGCGGTGGCGTTGTCGGTGGTGATGTTATGGTGGTGAGGTGGCGTCGTCGGTGGTGATGCTATGGTGGTGCAGTGGCGTCGTCGGTGGTGGTTGGAAGTGGTGGTGGTGCGCTGGTGGTTTGCTAACGGTGGTGGTGATGAAATAGGATGGGTGGGGTGGGTTAAACGAGGTTATCAAATTTAAAAAAAACATGCGGTTTGGGCAAACCGTCACATTTATGGGTGGGGTAGGTGCACTAATCGAGGCAATGTCAGATTCAAAAAAATATCCCAAACCGTCCGGGGTGACCCAAATGGGACGATTTGCACATATTTACAGTTTTGTTATTTTGATTTTTATTAGAGTATATATTATTATTATTATTATTAATTTTTTATCATGCTTATTTTTATTATTACTATTATTTTTTATCATTCTTATTCTTATTATTATATAATTATACTTTTATTATTTTAGTATTTAATATACCCGTTTCGATACACACATATATATATGTATATATATATACATACATACGTATATGTGTATATATATGTATAGATATATGTATATATATATATATGTATAGGATCAGGATCATTACAGAACAAATTTTCATTTTCAGAACCAAAAGAATCATTAATTTACATACATGTAAATGACAAAACATTGATTTACATATATCTAAGTTGATGTGTGTGTATGTTCACGAAAAGTGTACTTTAAAACGATTGATTTACATATATCGGTTTAGAGATGTTGTAAGTATGCTTTAAAACGTCACGGTTTGTACATGTACGTATGTTTGTACGTACATCTACGAATAGTATTTGTTCTTAATGTGTATATATGTTGATGTGTGTGTATGTTCACGAAAAGTATATCCATTTCGGTATATGTAGATGATCATAATCGGTTAATATATTATTTACGCCAGCCCTGACATGTCACGGTTAGGCCTAATCGTGAAATTTATGTCAACAGAAATGTCACAGCAAGGCCAAATCTTGAAGGCTTTAGTCAAGAAAGTATGACGGTTTGGGTCTAACACGCCACCCTTGAAGCACAAGGTCACGGTTAGGCAAACCGTGCCCTTGAAGCACAAGGTCACGGTTTGGCGAACCGTGACCTTGTGGTCCTACCTTGTATAAAATTAGGTAGTTTCAATTATTATCAGCGAACCACTCCTACCCAGACCAGTTATAATGATAGGGAATACGGGGCTGGTGTAGGCTCAAAACCCACTACCACCGGTTCAACGAGGTTTTTTTGAAAAAATTCCAAACCGTGACCTTTTGAGATATTTTTTAGCTTGATAGAGGGAATTTTCTAAGTAAACGTTAAAAAAAAACCATTGAATCGGTGGTAGTGGGTTTCGAGCCCACACCACTCTCGTATTCCCCTACCGTCTTAATCGGTCATGGTAGGAGTGGTTCTTTGATAATAATTGAAACTAACTAATTTTATACAAAGAAATACACCACCCGTCACGGTTTGGCCAAACCGTGACGTTATTTCTTTTGTTAGAAACCCTAAATCTAATGATTAGCCGGTTGTCAAAAATCTAAACGTGACGGTTTCGCCAAAGCGTCACGTTTTGGACTTTTTATTTTGTTTGATTTAGTATTATTTGTCATAAAAGTTAAACGAAATTTTTAAATATAGTCAGATAAAATAATTTTCGATACGAAATTTCTATCATTATTATCTTTACGGATTGGTCTCACCTTCAAGGTTTTGTATAATAATAATAATAATAATAATGATAATAACAATAACAATAACAATAACAGTAAAGTAACAGTAAAGTAACAGTACCAACAGTACAGTACCAGTACAGTACCAGTACCAGTACAGTAACAGTAACAGTAACCAGTACAGTAACAGTAACAGTAACAGTAACAGTAACAGTAACAGTACAGTAACAGTAACAGTAACAGTAACAGTAACAGTACAGTAACAGTAACAGTAACATAACAGTAACAGTAACAGTAACAGTAACAGTAACAGTAACACAGTAACAGTAACAGTAACAGTACAGTAACAGTAACAGTAACAGTAACAGTAACAGTAACAGTAACAGTAACAGTAACAGTAACAGTAACAGTAACAGTAACAGTAACAGTAACAGTAACAGTAACAGTAACAGTAACAGTAACAGTAACAGTAACAGTAACAGTAACAGTAACAGTAACAGTAACAGTAACAGTAACAGTAACAGTAACAGTAACAGTAACAGTAACAGTAACAGTAACAGTAACAGTAACAGTAACAGTAACAGAACAGTAACAGTAACAGTAACAGTAACAGTAACAGTAACAGTAACAGTAACAGTAACAGTAACAGTAACAGTAACAGTAACAGTAACAGTAACAGTACACAGTAACAGTAACAGCAACAGCAACAGTAACAGTAACAGTAAAAGTAATAGTAACAGTAACAGTAACAGTAACAGTAACAGTACACAGTAATAGTACACAGTAACAATACACAGTAACAGTAATAGCAGCAGTAACAGTAGCAGTAACAGTAATGGCAACGGTAACAGTAACCGTAACAGTAACACTAATAGTAACAGTAACAGTAACAGTACAATAACAGTAATAGTAACAATACAGAAACAGTAATAGTAACAGTAACAGTAACAGTAACAGTAACAGTAACTGTAACTGTAACAGTACAGTAACAGTGAGAGTGACAGTGACAGTGGCAGTGACAGTAACAGTAACAATAACAGTCACAGTAACAATAACAATAACAGTAACAACAACAGCAACAGTAACTGTAACTGTAACTGTAAGTGTAAGAGTGACAGTGAAAGTGACTGTAACAGTAATAGTAATAGTAACAGTAACAGTAACAGTAACAGTAACAGTAACAGTAACAGTAACAGTAACAGTAACACTAATAGTGACAGTAACAGTACCAGTAGCAGTAATACTAACAGTAACTGTGAAAGTGACAGTGACAGTGGCAGTGACAGTGATAGTGACAGTGACTGTCACAGTGACAGTGACAGTGACAGTGACAGTGACAGTGACAGTGACAGTGACAGTGACAGTGACAGTGACAGTGACAGTGAAAGTGACAGTGACAGTGACAGTGACAGTGACAGTGACAGTGACAGTGACAGTGACAGTGACAGTGACAGTGACAGTGACAGTGACAGTGACAGTGACAGTGACAGTGACAGTGACAGTGACAGTGACAGTGACAGTGACAGTGACAGTGACAGTGACAGTGACAGTGACAGTGACAGTGACAGTGACAGTGACAGTGACAGTGACAGTGACAGTGACAGTGACAGTGACAGTGACAGTGACAGTGACAGTGACAGTGACAGTGACAGTGACAGTGACAGTGACAGTGACAGTGAGTGACGGTGACGGTGACGGTGACGGTGACGGTGACGGTGACGGTGACGGTGACGGTGACGGTGACGGTGACGGTGACGGTGACGGTGACGGTGACGGTGACGGTGATAGTGACAGTGACAGTGACAGTGACAGTGGCAGTGGCAGTGCACAGTCACAGTCACAGTCACACTAACAGTAACTGTGAAAGTGACAGTGATAGTGACTGTTAGGACCGTGTACGGACGGAGTACTAACTGATTCTTCGTGAAACCGAATAAAATAGGGCGGAATTCTATTTGATTGCCGATCCAATCTGGAAGAACGTTAACCGGATCAAATCTAATGATTAGAATACATTAAGAATGAAGCATGAATGATCTGAAATGTTCTATGAACTTGGAAGGGACGCTCTTTACGAACTGGGATGGCTAGGGTTGTAAATTATCAAAGTGTCTAGTTTTTCCATGAATTAAGTGGTATTTATAGGTTACAGCTTTCATTCGTACGACTGAGCCAAGCGACTGGCTCAGTCATGCGACTGAGTCATACGATTGATTCATTCATACGACTGAGTCAGTTTTATGACTCAATCGTGCGATTGACTCAATCACTTGGTTCGGTCATGCGATTGGCCCATTCGCATGGTCCAGTCATGCGACTGAATCAGAATACTTAGTTAAACACATTCTTGACCCTTTAATGAATCAGAACTATGTCTAACAACTGTAAACCTATATAACATGTTTATGTAAGCGTGTAACAATAAATAATATTAATAGATATAACATTAAACAACCAATAAACATTCATAGAAGAGTTTTTCATTTCATTGATAAAACATTACATATGTGTTACAAGATGAAAGTCTATTACATTGAAGCTCACTAGACTAGACCTAGGGACATGTGTATCAACAAACTCCCCCTTGGACCTAGATCTATCTAAACTTTGACTTCCTTCTTGAACTCTTCAAACCTCTTCACTTGTTCTTCTTTTGAAACCCCAGTATGGATATTGAGTGCGAAGCATAGACGTATGATATGCTGAAACTATAGTGCTTGCACTATATCCTGCGTGTCAAAATATAATGGCCACTTATATAGTGTATAAACATCTGACTCTGACAAGTTTATAAGCCACATGGGGTCGAACACCCTTATTATGTCCACCGTGCCTTCCCTATCCAAAACAATGACAACCTCTCTAGAGCGCCAGTCATAGTACCACCACTTAAAATGTGGGGTAAAGTCCTGTAGCATCTCCCTCAATGGTATTCTGGACATCGTACGTGGAGGGTTCCACTTTAGGACTATCTTTGGTAGACCAGTGATGGGACTCACTTCAGGCCTACGGATGTACCTCGTAGCCTGTTGTGGTCTGAAGTTTACCCATCTCGTCTGGTATTCTCTTTTCAGGGCAGCCTCAAACCAGCCTGATATTTTCTTCGGATCAGCATATAGTAACTTCAGTCATGCCAGCTGGTTGAGCTCAAAGTCGGGGAGAGTCTTCAGATCATGAGGGAATCTGAAGTACTCGATTCCCCTTTCCCTTTTCACTACATAAACTCCAAGGTCATCGAAATGAGCCCAAGCAATGATCTTCCCTGAGACCTTCATGTTCTTCTTGACTTTGTATAGCTTGGTGTAGGTACTCTGAGTTGTTGTAACGCGTTGGGCTCGGACCTCAGCGAAGCAAGCCGCCCATTCACCCTTTCAGATATCTATATCAGCGTCTGAGGCTTGGGCTTGGCTAGTTGAAGCTTCAGCTCCCCTTTCATTCTCACTGAGTTTCTCCAGAAAATCACTGCCGAGGGTGTTAACCAGATCTGAAAACACATTTCCCTCTCGGTCAGCATATTCCGGATAATGCTGATCAGTGATGTCTTCTATCTTTATTTCTTCAACATCGTTGAGCTCGTCATCATCAGCATCATCAAAGTTGGAGCATCCTATATAATCTCATCTAGATTCAGTCGAAATATCTCAGCAAGTTGCTCGTCGGTTAGGTCGTGAATTATTTCTCCTTCTTCAGGAGTATAACTCACCGACCTTCTGACGATCCCCTGCAGATCAAGAATCATTATGAGTTGAGACTTGATCTGTTGGAGGGGAGCAACATCGTGCTCATCTTGCTAAAATCCTAGATCTGGTTGATTTGGGCATGAAGCATAACAATCATTAGTATATAATCAAGATAATTAAACATTAAATACTCAATATTTACATTAATTACATAAACAACAAAAGATGATTCAAGTACAAAAGTTAACATCTAATCTATACTTTTGCCTTGGATCTGCTAGGTAGCTTCAGTAATAGGTGATGATGGAGGGGCTACTGTAGATCCATGGTCTTGTCTTCTTTTTGTACGTTGTTCCAGACCAGGATCAGCAGCATTTGAAGCAGAATCATCATCATCATCATCTTGCCCCTCCTTGGTTTAATCATCACCACTATCATCATCATCCTCATCACTCTCATCATCCTCATCATCATTTCCTTCATCATCACCATCATCTCCATCTCCTTCCTTTATCCTTAGTGGCTCATCCTTTGTGCCCTTTAGTTTGAGCATGATGGTCTTCTTAGCTTCCTCCAACTCCTCAATCTTCTTAGAAGATATAGCATTTTGCTCCTGGAGTTGGGACATCTCTGAGCTTTGAGCAGCGATCTGCTGCGCCTGCTGCCTAATCAACTGAGCCTGCTAAGATATCTGCTGAGATTATGCAGCAGTAAGGTCTACTAGCTGACGAATCTGAGCAGTCTTCTCGTCATCGGCTACTAACAGTCTCAGCACCATGCGGTTTAGTGCTAAGAGCTGTTCCTCTACCCCACTAAGAGGCAGAGGAGATCCAGATGAACCTGATGAAGATCCGGCTCGTGTTGGGTGGTGGTAGCTATGGCGGTGGTGAAGATAGGTGGAGGTATATGAGTGGGTGGCGATGTATGGGGAATGGTAGTGTTAGGTGGTGTGGTGGTAATAGGTGGTGGAATGGTAGTAGTGGTGGCTGTGGTAGTGATAGTGGCTGTGGAGGTAGTGAACAGTGTAATCCTCCTTCACTTTCGCTTCTTTCCGTGGGGTTGAGCCATCCGTTTAAGTCTGGACCCTTTGGATCCGGATGCTCCCCCTTGGCTACTGGGAGAGTCTTGGGTGTATGATGGGTCAACAGTAGAACCACCAGACCCTCCCGGGCGTCCACCAACCGCCCTAATCCCTTGCTCTGTGGCAACAACCCGGCTACCCACCGTCCGGGTGAGAGGCTCTTCGTCTGATTCTTCTTCCTCATCAGGCTGAAATCCCTGATGGAATCCAGCCGTCTCTAAACCCTCTTGTGGGGATGGTGGAGATGTAACGTCAGTAGTAGTGGTATCAATACCTGTGTCTCCACCATCATCGCCGTCATCATCAGAATCATCACCAGGGAGGACAATGTGCTCCACATCGGAGTCACTATCATCGTGGTGCCATTTACGCCTTGTCGGCACCACATAGTCCTCCCGGGCTAGGTGCCCAAACAACCTCCTTACCGGGGGCTTGACCTGCTTGGCCCGGTATACCTTCATCCTTCCTAATGTAGTGTCGTCCATGATCTCCAGGATGACAGCATCCTCTTGAGCTTTCGGCAGCTAAGGGAGCTTCTGGTCTATAATCATCTGGATGAACCTCGGGTACATACAGAAGCTCTCTTTCCCCTTTGCCTCGATGTTCTCCACCAGATAGGTGAAGATCATCGTAGAGAAGCTGAAAGGGAAGTTCAGCACTAGAGAAGCAAATGCATTCTGCATCTGGTCTGATAACTCATCAAAACAGCCCTTCCTTGAGGCTATACAACTTAGAAGTACATGGGCAAGGTACTTGAACTGGGGGCACAAGTTGCTCTTGTTGAGCATACTTGAGTTTATGTCCCCCGAGTACTTAGCCCTCATAAGGCAGCCTCGGACTGTAAGGGGATGTAATCGTGTTGGGCAGTCAGCATCGTCCGCAAACTCCATTACCGTCCGTATGTCATCCTCAGATAGCTCGATATCTTGTCCAAAGATAGAGCTTCTAATAGTATAAGGCTCCCTGGACCGGTCGACCACAGCGTTTTCCCAAAACGACTGCTGTATCGATCTATAGGGTGTACACTGAGCTGAGATCGCTCGGAATATCCTCGAGCGTCGTAGAAAGATAATGATCCCAGTGAAGTCCGCCGCGTTACGGGAAGTCAGGTCTAGATGAGCACATATGTTGTGCTTAGTGCTCATAGTCCACCTACTAGCCATCTGTTCACACAAAACAAATAAACGTTAGTACGTGTTGAAGATAACTAATTTAAGTTAATGAACTTCAAACTTTGGTTTAGTCGTGCGACTGAACACACGACTGAGATCAAGTCGTGTGATTGAATTCATTCGTACGACTGGGTCATGCGATTGGACTTAGTCGCATGAATTCTCATATGTTTACCTTAGTCGTGCGACTGAGCTCATACGCATGGTTCAGTCGTGCGATTGAGTCAATCGTTCATCTCAGTCATACGATTGAAGTTTATCAGAGTGTCCAGTCACCTATTCGACTGTTTGTCCATTCAAATTCATGTTTTGAACAAAACTTGATGTTAAACATTGAGATTAGGCTCATTACACTCAGAGTAGGCCGAATAAGCATCTTTTACCATTAATTTGATCTTATAGTTCATTTCAGATGGTTTATTTGTCCATTTAAGTTGAAGTTACTCTTAGGTCAGAATGTCCAGTCTATACGATCTCTATAATCTAAATTTTTGATGTATAACCACTCATATTACCTGTATGAGCAATATCAAATATTAGAATGTGCAAATATATGGTGGAAATGGATCAAAAAAATTTTGGCAGAGTGTCGACGTATCGTACGAATAAAGGGCGATTTGGGTGAATGGGGCAACTGAGGCCGATTCAACTTGTATTTATACTAGGGCAACTTTCAGTCGTGAGTCTGAGCCTAGTCGCATAAGTTAGTCGTGCGACTGAGTCATAGTCGCATGGGTGATTCGTGCGACTGAGCTTCAATCGTACGATTCACCCAGTCGCTTACCTCCAATCGTACGATTGAGGTTCATTCAGATGTCTGGCACAGTCCGTCACCTCCAATCGTGCGATTGGGCTCATTCGCATGGTCCAATCGTATGATTTGACTCATTCGTATGCTCCAATCGTACGACTGGTCCATACTTATGGTTCAGTCGTGCGAATGGGCCATACTTGTGACATTTTGACCATTTTACCATAGGACACTTAGTTTTATTTAACAATAGATAAACATTATGAGCAATTTGATCATCTCAGACATGACCATTTTAAGATTAAAACAACATTTGATCATCTCAGACATGATCCATTTATCCACCTAATCATCTCAGACATAATCCATTTATCCACCTGAACATCTCAGACATGATCCATTTATCCACCTGATCATCTCAGACATAATCCATTTATCCACCTGATCATCTCAGACATGATCCATTTATCCACCTGATCATCTCAGACTTGATCCTTTTACTTTTTTAGAAACAATTGATTTCAGATTAACATTAAGTTCATAATTTTGACATTATTTGCAATGAGTAGCATAGCACAGTCCGACACTGACACACTTTACAAATAATTAAAAGACTAAACTAAGTAACTATATAAACATGTTTTTGTGATTTTCTTAGGGTTGGGTAGACGCGCCTGTTAGCAATAACATCATTTCCAGGACAGATTCTTATGGAATCAGACTGGCATAAACTCAATTACTTGGAACTTTTATATATTTATTGAAATGAAACTAGCATATTTACATATCACAGCTTCTCATTCATCTGAGATTTCTATGTTCTAACTGGGAATCATGCTTGATCTGATACGTAGCACACGTTGATTATCAACATCAGGCAGTGCATTCACGACGATTATCAGTATACTTCTCCACTTAAATCCATACACAGACTTTTGACACATATTAGTGATGTATTAGATTATATTATTTCAACTAACATTTGTGGATCCCACGCTTATACAGTAATCAACATTCCTTAGGAGACTTTTGAGCGGTCTACGGGTATTTTGACAAGAAGAGACTATTCTTAGAATTTTCAAAGAGAAGCCAAGCCTCAGGTCAGTGCCAACGCACAGCAGAGAGGCGGCAAACAACAGTGAATTTTAGAATATCTAGGTTATGCTTATCCTCAGGTCAGTGCCATCGCACAACAGAGAGGCACACAACCTATCTCCTTGTTAAAGCATTTCTTATTTTCTTCTGCACATAACGCACCAACAACATATGGGCTTTATTGCGCCTAATTTCAATTTTTTCATGCTTTGCTCTTTTTATGGTCATCCGCACACTTTTAGTTGCGTTAATTTGCTCGTCATCCCTTATTGGAAATAACTGATTGTGTTAGCCAGTGATAAGATGGGAACCCATAATCGGTTGAACAATTTAGTTTAAATTGTGTTCACCAATGGTGTCTACCGGTCTATCGTGTTGAATCTACCGACACATCTTATAGTGAACTAGCACCTCCCTAGATCAACTTTCTCCGTGTAATTACAGTAACACCCAAGCGTACTATCATTTTCCCTTCTGTTAGACTTAGAATTCTCTGACTAATGATTTTCTATGATTTAATTAAACTAAAATTGCAAAAATTTAAAATCTTTTTGGTGTTCCAAGTAACTAGACGCCTGTGTACTATCACTTTCCATTTGTGTAGAATCACAGTCTTATCTTTATTGTTTTTGCCTTTTAGCTTATCTGCCCTTCCCCCTTTTTTTTAAGTAAATAAATTACTGAAAGTAACCTAATCTCCCCCTAATATTCTAAAACAGAAAATCTTTTTGTGTTGTTTGGATTTTTATAAGACAAGGAAATTAAAAATAAAATAACATAAAAAAACTGAACTAGTGTCGGGCTATGCATCTGTGTCTTCAGAGATAATGTCACTTTTCTTTTTCATGCCGTTGACCTCTAACAGATAGAAAAATCTGGGTTTATCAAATGGTTTGGTGTAGAGGTCAGAGCGTTGAAAATCCGTGTTTATCTTAGCCACATCAATTAATTGTTTTTCATAGAAGTCGCATATGAAGTGATACTTTATGCCGATGTGTTTTGTTTTAGGGTATTGAAACGGATTTTTAGTTATAGCTATGATAGCAGAGTTATCAACATAGATAGGGGTGTTAGAGAATTGCAAACCGTAGTCCCGCATTTGCTGTTGGATCCAGATAATCTGAGAACAGCAGCTTGCAGCAACAACGTATTCAGCTTCACAAGTTGATAGGGCAACCGAGGTCTGCTTCTTGCATTACCACATGACTAAAAGCCTTCCAAAAAACTGACACCATGCTGATGTAGACTTGAAATTCATCTTGCAGCCGCCGTAGTCTGAATCACTATACGCCGTTAGCTTAAAGTCATCGTCATGAGGATACCACAACCCCAGTGTTGGAGTACCCTTCAGATAACAAAAGATCCGTTTCACCCCGATCAGATGATTTACTTTCGGTTTTGCTTGATATCTAGAGCATAGACATATGGCATACATGATATCTGGACACGAGGCAGTGAGATACATGAGAGATCCGATCATCCCATGATACATAGTGGCATCCACCAGATCCCCATTCTCATCAGGAGCCACATCATGATTTGTGACGAGTGGGGTACCGGCAGGAGTGACATTTTCCATATCAAATCGACTAAGAATGTCTCCGACATACTTAGTCTGATGCAGAAAAATACCGGTAGGTGTCTGATCCACCTGTAATCCCAGAAAGAACTTCATTTCTCCCATGGCGCTCATTTCAAATTCTGCCTTCATCACAAATTCGAATTCTTTACACAGATCTTCTTTTCGTGAACCGAAGATAATGTCATCCACATAAATTTGCACCATCAGTAAATCTCCATCTCTTTCCTTAATAAACAGTGTGCAGTCAATCACACCCCTGCGAAACCCGTATTTCAGTAGGTGGGTGGAGAGCTTTTCATAGCAAGATCGAGGAGCCTGATGTAGCCCATACAAAGCCTTGTCCAACTTGTAGACTCTGTCCCAACGGTAAGGATCTTCGAATCCCTCGAGTTGACTGACGTAGACCTCTTCACGAATTTCCCCGTGAAGGAACGCTCTCTTTACATCTAGTTGATAAACTTTGATCTTCATGTAAGATGTGTAGGCTAGAAAGATGCGGATTGCTTCCATTCTAGCTACTGGTGCAAAGACTTCATTATAGTCAACTACTTCGACTTGTCTGAAGCCTTGAACAACCAATCGTGCCTTGTTTCTGATAACGACACCTTGGTCATCCTTCTTGCAGCGTAGCACCCATTTGGTGCCTATTACTTTCACTCCTCTCGGCCGGTCATGAACTGTAGCAGCTCCTCTTGTATAGCATTGACCCAGGCCTCATCCTTCAGGGCATCGCTTACGTGTTTGGGTTCGACTTGAGATACAAAGCATTTGAATGCTTCGTCATTCACGTAGCCCTTTTCCATAATTGTAGCGTAATCAGCTGAGTACAACTGATTTTTTGTCTGCACACTGGAGTGTAAATCGCCAATAATAGCCTCCTGCGGATGATTGGTACTGATCCTAGTCACAGGTGTCATAGGGACAACAACTTCAGTATCCAGATTTGTGACAGGAGGTTCAGTATCCGTATTTCCTGATGCATATTCAGCAGCTGATGAGCTTTCCTCTTGATCAACATTATGCTCAATGCCTGTCTCAGCTACTTCTTCATCATCTAATTAGTAATCACTCTCGTCCTGATCAGCTGGAGAAGATCCCGATGAACCACTCGCAGGTGTTGTATTGCTAGTATCAAGATTCGGTGTGTTTAGAACATCGTGCATCATCTGAGTAGCAATCTCTTCATCTGAATCTATCTGAGGAAGGTTGAATAATTTGAAAAAGCCATCGTAGTCGAAGAACGACGATGGACCTTTTCTGGCAGGGGGGATGGTGAATCGTTGAACGTCGACATTGCACCATACTTCGACCTGACAAGTTGAGTTGTTGTAAACTCGTTTATCTGGTATGTTGTATACCAGAAAGATCCCCTAATCTGCCTTTTCACTGAACTTTCCCTCCGGAGTTTTCTTCAGTAGCGTACATGGAGCTCCGAATGGTTCCAGATACTCCAGGTTAGGTTTATGTTTCTGAAGCAACTCATAGCACGTCTTCCCATGCCTCTTGACAACTGACACACGATTAAGTATGTAGCAAGCGTTTGCAATAGCCTCATTTCAGAACTGCACTGGCAGCTTTGAATCTGCCAACATAGTCCTGGCAGTCTCGATCAAGCTCCTGTTCTTCCGCTTAGCAACTCCATTCATCTGTGGTGTGTATGTAGAGGTGAACTAATGAACAATTCCCTTTTCTTTGTAGATAGCATCCATCCACTGATTCTTGAACTCTGTTCCATTGTCTGAACGGATCTTCCTAACCTTCAGCTTATAGAGAGACTCCAGCGTAGTAACGAGCACCTTGAATGACTCAAATTGTTTCTGTCTTTGCTTTTAGAAACAACACCCTGGAGAACCGTGAGTAGTCATCTGTGACTACAAAGCAGTACCAGTCTCCGGCGATACTCTTCGTGCTGACAGGCCTGAATAGATCCATATGCAATAGCTCCAGGGGCATCTCGATAGAATTGACGTGCTTTGTCTTGTGAGATTTCCTGGTCTGCTTTCCCTTCTTGCATGAGACACAAAAATCAGGAAGTTTGAAGTTCTTAATAGGAACTCCATCAACTAAGTTGTTATGAATTAAATGATTCATCTTCCTGTGATTAATGTGTCCCATTCTCCTGTGCCATGAGATGGAATCCTTCTCTGTAGCTTTAGACAAAACAGCATTGAACAGTAGACACACTAGTAGAAGCATTAGACATATCTAGAACATACAGGTCATTATACGTAGATGTTGACATTAATACCTGCTCCTCTTGAATCTCCATCTCTTTCTTTACAATGTAACACTTCCGACTGTCAAATATAACTTTGAAGCCCTTGTCACATATCTGAGACACTGAAAACAGATTATTTTCCAATTGTTGAACGAACTTAACTTTATCAAATCTTACTTTTGCATTACCTACTTCTCCTGGTGCGGTGATGTATCCTCCTTTGTTTCCAGCAAAAGAAACCTGTCCCCTTTTAATTTGTTTGACATTGTAAAGGAGAGATTGATTTCCTGTCATGTGCCTGGATGCTCCGCTATCAACTATCCATGTGTTTGTAGAAGCACTATAGCGGACAACTTGCACATGATAGAAAATAATTAGTTAAGGAGGGGGACCCAAACCTTGACTGGCTTGGGTTTCCCAGAGGCATAACACATCACGAACTCAACCCACTGTCCTTTATCAGTGGGTGGGACCTCAATCTTCAACTTATCCATGCTTTCAGACACTTTAGGTGCTTTGGCTTTCCACAAACCATCCTTGTGAAAGGATTGTTTATGGTAAACCGATGACTGGTTTACAGTTTGAATCTTAGGTTTAGTTTCAAAAATAGGATTCACCTCAGGTATCACAAACTTGCCAGTGGCTTGTCTGTGTTGTCTGTGGCGTTGAGGAGAGGTAAAAGACCAAGAAGGTGTTTTAGACCTACCAGTGTTTTAGATCTAATGGGAGTCTTAGATCTCTGTTTTGAAAATTTTTAACTTCATTGTCTAGTTCAATTTTAGTTTTGGGTGTCTGATAGCGTGGACAGTTAGAAGAGATGTGACCGCGTTGTCCACAAGTATAGCATGATCTCCTTTCAACTGGACTAGGAGATCTCTTGTGGGGTAGGGAGTAAACTTCAGGTACTGACTTTTTGGTCTCACTCCTTTGATTGTCACCTTCCTTGACAAATTTTACTTGTTTAACATTAGGGGGGTTTTGTCTTTGAAGATGATTGTTATCTTGCTTAACCGGTTTAGTTTGAGTGATTTTGGAAATCTTAGGTTGTGTGGTAGCAGATTTTGAACCCAACCCAAGAGATACTTGAATATTCTCTTCCACCCGGTTTTCAGTGATGGTTTTACCAGTTCCACCTGATGTTGATGTTGTCTGATCAGCAGCCGGAGGAGCAGATTTAACTTCTGTATCCGGATCGTTGACCAGAGGAGTAGTCACCACATGGTCCTTTATTGGATTATTATTAATAGGACGTTGTTTGGTGTTCAAAAGGATCTCATGTGGTGGAGGCACAACCTTATAACCCAAACCTTCCCTGTTGTTGCGTTCCTTAAGCAAGTTTTTCAAAATATGAGAAGAACTAGCTAGACTGTGGAGTTTTTGCTTTAAAGACTCATTTTCAACTTACAAAATAGCTCTGTCCTTTTTAGTTTCCTCAAATGTCTTTAAATAAAACTTTATATTGTTTTCTTGGTTAAATGCGACACCTCAGTTTCTTTTAGTTGTTTCTTTAACACTTCAATTTTCTCCTTATAGCTGCTCTCGTTTTGTTTTAACACTCTGTTCGCCTCAGTGCATAATTTTTAGTCATTTACTAAGTTATCATTATGATCTAATAACCTAGCAAATTTCAGATCAATGTTTCCCTAAATTTATCACATTCAACACAAGCATGTTTAATAAACAGATCACCCTTTGATTCTACTTGTGCAGATGTAGACGTTCCAGCCATGAAAGCATTTTGAGGTTCAGTTTGTGCTTCAGATTCAGCATTCAGTTCATTTTCAACAAGTTGATTAACAACAACTAAGGTCTTGTGAAGTCACTGGATCGATGAACATCCGAGCACGTTCTTGACGGAAGGATAAATAACAGCAATAACCAAAAGTCAATCAATAACACGAACAATAATCGAATGATTTCATTGATAAAACATAACGATTTTAAGCTCGTTACAACTTAAGAATACAGACTCTTGGCAAGGGGAGATCGAGCATGATCTCCCCTCTCATCCGGCAGCACCTAGGCCCCGGGCACAAACCCTCTCAAAACCCTTAGGTTTCTACACATTGAAACTGGTATATATAGGCCTCGGCCCATATTAGATGCGACTGGGCCCATTCGTACGATTGGACCATGCGTATGGTTCAATCGTACGACTGGACCATTCTTATGGTTCAGTCTTACGAATGTCCCAATCACATCTCTCAGTCGCACGACTGGTCCATTAGCATGGCTCAGTCGTACGACTGAGTCTCATTCGCATATGCTCCTGCGAATGACCCAGTTTCATGTGTTTACAAGGTGTATAACATTAAGCCTAGACTATTCGTCAAGCGACGGACACACTATATATGACTATATATGCTCCAACATCCTTTTCTAAGTAAATTCCCTTCAGTTCTCTTAATCTCTCAAATCTTTTGTTTGTTTGAGGATGACATTGTTGTATTTGGCAACAAGGAAACTTTTTCTAACATTAATTTCTTCTTCTTTCAAGTCATCCTCATGATAAGCGATAATGTCAACAAACTCATCTCCACTCTTAATTTGATCTTGTTCAACTTCTTGATCTTTCTCCCCCTCAACTTCAAAGCATACTTATTCTATTACCACTACTTGAACACTATCATGATCTTCTTCAAAGTTAATCACTTTAGTGGGAACTGGGCTTGCTGTGGTTGATACTGCTTCAATGAATGAGGAGATTGGATTTGTGATAGTTCTTGATTAGGAAATGGGAGGTTGACATTTGGTGATAGGGTTCTGTTGTTTCAGTGTTTGGAGATGATTAAGATGAGGAGAGTGAAATGGGTTGGGTGTGTTCACTGGCTGATGATATGGATTTAGTGGCAACAGTGTTTAGTGAAGTTGGTGGTTGGGAAGGAGAGACGGGTTTTGTGTGTTGACTTGATAGTGAGTGTGCTTGGGCTGGAGATAATGGTTGGTGAGTAGGAGATGGTGGTGGAGCGTAAGATGCTTGCTTTGTTGGACCAGGAGATTCAACCTGTTCTTCTTCTTGTTGCTAATAATCATAAACAAGTGCTGGTAGGATATCTGCATTTTCATTTATTACATGAGCAAACATTGGCATGTCTGCTCGTTCATATCTCCCACTAATCTTACTCAATATAGACCTTCCCAGATGTGCTTGCATAAAAATATCTCCTTTATGTAATCTGATTTTATCACATAAGCATTCAAATATGTATTTTGAATGAATCGAGGATAGATGTACATTTTGTCTACTTTATGTAATCTGATTTTATCACATATGCATTCAAATATGTATTTTGCATAGTTATACCTCCTACCCTCAAATATTCCTATGATTCCAGAGGATATATGCCTTGAAAATCTATCCAAACGGGTGTTGATACACATTGATGTACATATTTTATGTTCTGAAATGTAAAAGTCTTTCATATCTTACATATATGTAATCAATGTAATGAATTGAATGAATGATATATGAAGTGCATTGTGATGTAAATTTATTTTTGATTATATCATGATATTATTATATTGAATGTGTTGCACGTGTATGAACTAACTATATAGGTTTAATGTAGTTCTACATGGTTCTAAGTCAATAAGAACTTAGAAGTATGTTTAACTTATCCATGTGATAGTTCATTCGAATGGACCATGCTAATGGACCATACGCATGAACATATCATGCTTATGGACTAGTCGCACGACTGAACCAGAAGACTGGATCGGTCGTACAACTGAGACATAAGATTGAGTCAGTCGCACGACTGAACCTTCAGTCGTGTGTATGAGTCAATCACATGATTTAGTCGCACGACCGAACCATACTAATGGTTCAGTCGTACGATTAAAGATAGGAAACCTATAAATACCACTCAATTCGTGGAAAAACATAACACTTCGAATACATACGTACCCTAGCCGTCCAGAGCGTACCAAACGTCAATCCAAGTTCATAGTTCGTTTCTGATCAATTCTTGTTCGTTCTTAACATTTGTTTCATCGTTGGATTGATTGGGATAATCGTTCTCTCTGATTGGAGCGCTAATAAAATAGGATTCATCATTATTTGATTCGGTATAACGCAGAATCTGTTAGTACTCCGTATGAAATCGGTCCTAACAAGTGGTATCAGAGCTTAGGCTTGTGATTTTGCGTGGATTCAATTGTTTTTGGTGTCAAAACTAATGTTTTCATTCAAAAGATACACTTTTTTCGTTTCAAAAACTAATTTTTGTCGAGTTTTTGTGTCAATAGTTCGACTTGTTCCCATACGGCAGATTAGGGTTCTTGAAAATTCGTAAATTTTGAGTCTAGTGTCCAAAAATTCAATTTTTTCCTGCAACAACAGCTTCAGTCGTACGATTGGCCCAATCGTATGACTGAACTCCATTCGTATACTTCAATCACACGACTGAACTCATTCGTATAGTTCATTCGCACGGTTGAAGCTTTTCATTCGGTTGACTTCATTCGTCTTGTTCATTCGCACGACTGAATCCAATCGCATGATTGAAGCCATTCGCGTCCTTCAATCGCACGGTTGAACCAGTCGGCTGTCCAATCGCATAAGTCATTCTGTCATGTTCTTAGTTCATCAAGTTTACAGAAACGGAAGATCAGTTCTCTGCATTTACTGCTGGAAAGGACTCACGTATCCAGGATCTTCTACTTCTGGAAAGTGAGATAGGGAACTACAACAAACCGCCAAAGCTGTTAACATTGGATGAATACCCACAGTGGAAGTAGTGGTTTGAAATCTACCTTAATGGAGTTGACCCCAATCTGTGGACGTCTATTGAGACTGGTTACGTGGTACCATTTAGTGCTACTGGGGTAAAGCTTACTTTGGGAGGTATGAGTGAAGCCTAGAAGACTATGCATAATGCTGAAAAGAAAGCATATGCCTTGTTGACTCAGTCAATACCGAAAGACATATTTCATCAGTTTTATGAGAACAAGCAGTCTAAAAAGTTATGGGAAGCCTTAGAAAAGGGATACGAAGGCAATGCAACTCTGAAGGCACTCAAGGCAAAGGCTCTTAAAAAGGAGTTCGACAATTTCTCACCAATTGGAAATAAGAGCTTAGATGATATCATCGACAGATTCTATCATCTTATGAGTGAGTTGCACACTCATGGTGTGGTTACATCCATGGAAGACAAAGTCTCTAGCTTTGCTGATGGGTTACTAGGTAAATGGGATCCATTTGTGTCCAATTTAAGACAAAATGATACTGTTGCTACCTTGGACATAAATGACTTCATTTTAAAGCTCAGGGAGGAAGAACTACGTCAGAAGTACAAGTCAAAGAAAGGATCCTACGCTCAGAATCCTGCTTTATAAAACTCAGTTCCACCTCCTACTACGTCAGGTACACCATTACAAACTGCTTTTGTATCTAACTCTTCTGTTCCTTCTTAGTGCAGCCCATCAGGTACAGACACGTCTGGGCCTTTTGGAACACACTACATAGTTCCTGAAGTAAATGCTATGAAGTTACAGACTGAAAATCTCGGGAATGTGACTGTGGAAGTAGCGAAAGAGCATACGGACCTTCTAGCTGCAGTTGTCCAATCTTATGATGGTGTGCTTGCTGGAAAGATTGGAAACTATCACCTTGCTGATGAAGATTATGAGCAACTTGATGAAACTGAGTTAGAGCGCATGGATATCATGTGGGCTTTGGCTAGTACTGTGAGAAGAGCAAAGAAGTTTGTGAAGAAGACAGGAAAAAATTGATGGCAACTAAAGATACTACATTTGGATTTGACAAAACCAAGGTCACGTGCTTCAACTGTGGGGAGAAAGGACATTTCAAGCGGGAGTGTGTTAAGCCCAAGAAGGCTGGAAATGGAAATCCATTTTCCTCTTTCAATCGTCAGGAAAAGGATAAGATTGGGACATCAACAGCAAGTAAAGACTCTAAAGCTTTGGATGCTCAAGGTGATGAAGGGCAAGACTGGTCCTTCCGATTCGTATCCGAGGGTGAATCTAACATTGTTTTTGTCGACACCTTGGATGACGGATTAGCAAGTGAGGGAGACATAGTGGCTGAGCATTCACGTTCAGATGTTGAAGAAGCTACGGATGTCATTGATCACATATTGGAAGAAGAACTTAGTGCAGCAAACACCGAACATTCAGTTGCTAAAGAGTCTGACACTGCACTGATGGCTGATTCATCTGGTACCTCATAGGTAAATTCTAAAGACAAATTATTTGATAAACATGCTTGTTCTGAATGTGACAAATTTAGAGAAAGCATTGATTTAAAACTTTCTAGGTTATTAGAACACAATGATAATCTGGTAAATGATTTGCAACTCTGCACTGAAGCAAATTGTGTGATAAAACAAAAAGAGTGCAGTTTCCAAGAAAAGATAGAACTTCTGAGGAAACAATTGAGGGAAACCGAAGTTGTTGCTCTTAATCAATCAAATGATATTAAGTTCTATTTAAATTCTTTGGAAGAAACAAAGAAGCAAAAAGCAGTTTTGGAAGTTGAAGTTGAATCATTGAAACAAAAACTGCATAGTTTGGCAAATTCTTCACATATAGTTCAAAACTTAATGAAAGAACGAAACGGTGGGGAAGGTTTGGGTTATAAAGTAGTAACACCACCACATGCTATCCTTTTGAATACTAAATGTAGACCAATAAATAACAACCCAGTAAAGGATCATGTGGTGTCTACCCCTCTGGTCAGTGATTCAGAGTCCACGGGTAAACCTATGAAGTCGGTCACTGAACAGACGAATACTACTTTGGGATCTAAAGATAAGGTACCTGTTGAGGATTTGACTGATAAAATTGAAAAGGTTAACTTAGAATTAGGCTCACAAACGTCTATTCCAAAACCTAAAAAGGTTAACTCAAAGATTCCTAAACGTGGTAATCATTAAAGTCCAAATCAACCCAAGACAAAAGATGTTTAAAAAGTCAAAACAATTAAATTTGTTAAAGAATGTTAAACATCTAAATGGGAAGAAAAATTACCAAGCCCCCAACCTCACTCAAACCCACATAAAAATTTTCCACAATATGTAGAAGGGAGATCTTGTTACAGTTGTGGAAAACGAGGACATATCTCTTCAAATTGTCCTTATCATCAGACACCCACAAGGAAAATTAAACTTTTTGATGAAAAAACTAGATTTTCTAAAACCAGATCTAATACTCCTCCAAAATACTAAGGGCCATATAGACGAGCTGGAAGCAAGGCTGTGTCACCCAAGGTTAAACCTAGGATTATTAGTGAACCTAAAGTTCAAACCATTAACCAGTCATCTGTTTACCACAAACAGGCCTTACACAAAACTGGGTTATGGAAAGAAAAATCAGGTAATGTGTCTGATAGTGAGGACAAGAAGAAGATAGATGTGCCTTCATCCTCAGAAGGATAGTGGGTTGAGTTCTTGATGTGTGATACGTTTGGGACACCCAAGCCAGTTAAGGCTTGGGTCCCAAACTTGAACTAATAATTTCCTTTCCATGTGCAGGATGTCTGTTACAACACTATCACTAATACCTGGATTATTGATAGTGGGGCATCCAGGAGGAGGATATATCACCGCTCAAGGCGAAGTGGGAAATAAGAAAGTCAAGTTTGATAAGGTCAACTATGTTCAGCAACTGCAAAATAACCTACTTTCTGCCTCCCAAATATATGATAAAGGATTCAAAGTTGTATTTGACAACAAGAAGTGTTATATACTGAAGAAGGAGTTTGTCATCCCGGAGGAGCTAGTTCTCTTGTCAGCTTCAAGATATAATGATCTGTATGTCTTGGATCTATCAAAAGCCTCCACAACTGAATCGATTACACAGTGCTTCCTGTCAAAGACTACACAGTGCTTCTTGTCAAAGGCGACTGAAAAGGAGTCAGTCTCGTGGCATAGACGAATGGGACACATCAATCTGAGAAACATGAACCATCTGGTTCAGAATGATCTGGTAGAGGGAGTTCCTGTCAAGAAATTCTAGCTTCAAGATTTCTATGTCTCGTGCAAGAAAGGAAAACAGACCAAGAAGTCTCACAAAGCTAAGAAAGTCAACTCTATTGAAATCCTACTCGAGCTTCTACACATGGATCTGTTTGGCCTAGTAAACACAAGGAGTATTGCTGGAGACCTGTATTGCTTTGTTGTGACTGATGATTACTCCAGATTCTCTTAGGTAATGTTTCTAAAAGCAAAGTCTGAAACGTTTGAATCATTCAAGCATCTGGTTATGACAGTGGAATCTCTCTACAAGCTGAAAGTTAGAAAGATTCGATCAGACAACGGCACCGAGTTCAAGAATCAGTGGATGCAGACATTCGGTCGAGAGAAATGTATTGTTCATCAATTCACTTCTGCATATACTCCACAGATGAACGGTGTCGCTGAGAGGAAGAATCGAAGTCTGATTGAGACTGCAAGGACAATGCTAGCCGATTCAAAACTGCCTATTCAATTCTGGAACGAGGCAGTGGCTAATACTTGTTATACGTTGAATCGGGTTCTGGTGGTCAAACGCCATGGAAAGACATGTTATGAATTACTACAGTGACGTAAACCTAACTTGGAGTATCTCGAACAGTTCGGTGCACCTTGCATGCTATTGAAGAAGAATCAAACTGGAAAATTTTGTGAGAAGGCAGAAGAAGGAATTTTTCTCGGCTACAGTATACTAGACAAGCGAGTGTACAACAACTCAACGGGTTAGGTAGAAGTGTGGTGTAACGTTGACGTTCAAAGATTCACCACCCCCTGCTGGAAAGAGACCTTCCTTCTTCTTCGATTATAATGGATTCTTCAAGTCTTTCAATCTACCATCTTCATATTCTGATGATGACTTAGCTGCTCGGATGATGTATGATGTTTTGAAATCTCCGACATTAGACACTACATCGTCTGCTTCATTAGATGATACTTCAAGCCCTTCAGGTGAAGAACTTGAGGTAAGTGATTCTTCCTCTGATGATGAAGCAGTTGAGACCACAAACGTGGATTAGACAGAACAGGTTCCTGCTACTACAAGTACACCCATAGCTGAATCTGAAGTCGCCGACACGTCGGAACCTCACACTCCAACAACAAATGAGACTCTAAATCTGGATAATATGGTAGTAGTTCCCACCACTCCTGGAACTCGGATACACGTTCATCATCCCCTGGACAACGTCATCGGGGATATTCCATCGGGAGTTCAAACTAGACATCAGTTATATTCAGCTGATTATGCCGCAGTGATGGAAAAGGGCTATATTCATGATGGTGCCTATCGCTTCTTTGTATCTCAAGTTGAGCCTAAATATGTAAGCGAGGCATTACAAGATAAGGCATGGGTCAGTGCTATGTAATAAGAACTCATTCAATTCAAAAATTAGGAGTCTGGACACTTGTGGACAGACCAAAAGGTGCAAAGGTGATTGGCACCGAATGGGTTTTCATTGCAAGAAAGATGACCAAGAAGTCATAATTCAAAACAAGGCATGGCTTGTTGTTCAAGGGTTTAGGTAAGTCGAAGGCATTGACTACGATGAAGTGTTTGCACCTGTGGCAAGGATGGAAGCTATTCGTATATTCCTAGCCTATGCATCCTATATGCAAATCAAAGTTTATCAATTGGATGAAAAAAGTGCCTTCCTTCATGGTGAGATTCGTGAAACAGTGTACGTAAGTCAACCCGAGGGATTTGAGGATCCTTATCATCAGGATAGAGTGTATAAACTGGACAAGGCTTTATATGTGCTTCATCAAGCCCCTCGAGCCTGGTATGAGAAACTCTCTACTCATCTGCTTAAACATGGTTTTCGCAGAGCGGTTATTGACTATACATTGTTTATCAAGGAGAAAGTTGGTGATTTATTACTGGTTCAGATTTACGTGGATGACATCATCTTTGGTTCGTAAAACGAAGTTTTATGTAAGGAATTCGAATATGTGATGAAAGCTGAATTTGAGATGAGTGCCATGGGAAAAATAAAGAAGTTCTTTCTTAGGTTATAGGTGGATCAGACACCCAAAGGAATCTTCCTGCATCAGAGAAAGTATGTAGGAGACATTCTTAGTCGGTTTGACATGGAAAATACAACGGTTGATGGAACTCTACTTGCCACAAATCAGAATGTGGCACCCGACGAAAATGGTGATCTGGTAGATGCCACTATGTGTCGAGGGACGATAAGATCTCTTTTGTACCTCACAGCTTCTCGTCCTGATATCATGTATGCCACATGTCTCTGTTCCAGATATCTATCTAAACCAAAAGTAAATCATCTCATAGGGGTTAAACGGATATTCCGTTATCTGAAGGGTACTCCAACACTCGGGTTGTGGTATCCTTATGATGATGATTTTGAGCTTACAACGTATAGTGACTCGGACTACGGTGGTTGCAAGATGAATTACAAGTCAACATCAGCGGGTTGTCAGTTCTTTGGAGGACGGTTAATCACCTGGCAGTGTAAGAAGCAGACGTCTGTTGCTTTGTCAACATGTGAAGCTGAATACGTTACTGCTACAAGTTGCTGCTCACAAATCATTTGGATTCAACAGCAAATGCGCGACTACGGTTTACAATTTTCTAACACCCCTATATTTGTTGATAATTCTGCTGCAATTGCTATAACTAAAAATCCAGGGGGAGATTAGTTTAGTTTTAGTATTTATTTACTTAAAAAAAACAAAAAAAGAGGCGGGCAGATAGGCTGAATGCAAATCAAATCTGTGAGATTAATTTAAAAATATGGAAAATGATAGTACATAGGGAACTAATTGCTTGGGATTTAAAAAGGACTGAAAAGATCAAAAAGGCAATAATTAAAATTTCAAGTCTACGATGTTTAAGCCAAATAAAGGAAAAATGATAGTACACTAGTCTGTTACTGATGTTACATAGAGAAAGTAGACCTAGGGGTTGCTAGTCCATTGTATGATGTGTCGGTAGATTCAACACAATAGACAAGTAGACTTCGTTGGTGAAACAATCTAAACTAAACTATTCAATAGGCTATGGGTTTCCATCTTATCACTGGTTAACACAATCAACTAGATTCCAATAAGGGGTGACGAGCAAAATAAGCGCCACAAATGTGTGTGGAAGACCATAAAAATGAGCAAAGCACATGAAAAAATTGATCAACGCAATCAAACTAATGACTAATGTTGTTGGTGCGTTATGTGTAAAAGAAAAAGGTGCTCTTACAAGAAGATAGGTTGTGTGACTCTTTGCTGTGCGATGGCACTGACCTGAGGATAAGCACAACCTAAATATTCTAGAATTCATGGTTGTTTGCGCCTCTCTACTGTGCGATGGCATTGACCTGAGGCTTAGCATCTCTTTGAAAGCTCTCAGAATAGTTTCTTCTTTTCTCAAAACCTGTAGACCGCTCAAAAATCTCTGAGGATTGTTGATTACCATATAAGTGTGGGATCCACAAACGCTTGTTGAAATAATAAAATCTAATCACCAATATGAGTTAAAAGTCTGTGTATGGATTTAAGTGGACAACAATACTGACAATCGTCGTGGCTACAACTCCCGACAATCGAAATCATTATGTGCTTCTCACAGCTCTAGTATGATTTCCTGTAAGTGCTTGTGACTCGGTGAGTACTAAGTATCATTACTTTAAACATATATCTAGGAGTCCCTAATGATTATGATACACCTGTATGATTCCGTATGAATCTCTCCAGAGATGATAAGACCAAATTGAAGTTGTTCTGCTCAGGGGGAGAAATCAGTTAAATGATATTTAAAAGTTTTCAACCCACCTCTAACAACAACTCAAAAATATGTCTTGTTTTGTTTACCTTCAAGTTGATTTTAGGTTTTAGTTATTCATTTGCGTCAATTTCGGACTATGTAACAAAGTGAATTCTGTGAATCATACCTTAAAAGGGTCACGCCTGAGGTGACCAAATTGTTTTTAAATTGAAATGATCATATCTGAGATGATCAAGGTTTGAAAAGTAAAAGGGTCGCGTCTGAGGTGACCAAACTGTGTAAATTAAAAGGATCACGTCTGAGGTGATCAAATGGTTTCTCGTTCAAAGGATCATGTCTGAGATGATCGGTGCTCATAATGTTATATAAATCAAAAGTTAAAACTAAAGGTTTGAAAAATATAAAGTCAACTCATAAGTATGAATCAATCACACGATTGGATCCTAAGTATGAACCAATCATAGATTGAATCATAAGAATGAGTCAATCATACGATTGGACCATGAGAATGAGCCAGTCATACGATTGGACCATGAGAATGAGCAAGTCATACGATTGGACTACAAGACTGAGACAGTCGCACGACTGGAGAGAGGAGACTGAGCCAGTCGTATGACTGAAGAGAGGAGCATGAGTCAGTCGCGCGACTAAACCTAAGTCACATGATTGAGCCATGAGTATGGGTCCAGTCGCACGACTGAAACCCAAAACAGTATAAACAGAGGCTCATTCGCTCGCAAATCTCTACCAGAATTCAAACTTTCCAAAACCCGCCTAGCCCTGTTACTCTGCCAAAATTTCAAACGTTTTAGATTGTTATCTGATTTGTGTTCTAACCCTTAGTGTACTCATCTACAGGTAATTTGCGATAGGAATCAGGACAAACAACAACTCAAATCGAACCTACATGACCTAAATCGTTCAAACTAATAACCGGTTCACGAACCCTAAAATTGACTATCTAAATGATTAAAAATGTCGATTTAAAGAAGGTTAGATGCTATAGTAAGTCCTGCGAACCATATGAACCTAAAAACAACGTTTAATTTCACTTGATGACAAGATTCATGATTATGGTGTCGCACAGGGGTTTATGCGAATGGACAGAGTGATGAACTTCAGTCGCACGATTGAGCTAGTTGCTTGCTTCAATTGCACGATTGAACCAATCGGTGATTCAGTCGCATGACTGACTCAACCGCATGGCTTTGCACACGACCGAACTCAGTCGCAGGCTTAATCGTACGACTGACCCAGTCATATGGTTCAATCGCACGATTGAACCAGATTGGTCCAAATCTGTTCTAAGTCAAATCATTTATCTATTATGAACAGAACTAATGTGTTAGTCCCTTGTATTGCAGCAATATGGCAGATAGATGGACGATGAGCACGAAGCACAATATATGTGCTCATCTGGACCCCACATCCCAGAATGCTTCTTAGTTTACCGGGATCATAGCTTTTCTTCGACGTTCGAGGATCTTCACCACCATATCTACACTATGTATACCATATAGGTTGATCCAGCAGACGTTCTGGGAGAACGCCATTGTTAACAGATCTACAGAGCCATACTGCATTAGGAGATCCATTTTTGGAGAAGATATCCAGTTTAGTGAAGAGGATATCAGGCGAGTCTTGGACTTGGGTGATGATGGTGCACACCCACCCAAGTTGCATCCCCTGACGGTACGAGGATGCTTCCTCAGGATCAAGTACGCTGGTGATATCAACGCCATCATACTAAACAAGAGTAACATGTGCCCTCAATTTAAGTATCTGGCACATGTGATCCTGAAGTGCATAGCCTCCAAGAGAGGGGGATTCGATGAGCTATCTGATCAGATTCAGAATGCTTATGTGGCGTTGGTGCTGAACCATCCGTTCAGCTTCTCACGGATGTTTTTTACCTATCTGGTAGAGAACATTGAGGCCAAGGGGAAAAAAGGATTTTGCATGTACCCGAGGTTTCTTCAGATGATGATAGACTAGAAGCTTCCTCACCTTCCCAAGGAGAAGGACGACGTGGTGTCATTGGAAGTAATGGACGACACCACCTTGGGAAGGATGAAGGTTTACCGGGGGAAGTAGGTGAAGCCCCCGGTTAGGAGGTTATTCGGCCATCTGGCTGGGGGGACTACATGGCGCCAGCTCGTAAAAAGTGGCGTCACGATGACATCGATTCGGATATTGAGCCAGTCATGGCTGCTGTTGATGAGGATGACGATGACGACGATGATGGTCAGGGTGGTGGAGATACAGGCCCTAGTGAACCAAGGGCCACTGACACTTCCACTAAGTCTCCACCACCCACACATGCTAGTTCCTTAACTCTCGGTGGATTAGAGCAGGCACCCATCCACCGGGACTTTCTTCCAGATCATGAAGACAAGGAATCTGATGAGGAGCCCCTCACAAGGATAGTTGGTAGCCGTGTGATTGCTACCGACCGGGGTATGGAGGTGGTTTGGGGATGCCGGGCTGGGGGAGAGAGAACTGATACTGCCAATCCTACCTACACACCTCCCCAGCCAAGCCCAGGGGGAGCCCAGAGCTTCAAGGGCTCACGGTTGAAGAGCATGGCTCAGCCAAATAGCAAAAAGGCCAAAAGAAGATGTATAGTGCTGATGACCTCTTCTACCACCACAGCCACTACATCCACCATCCCTACCACACCTACCACCACCACAGCCACTACATCCACTACTCCCATCACACCTACCACCACCACTACAGCTACCACCACTCCACCCACTTCATCCATTCCACCACAAACCACAACCACCACCACTCCCACATATACTACATCCACCAATCCACCCACCACATCACATGCCGAACCTTCCACCTCTTCAGTACCACCACTGGGATCCTTTCTGCCCAACGTTGGGTTAGAGGAACAACTTGCCAGCCTCAACCGTCTGGTTCTGAAACTACTCACAACTGACGATATACGAGCAAACTAGATGACTCGGTTGATGGCTATCAACGCTGAGCAGGCCAAGCAGATCGCCCTACTAACCGAGATGACTGCAGCTCAGAGTCAACAGATTGCAGATTTGACTGAGAAGGAAGCTACCCTCGAGGGATGCTTGTCTAGAACTCACTGTACCTTAACCACACAGAACGATCTTTTGATGGCATCGGTGAAGCGAATAGAGGATGTTGAGAAGAAGAACAAGAAGCTACGCCTAAGGCTAAAGGGCACAAAAGGGGATCCTCTCAAGATTAAAGGTGATGGTGACAATGGTGATGATGATGACGATGATGAGTCATCTGATGATGATGAGTCTAATGATGATGATGACGTTGAGGGAGAGGGAAGGAAAGGACAGAGAGGGAGGTGATGAGGATGAGCCTGAAGGTGATGCATCTGCATCAGCCTCAGATCCAGCGGCTCAGGAACGGCGGACAAAATGACATCAAGAATCAAGACCGTCCACCTCAGCTTCTCAAGCTAAAGAGCCAAGTGCCAAGGAAAAGAGTAATGATTATTTGTCTTAGCTTTTGATTATCTTTTGTACTTGAACTATGTATTACACTTATGTAATTAATGGTTATCAATGTTTATTAATGTAAATGAATTTATTACTGATGTGTTTGTGTGGTTTTGAATGTTTAAACGAACAGATGAATCTCAATAGACGGATGAGCATGACGTCACACCCCTTCAGCAAATCAAGACTCAGCTAACGATGATTCTTGATTTGCAAGGGATTGTGCGCCGATCTATGAGCTATACACCTGAGGAGGGAGAGATCATTCATGATCTCACAGACGAGCAGCTGGCTGATATGTTCAGACTCAACCCAGATGAGCTAGCCAAGGACGCTCCCGAGGTTGATGTCATGAGTGATGAAGAGCTGCAGGGCATCGATGAGATTGATATAGAGGATATCACAGCACAAGAGTATCCACAGTACACTGACCAACAGGGAAATGTTATCCCTAATTTGGGTGAAACATTTGGCAGTGATAAGTTTGGAGCTCTGGATGCTCAAGGGAAAGAGAATGAGAAAGCAGAAGGGAAAGCCCAAGCTTCAGACACTGATGTTGACATCAAGAAAGCTGAATAGGCAGTTTGTTTAGAAGATATGAGAGCCCAGCGACAACCGCCAAAGACTAACGCCTACACCAAACTCTACAGAGTCAAGAAGCATCAGAAGGTGTCGGGCAAGATCATTAGCTGGGTGTATTTTGAAGACTTGGATGTGTACGCAGTAAAGAGAGAGAATGGAATATAGTACTTCAGATATCCGCATGATCTGAAGACTCTCCTAGGTTTTGAGTTAAGCAGGCTTGCCTGTTTAGACCTTTTGTACGCCAACCCTAGGAAGATGTCAGGGTGGTTTGAGATGGCGTTGAAGAAAGAGTACCACACCAGGTGGGTCAACTTCAGGCCTCAACAGCCTAAACAGTTCATCAATAAGACCGAAGTTGATCCACATACTGGAAAGCCTAAGGTAGTGCTGAAGTGGAGTCCTCCATGCACAATTACAAAGATCCCATTGCGTGAGATGCCTCAGGACTTGACTCCACACTTCAAATGGTGGTACTACGACTGGCGAACGGGCGAAGCGGTCATAATGTTACACAAAGATGCTCAGATTGAGACTATCCGGGTGTTTGACCCTTTGTGGCTGACCAACTTGTCCAAAGATGATGTCTACACTCTATACAAGTGGCCACTATTCGATGACACGCAGGACATCGTACAAGTTCTACAGTTCCAACACATCATAAGACTCTGCTTTGCATTTGAGATACATGCAGGAGTTGGACAAGAAGAGAAGTACAAGTTGTTCCAAGAGCACGTGAAGACTGTTAGACAATAGAGTAAACTAGGTCCAATGGGGAGTTTGTTGATACATATTGATGTACCTAGTTTATGTTCTGAAATGTAAAAGTCTTTCATGTCTTACATATATGTAATCAATGTAATGAATTGAATGAATGATATATTAAGTGCGTTGTGATGTTAATTTATGCTTGATTATGTCATGATATCATTATATTGAATATGTTGCACGTGTATGAACTAACTATATAGGTTTGATATAGTTCTACATGGTTCTAAGTCAATAAGAACTTAGAAGTAAGTTTAACTTATCGATGTGATAGTTCATGCGAATGGACCATGCTAATGGACCATACGCATGAACATATCATGCTTATGGACCAGTCGCATGACTAAACCAAAAGACTGGATCAGTCATACAATTGAGACATAAGATTGAGTCAGTCGTACGACTGAACCTTCAGTCGTGCGTATGAATCAATCGCATGATTTAGTCGCACGACTGAACCACGCTAATGGTTCAGTCGTACGATTAAAGACAAGAAACCTATAAATACCACTCAATTCATGGGAAAACATAACACTTCGAATACATACATACCTTAGCCGTCCAGAGCATACCTAAACGTCAATCCAAGTTCATAGTTCGTTTCTGATCAAGTTCTCCTATGAAACTCATCTGAAATTCAGATTTCATCATACATTCAAAGCTTTCACACAATCTCTTGTTTCTTGATCCAAAAATAATGTCATCCACATAGATTTGGACAACCAAGTGGTCTTGATGTTCATGCTTGAGGAAGAGAGTCTGATCAATTGTTCCCCTTTTGTATCCATGCTTGAGCAAGAAAGTAGATAATGTTTCATACCACTTTCTTGGAGCTTAATGAAGACCATACAAAGTTTTCACAAGCTTGTATACCCTATGTGAGTAATCAGGATCTTCAAAGCCTGGTAGTTAGGCAACATAGACTTCTTCATCAATTTTACCATATAAGAAGGCACATTTTACATCCATTTGATAAACTATGAACTTCTTGTATGAAGCATAGTGTCACGACCTGCCTAAAAACAAGTTGCGTTACTTGGGATTCCGGAATTTTCCAACAAATTCCCGAGATTTCAAAGATTCAAGGAGTACCATAAAAATATCTCAAAATGTATCCAGAATTAACCATACAAAAATCTAGATGATTAGTCTAGAAATTTCCTTATAAATATCTTAGATACTTACTTAGAAATATCTAAGATATTTAGTGCTAAGATTGTTCTAGATTAGGAATAATCTAGAACTTTAGGCAAATATAAATAGGTGATGAAGTCTTCATTTGTAAGCACCCAAAAACAACTACAAGTCTTGTGTAATACTTGTAAAACACTCTTGTATCATCCTTGTAAGCAATACAAAGTTGGTTTCTATTACTCACTTGCAAACGCTTCCGCATTTTTACTTATATTGTTTGGGTCACAAAGGCTGAACTTAGATCAAATCTAAGTGCCGCACGAGAGTTGAAGAAATCACTCCGTGACAAGTGGTATCAGAGCGACGTCGATCGCTAGGGATGGCAACCGAAGCAAGCAAACTTGCAACTGTTGAAGATAAAAGGGGACGAGATGTATCCCAGAAGGGATCAAAGAAGGAACGAGGTACATCCAAGGACCCTACCTTGGAAAAACGAGTCAGTGACATGGAGACAGGTCTTGTCGAGATAGGATCTCAAGTAGACTTGTGCTTCCAAAGACTAGAGGTGATAGAATCTAACTTCACAGAGCTTAGAGATGGACTCAAGGCTGCTGTGGAACTACTTCATGATGAAGTAAAATTTATGATCAAAGAAGCAATCAAAGACGTTACTGCCAAGCTGTAAAAGGACATGGACGAGCTGTCAAGCGACATGCATTGAAGTCTACTTGGCTTGGAAGCAAGGGTAGTTGATTGCAACAAGGCATTGATCACGACTGGAGGTAACGTCATGAACTTTACACCGAGAGTCGAAATTCCCAAACCATCGCCTTTTTTGGGCAAACGAGAAGCTCGGGCGGTCGATGACTTTATTTGGGAAATGGAGCAGTACCTAGGAGGGGTACAAATCCTCGATGACGCCACCAAAATCAAGACAGCCACTATGTATCTCAAAGATACAGCAACACTATGGTGGAGACGTCAAAGCATGGACATTGAACAAGGTACGTGCACAATCAAAACTTGGGTTGAGTTCATCCAAGAACTCAAAAGACAGTTTTATCCGGTAAATGCTGAGCACGAAGCTAGATGTCGACTTCGTAAGCTCAAACAAACCGGGACAATCAAGGACTATGTTAAAGAGTTTACAACACTTGCCCTTGAGATCTCGGACTTATCAGATAAAGACTCCCTTTTCTACTTTCTCGATGGTCTGCAATCATAGGCCAAGATAGAGTTGGAGCGACGAAGTGTTCAAGATCTCGCTTCAGCCATCGCAACAGCTGAAAGCTTGATTGATCATAAAGAAAACCGACCATATAGGGCCGTGAATGAGGAAAGTGACGATGAGAAAGGTGGGGGAGTTAAGCCCAATTATGATTGGAATGTGGAAACAAGGAGACCACCACGATACGACAAAGAAAAGCATCCTCTAAAATTTTGTTTCATATGTGACGGACCACATAATGCTCGGGACTGCCCGAAGAAACAAAGTCTGCAAGCCATGGTGGCCAGAACTGATGATGCATCCCACAAAGACAAGGAGGTTCGTCTCGGGGCAATGCAACTACAAGTATTGAATGCTTTAACGGCACATGAAGGGAAGCCGTTAAAAATGGTTAAGTCCTGCCCAATGGAACACAAAGGCAACATCACGAACAAGGAGGTGAAAGGACTTCGGTTTGTGAACTTGGAAATAAATGGACTACTTGCAAAGGCACTAGTCGATACTGGAGCAAGTCACAATTTCATAACGCGAGAAGAGGCTAAGAGACTCGGCTTAAGAATCTCCATACAAGAAGGATTTCTAAAAGATGCCAATGGTAACACAAAAGCGATCGACTGAATGTCTTGGGATGTTAAGACTAAGATTGGTACATGGCAAGGCAAGCTGGACTTCTCGATTGCACCATTGGGCGACTATAAGATCGTGCTCGGGATGAACTTTTTCCGAAAAGCAAAAGCCATTCCAGCAACATTTTTAAACACTTTGTACATCGTCAAAGGGGATAAGGTACACCCAGCAACGATGGAGTCAAGCCATCGAGGCAAAACACTATCCGTCTTGCAACTCACAAGCCGAGGGTCGTGCAAGAAACACAAGGAGGACGTCATGGGTTTAGGTGGGGGAGAATGTCACAACCTGCCTAAAAACAAGTTGCGTTACTCGGGATTCCAGAATTTTCCAGCAAATTTCTGAGATTTCAAAGATTCAAGGAGTACCATAAAAATATCTCAAAATGTATCTAGAATTAACCATACAAAAATCTAGATGATTAGTCTAGAAATTTCCTTATAAACATCTTAGATACTTACTTAGAAATATCTAAGATATTTAGTGCTAAGATAGTTCTAGATTAGGAATAATCTAGAACTTTAGGCAAGTATAAATAGGTGATGAAGTCTTTATTTGTAAGCACCCAAAAACACCTACAAGTCTTGCGTAATACTTGTAAAACACTCTTGTATCATCCTTGTAAGCAATACAAAGTTGGTTTGTATTACTCGCTTGCAAACGCTTCTTCATTGTTACTTATATTGTTTGGGTCACAAAGGCTGAACTTAGATCAAATCTAAGTGTCACACGAGAGTTGAAGAAATCACTCCGTGACAATAGGCTAGGAAGACTCCAATGGCTTCAACCCTTGCAACTAGTGCAAAGACTTCATCATAGTTTATCCCTTCTTTGAGGGTATAGCCTTGGTTTATCAACCTTTCTTTGTTTCTTACTATGATACCTCTATCATCAAGTTTGTTCTTAAAAAGCCACCTTGTACCAATGGAATATGGCCTTCAGGGAGATCAACAAGATTCCAAACGTTCTGCTTTCTGAATTGCTAAAGCTCTTCTTGCATAGCTTTAATCCAGCTATTGTCTTTTCATGCAACAGTGATGTTGGGAGGAACCACTTGTGAAAGAAAACAAGAGAAAAGAAATATATTGGCAGTCCCTCCTTGGCTTCTTGTGGTTCTTTCATTAAGATCACCAATGATGTTGTCTATTGGATGATTCTTATAAATTCTGGATATTGGTATTGCTGCAACTGGAATGGATGATTCCGGGTTGGTCAGGTTTTTTGATAGAGATGGATCTAGTTGAGATGGAGAATCAAAAAAATAGTCAAATTCTTCTTTATTATGATCTGCTGAAGTTGAATGATAACCATCTGCATGATCTTGTGTATCAGCAGATGTAGGAATAACTTTCATAGGAGTAATAGTAACATCTACGGATGTTGTTTGTGGATCTGCTAATACGTTGTTGTTCTTGGAAGATAATGAAGCACCTTCGAAAGTAAATGGAATATCTACTGATGTTGAAGGAACATCTGTTCATGCAGTTTTTATTCCTCCGAATGTAGTAGTAACTTCTGCGGATGCAGAATTAACTCCTGTGATGCATTGTTCATCTCTTTGGAAATTGAAATATCACTTCCACCAGTCTGTTCATTACTTGTTGGAAATGATGGGCCAGGATCAGGAACACTTGAAGTATGAGATTGTGACCTTGGAGGATTAATAGTCAATGGCACTTTACTCATGTTTGGAGGTACATAAGGATAGCATGTATCCGTAGAACCTACAACATTCAAATAACAAGTGTTAAATGAATTTGTTAATGCATCTATATCAAACAACCATGATGATCCTTTAATAGATGTTAGAAATAAGGATTCATCAAAAAATCCATTAGGTGTTTCTTCCATAATGTGTTGATTTAGAATGTAAACTCTATATGATTTAGATGTTGATGAGTAACCAACAAAGAAACCATCATAGTCTTTTTTTAGAAAACTTTCCCAATTGCTCTTTTGTGTTTAAAATAGACATATGACACCCAAAAGCGCTAAGATATCGTATGAAAGGTTTTCTTTTAAATAAGAGCTCATATGGTATTTTGTTATGTTCTTTGGCAAATAATGTCCTGTTTTGGATATTGCATGTTGTGTTCACTACTTCTGCCTAAAAAGTGATTGGTAGATGTGAATCAGCTAGCATTGTTCTTGCTGCTTCAATGAGAGTTCTGTTTCTTCTTTCAGTAACTCCATTTTATTATAGAGTTCTTGGTGCACTGAACTGTCTTGCTATGCCTTTGTTTTTGCAGAAGGAATCTAAAACATGATTAAAAATTTAGACCCATTATCACTTCTTAAGATTTTCATTTTCAAGTAAAGTTGATTTTCAATCTTAGTGATGAACTACATTAATGTTTTTGATGTTTCACTTTTCCATTTTATGAAAAGACCCATGTGAATCTATTGAAATCATCAACAATGACCAAACAATATTACCCTTTTCCAACGCTCATCATATTGGTTGGACCAAAAAGCTCCATGTGGAGCATTTTAAGTGCTGTTGTATTTGTGTTGATTGTTTTAGATTTATGAGACACTCTATGTTGATTTTTTTATAACATGATGAACAATAATTTGAACAATACAACTCTTTCTGTGGTAGACCAATGACTAAATCATTTTTCACCAGCTTTTTCATGTTCTTTTTATTGGAATAAGCCATCCTTCTATGCCACAGTTAAGATTCATCTTCTGAAGACTTAGAAATCAGGCAGGTTTCCTTGCTTGTTATAGATGTGTTGTTCATTTCTAAAACATATATGTTTCCTTTTCTTGATACTTTTAGAAGGATCCAGTCTGCTAGAACTAAAAAATCTGGCTTAAGAATGTAAAAGTAAGTGTTATCAAATAAAGTGGTATAATTTTGATCACAAATTTAAGAAACACTATGTAAATTGTATTGCAACTTTTCATAATAATTTACTTTCTCAAACTTGAGTACACCATTTATTACCATTCCTTCACCAACAATTTTACCTACCTCTTATCCCCACCAAATGCCATATATGAAGCATTTTTATGTTTTGAATTCATGGAATAGAGAACAGTTGCTTGTCATATGTCTAGAACACCCAATGTCAACATACCACTTGTTTTCAATCCTCCAAGGATGTTCCTGCAAACATAATGAAATCAATTAGAATGTGGAACCCAAGCCTTAATAATCTTGGGCTGACCACTTGTGTCTACGATTGTTACTCCCTCATGAATGAGTCATGATGATTCAGGTTTTATTTTTTAGACTCAATTTGATTCATTATGTTTTGTTAAAGGTAAGGATGATTCTCTTGGAGATGGACTTGAAACACTTTGTTCTTGTTTCACGATCACTTCTTCTTTTACCTTCCCTTTGTTTTTCTTTTGCTTTGAATTTGATGATAAACCTTGATTGAAGAATGTTTCATCATCCTTTGATTTTGATTGTGGTATTTGAGTACCCTTTTTAAAATTATCAAAGAAGTTTTCATCAGCATTGGCTTTCTGCTCCTTCAACTCTACCTTCTTATGAGGTGTTTTGAGTTAAGGTTGTTGTTTCACCTTCTTCTTCTTTGGTTTATCCTCAGAAGAAGGTTGCTTGTTTGCTTTGGAAACCTTTTCCTTTTGCTGCTGCTTCTTGAGCTCTGAATCTTCTTGATTGTCACTTGATTGTTAGTCTAATTCAACCTTCTCAGATTGTTGCTTCTTTGTGCTCTTTGTTTTGTTCTTTTTGTTGAAATAACATTCCTGAGTAGAATGGTTATTCTTGTTACAAATAGCACAATGTTTATTAAAACAACAATCAGAAGTCAGTGAGTGTTCATGTTACAGATGGAGCAATAACTTCTGAAGTAGCATTCATCAGTGTTGTGATTATGCACACCACACTACTTGCAGTATTTTTCCTCTACTTCACCTTCAGACTCGATCAATTTTTTTTCTTTGTTTGCTTTTGTGCCTTCAAATCCTTTTTGAATTTTGAAGCTGGTGAATCCTTGCCACTCCCAGACATAATGTGAAAGGGTTCTTGTTTAGCAGCTGATGATTTCTGTTGCTTAGGATTCACAGCTTTTTGTTGCTTGGCTTTCTTGTTGACGACTATTGAAGCAGCTAATTTCTTATTCTAGTAGATCTTCTATGGATGTTGATAGATTAACATGTTTCTTCTTCCTTAGAAGTTCTACTGATGGTGTTTTCTTTTCCTTTTCCGCAGAAGTGATTTTTACTTCTTCCATAGACCTGACATTGACAACATCAGCTGCTGTTGATGAAGATTTTTGCTGTTTGTTGAGCTCATGAAGTCCTTCATTTAGCTAAGCTATCCTGTTGTAAATTGTCTTTAGTATATTTCTTTGCTTTGGAGGATAAGGTAGCTTAATTTCTTCAAGAACTTTGGCATGACGGGTTCAAATGAAACATTCTTTCCCTTACCCAAACCATCAATATTTTACTCATCATGTTCATCAAAATCACCCAAGTCATCACACTGATCAAAGTTAAATTCTAAGTCATTTTGTTTGAAAACTTCTTATTCAGAAGATTCAGTTTCACTCACCTCAGTATCACTACCATTTACCAATTGATTAATTTCAATTTTGGTTCAATTTTAGTGTTTGGCATAAAATGGTTTGATAAACTGTTGGTCATTGACTCAGATAAGGGATATAATTATCATTCAATGGGGGAGCAACAATATTAAACCCCAACCCATACATGTTCTTTGATTCAATATGAGTATTTAAAAATTTCTGATATTGCTGAGATGATAATTGAAACTTTTGAAGTTTCACTTTAGTTGATGCATGATCAAACACGGATTTTGTTAAAGATGTGGTCAGATGCTCAACTTGGGCTTTTAAGTTGTAATTTTTAAAAAACAAGTTTGTCTAAATCCTTCTGTAAAGAGGTGATTTTAATCTGATATAAATTATGCTCTCTTACATGAGATTCATTCAAAATTATTGTTTCTTTTACTTTATTAGCCAATTGTTGGGCATGTACTCTATATCTCTCTACCTCTTCAACACAAGTTGATGAACACAATCTATCCCTTACCTCTCTAGCCATAGGTGGGACTTTGCTCTCCATGTTAGCTATCAAAGATTGATTTTCATCCATCACCTCCTTCTTATACATGCTCCAATCACATGTTCCATCTTACAGAATGATCAACCCAGTTTCCTTGGTTTTGCTTGTACCTGCTGATGAACTTGTGGCTGGTGGGAATGAGTTTGTAAGTTGAGGTTGTTTGAAAGTTCTTTGACTAGCTGATGGTTGGTAAGACTGATGTTGTTGAGACTGATGTTGTTGATTTTGTCTCAAGTCAGTTGTTGATTGTTGATTACATTCCCTTAAGAAATGACCATAAAAATTACATGTGTAGCATCTCACCTTGGACTTATTAACACCAATCTTTGTTGTTCTACCTACAGTTGCTAATCCTTTGTTTCTTCTAGATACATTTTGGCTCTGTAAGTAATCGTAGCCATTTGCCATTGTAGATCCATCTCTTCAACTTCATCTGGATGTAGTTCCTTAAGATCTTGCTGGCAAATGTGTGTAGGTGTCAAAGTACTACCAAGATAAGCTTGAAATCTTGAGCTGAATGCTGTAAAAGTGCCTTCTGTTCTTATGAGTCCAAAATCATTGTAATTGGTTCTGTTTGATTGTTGGTTTTGTTTGAGGAGGATCCCATAGTTTTTGCATTATATGAACTTTTTCCCTCATCATGTTTTCCTCTCTCTTTTCTTGTTGAATTGCTTTAAAAATTTGATTTAGAAGTCCTTGATGCATAAAAACCAACTTCTTCTTCATCATCACTCATAGCGTAAGAGCTTCCATCATAATGATTGAAGATAAAAGCACTTCCAACACCCTTAGTTTCTTTGAACTGGTAAGGAGCAATGGGTGCTTTTGTACTCTTGTTTCTTGTTTTCTCATCCGATTCAAGTGCTTCTACCTTAGCTACCAAAGTATCTAGTCCAATTGCTTTGAGATCTAAGGTATTCTTGAACATGGATACTGTTTGAGTCCAACCCTTGGGTAAAGTATGGATCATCTTCTTGTTCAACTCTTCATTGGTGTAGTTCAACTCCAAGATGTTCATCTCAGTCACCAACTGCATAAATTTGTGTAGTCGTTTGGGAATAGATTCACCCTCAATATGATGGAAAGTTTCAGATTATGAGCAAAGTGTATCCTTCCTAATGCTTCTAATCTCACCACTCCCTTCACAAAGAGTGTAAAGAATCTTCCACAAGGAGTTTGATGTTTTGTAATTTTCACCCCTGATTAAGAGGTCATCAGGTAGAGCCATAGTAAGTATACTATATGCTCTAATGTCAACTTTGACCTTCTTTGCCTCCTTAGGTGACAGATCCTTCAGACTTATGGCTTAATTATCGTCCTTGTAATCAGGTTCGAGTGTTGGTGGAATATAAGGACCTTCAGTAATCGACACCCAGAAATCAGAATTAGTGTAATTCACATGATTCCTGAACCTGATTTTACATGTTTTGAAATCAACTTTGTTTTCCAACTTCAGAGGTTGGTAAGCTACTCCAACGAGTGAATTACTCATCTTAGTTAATTGATAATTGTTAACTAAAATAGAAATTTAGTTGTAAATGATCTAATAAATGACAAACTCTTAATTATTGGTTAATTAAGTCGTTAAAATCAAATTAGTCAATCCTCTTAATAAATTCTCAATTGATATGGAATTGAGGATGTTCGATGATAAATTTTGATCAAATTTTTTTGAACAACCTTTGATTATCAATCAGTGACACAAATCTATGAATCAAAACAATTTTGATATAGATTAATGTTATTCGAGCAATGGAACAGTACTATCGAATGATAAATCAGGGTTTGATGATTTTAAATTGATTACACCAAATTGTTGAATAAAATTCCTCAGTTACCTATCGATTAGCTTAACTCAACTTGCGTGTTGATTAATACGTTCAATAACACCCTTAAATCTGCATTATGAACTCTCAAGTCATTATGAACACCCTTAATGCAATATTACTCAGAATCAACAGATTTAATCAGAAACCTGATAGATCTAATGATATAAACAACCAATTAAATAAATCTAATACGAATAGATCAATTGATCTAAATCAATGAGCACTTGGCTCTGATACCACCTGTGAATCCAAGGATTAAAACATGAATTATCAGGTTAGATAACACGAATAGTGATCACGGAATTATCATTACTCGTTGTTTAATTGATTGATGATCAAATAACAATCGTAAAATATATCAACTAAGGACAATTCAGATAAATGTAAAAAGATGAACGTAATAAAGGAACAAACACATTTGATTCAAAAGTTTTCTATTAATGCCGATTAAGGATTACAATTGAACAAATAATGATAGAATGATTTCTATAATTCATTGCTAGGGTTCTAACGATGATGATTTCGTGTATATTGTTGTGGTGACTGTTAGGGTTGCTAGGGTTTGTTGTTAGGTTATGGTAGGTAGCAATCTGTTGCAATCAGTGTATAAAAGTGTGCACCTATGCCTCGTATTTATAGGCTCGGGATTTTACTGTTAGCGTAACAGTAACTTTCTTATTGTGGTAAGAAAGTTACTCAGAGAATGTTTTGATGTGACGATCTCTGACTAAAGTGAAGTCGTCCGCAGATGTTGACTTTATGACATCACTTTAGTGTTTGACTTTATTGACTTGGTGAAATACATGCAAGTATTTTGGTCTTCCGTAGGACTTGTTCCATCCGTAGGACTTGTGCCTTTCGCAGGACTTTGGTCTTCCGTAGGAGTTAAGTCACTTGACTTCATCCGCATCAATTTGTTCTTCCGCATAAGATCTTCGGATGCACAATTCCTTGTTGTTTTGTCAGAATATCTATGGAAGAACATTCTATTCATCCGTAGATAGTTCTTATACTTGGTCAATTTTACAAATTGACCAAGTATGATGTTATTCCTACAATCACACATATAAATAAATGCATATAATGAGTTAATCTATACATATATTGTACACAAGAAGATAAATATGTACAAAAGTTTATTACAAAAAAATAATTAAAGTTCCAATCCTATACATTAAATCTAGACCTGTTGACTCTAGATCTAACACTTTAAGTAGGAAGCCATGCCACAAAGCAAGTTAATTTTTCTTGAGAAGCAATATACTTGCTAACCCTATAAATATTGATTAGTATAAATAATATATCACTCATATATATACTTTTAATAATTTCTCCACATTCTCTTCTACTCTCTATAATATATTATATTTTTTATTTTAATCTATAAGTAACTTAAGTTTACTCGTTTATTTTTGTTATTTTGCCAACCATATAGTGATGTAAGTCCTCATTCACGGGATTCTTACAGTTGTACAATCATCGCATTTTACAATTTAAAACATGCGTTACTTTTGCAGCGGAATTTAAAAAAACTTTCATTTATAAATAAAACATGTCATTTCATTACACTACAACATTCGTTTTCATATCAAAATACATTAACATATCAAAATGTGGATGCCATCCTTAAAATGCTCCCAGTAGCTTATAAATCCATGCCTGGAACTCCTCAGCATCAACAAAATACCTGCCAACTATCATGCATACAAAAAGTCAGCGAAGTTGAGTGTTCTAGTTTTATAAGTATTAAAATACCCTGTGCGTTTTGTATATGAAAATACTATACACTACTTTCATAAGCGAGCACACATCATTGGTACATTCATTCTATTCATCGTTCATTTCGTTCTTTAGTACTTTCATCGTTTCATTCTTTTCATTAATATTCACTTTCATATTCATACTTTCGTTTCGTACTTTTCACTGTCTTTTACATCCTTTCTCTTACTTTCTTTTCGTAGTTTACATTCGTCAGTGGTCATACATCATACGCATACATTGATAATAATTAATATTATCTTCATCATCATTCGTTCATTCATTCATTCCTTCGCTCATTACTCACCATTACACAAATCCTATCTCATGCAATATCCCCGACTCATGCTCGAAAGCTGATGCTGTGTCGGGGCCGGTACACAAACCCCCGACTCATGTCCGAAGACTGACACAACACCAGGATACGCAACAAACATCTCGTATGCAACACCTCCGACTCATGCCCGAAGACTGATACTGTGTCGGGGCCTGTAAACAAACCCCCAACTCATGTCCGAAGTCTGACACAATATCGAGGGAGCGCATCCAGACCTCATCTCCTTCACATGTCATTCTGTCTCATGCAATACCCCTGACTCGTGCTAGAAAGCTGATACTGTGTCGGGGCTTCTAAACAAGCCCTCGACTCATATCCTAAGACTGACACAGTACCGGGGTACGTGACACAGATCTTATCATCCGTCACTTCCATACTCATTATTTGTTATCTTCCACTTTCGTTACATAATACTTTACGTTCATTCATTTATTCATTCATTTATCACTACAAAAAAATTGTCATACAGTGACACACAAAAAGTGTCACAGAATACCCAAAAAGAGCCACTAATGGCCCCAATATTTTTGTGTGGCACACAAAAAAAGTGCCACTAGAAGTAGTGCCACTAAAGCCATTTAGTGGCACTTTTTTATGTGCCACCCAATCTTGGGAAGATCTTTAGTGGCACTTTTATTTTTGCCATAATATTAATTACAAAATATCTATACCAATTTAGTGGCACGATTGTTTTTGCCATAAATTTAAAAAAGGCTTTTGTGGGCACGAATATTGTGGCAATAAATGTATTTCTAGTTAGAGATAAATGATGGTTTTAAATCTTTTCTAAATTACCATTTAAGATAAAATGGAAATGAAAAACACTTAAAATTACATGATCATAACATAGATTATGGTTTCAATCCAAAACATGTTCCAATGTTAACGAACAAATACATAATAAGTTCCAAACGTATTTCAAGTGTTTACAAACAAAATAAATATGATTTTTTCTGTTCGTCAACTCTATTCCAAGTAATCCATGAACGTGTTATCTCTACTGCACCAACACTTCACATTTTGTCAACTCTTCCTTCATCATCATGACTTCTTGAAGATGATATTTCATTACTAGATGAAGAACCAACACGAGGGACCTACAAAATACAAAGTAATGAAAATAGATGTTAATATAAAGTAGTAGGGACGAGCAACTATATATAAGGACCCAAAATTATGTGTACATAAAGTAATAAGCTGGTCAAATAAGTTAAGTTGTACATGTAGTAATAAACGGGTCAAACAAGTAAAGCTATGCATATAGTAATAAACGGGTCAAACAAGTAAAGTTATGCATATAGTAATAAACGAGTCAAATAAGTAAAGCTATATATATAATAATAAACGGGTCAAACAAGTAATACATGTAGTGATAATGGCTCAAACAAGTAAAAACTATGCATATAGTAATAAACGGGTCAAACAAGTAAAGCTATGCATATAGTAATAAATGGACCAAACAAGTAAAGCTATGCATATAGTAATAAATGGGTCAAACAAGTAAAGCTATGCATATAGTAATAAACGAGTCAAATAAGTAAAGCTATATATATAATAATAAACGGGTCAAACAAGTAATACATGTAGTGATTAATAGCTCAAACAAGTAAAACTATGCATATAGTAATAAATGGGTCAAACAAGTAAAGCTATGCATATAGTAATAAACTGGTCAAACAAGTAAAGCTATATATATAATAATAAACGGGTCAAACAAGTAAAGCTATATATATAATAATAAACGGGTCAAACAAGTAAAGCTATATATATAATAATAAACGGGTCAAACAAGTAAAGCTATATATATAATAAACGGGTCAAACAAGTAAAGCTATATATATAATAATAAATGGGTCAAACAAGTAATACATATAGTGATTAATGGCTCAAACAAGTCAACAAAACTCAACGTCACGGGTCAAACAAGTAATACATATAGTGCACTTTGTCTACTTTGATATTTTATATTTACACACTTTGTACATGGACACTTTATCTCTCCCCCATTGATAGATATTCTCTTAAATGCAAAATTCAAGAAGGTTTGCACTCCGTTGACAAAAGTTTGACTTGATCTAGGTGCATCATACATCCAAGATCTATCCATGACTACATGGTTTAGGTTTACATTAATTGTTAGTCAACAAATTAGTGAAGATACATACAAGCTAACATAGTCATCCAATAGATTATGATCAAACATTAAAAAAAAATATGATTCAATTAGATTATGATTCAAACATAAAAGCATATACCGGTGATCTTGAAATTCAATATCTGAGCAGAGTAACGTTGATGAAATAAAAGAATGAGGAACGTAGTTGTAGCGATGAATATCGTGGAGGACAGAACTTTCGAATGGTAAGGATCCTACAAACGGAAAACTACATTAAACAACTAACTTTCAACTTTCAAATAGTGATGAACGGTGATCAAATCCAACAATTAACAAGAATTAAGACAAAATCATTCATTAGTAAGTGCAAAACTAAAATAAACAATTATAGAAGTATTAGAACTATCAATAACAGAAGGTGTTTACCAAATGAGATATCAAACAAGAAAACAATAGCAATCAAATTAAAGCTTCGCGAAAACCAAATCAGAATCAAATTCAATTTCAATTTATAAACTAACTCGACATATCAAACCAGAAAAGAATAGCAATCAAATTTAGGTCCTCTATTGAATCAATAATTCTAAAAAAGAACCGAGAACTCGCCGAGGATGGGGTTACCTTCTGCCGCGGACGGGGCTGCTCGTCGATGGAGGTGCCGAGGATGGGGCTGCTCGTCGACGGTGGGTGGAGTCGCCGAAGATGGAGTCGACGGTTGATGGAGTCGCCGAGGAGGGGGTTCCGAAGGTGGGTGGAGAGGCAGGTGGTCGATGGGGTTCCGATGGTGGGTGGAGAGGTAGGTGGGTCGATAGGTTCCGATAGGTGTCGGGTCGATGGGTTCCGATGGGTATGGGGTCGATGGGTGTGGGGTCGATGGGTTCCGAAGGTGGGGTGGGGCTTGAATGATTTTTGGTAATAAAATTTAGGTTAATATATAAACACTAATTTTAATTTAATGAATTTTTTGGGGGGATTTGTTTGGAGGGAGTTTTTCTAATGAAAATATGTGCCACTAAAAGTTTTTTAAGAAAAATTAGAGGGTTAATAGTATTGGATTGAAAAAGGGTATAAAATTAAAAGCCATAAAATTATATAACCTGTAAGTATGGCATAATAAAGTGCCACTAAAACTTTAATTTTGAAGCATAGATGAAAAATGTGATTAAATATATTGGTCAAACAAATACGGCACCCACAAAGTGCCACTAAAACTATATATTAGTGGCACAAGAGTTAAATACCACAAAAAACGTGTGCCACTAAATGGCAATTTTTTTGTAGTGTATTCATTCATTTATTCATTCATTCATTCATACATCATACCACGTAAAGTCATACATAACATATTACATAACATAATACATACCTTTTGAAAACTCTTTAACAAAGAAAGATAACATATCACTCACACACATACACATCATAAACCTCATCACATCATCATGCACACATCAAGCATAAGCCATCACATCATAATAGAGCCTATCTCCCCAATCTACCACTTCAAATTCACTTAGAAAATCCTAAGCCCAAATGGGTGCATGGGACTTTTCAAGCGTATGAGCATAAAAATTCTAAGTATAAATCAGTCTGGGCGCATCAGCACTATGCGGGGGGATGAGCCCTGTTTGGGCGTTTTACCACTATGCAGGCGCATGACGCCTGTTTAGGGACATCAACACTTAGGCGCCTGATCAACTCTGGGCGCTGGGCACTATTTGGGCGCATGACCCAACACTTAGGCGCATGGGCAATCTGGGAGCATGGGTACTATTTGGGCGCATAGGCAATTTTCTGGCGCGCATGACAAATATTTGGGCGCATGACCTTAGGCGCATTAGGACAGTTAGGCGCATGAACACACTTAGGCGCATTAGGTCATTCTGGGCGCATGGGAACATCCTGAAATGTTTTTTATGCTACAATCAACACCCGATTATCATTCTAACACTACCCAAAAACAGATCTAACATTCTAAGGCTCTTAAAACATGCTAAATGTCAATTCTAACCCAATAACACCCTCTAAAAACATACCACAACAAGGTGCATTCGAACCACACACTAATAACTCACGGTTACTTTTAAAAATCGTTTGTTTGGTATGCATAATAGCCGCAACACTTTAAAATCAGTAAAAAGGGGTTCTACAACTCACCTTGAAACAGATCTTCGAACTAGACACTTCCACTAGCAAATTCAACTCCAAATTCTCAAAAACAAACTCTAAAACACCAATAACTTCGGTCAACAGCTTGTGAATTCGATTAAAACCGAACATAGACTTGAGAAACTAACCTTTTACAACTTCTTCTTCCTTTCTTTCTCTAAAAACTGAGAGCTTTTCTTCTTCTTCTTCTTCAACCGAAAGCAAAAAGCAGAATTGTTTTAAAGTGAGCGGCCATACCCATTTATATAATAAAATAATTACGTTTTGTACTTTTTACAATTTGGCCTCCTCCACTTTTGTTCCTTTTCCTTTCTTGCAAGATACTTTCTATTTTCTCTCCTTTTAAATAAAAATTCGGGGTGTTACAAGTGATGAGCCCTATTCAATAAGCTCGCGAAACACAAATTCATTAAACTATATTCGAGGAGGAAGCCATGATAAACACCCCCCTCGCCAAACCAAACGACGAGCATTAGACGAACAACAAAAACAATCGGTTTGAGATGGAAGTCATGTTACAACGACAGTGTGAAGTAGCATAACATGCGACAACACTACCCCTACTATATTTTATTCTTAAGTCTTTCCTTTTTTCCTTTTTTTATTTTTTATTTCTATTATTTTATTTTTGCATTTTTTAAAATTTATTTTTATGAATAATTTGAACCTAAAAATTTCAGAAAACAAATTAAGGTGAGACCAATGAAATCTGAAGAAAATAACAAAATAAAGAAATTATTTACGAGTGAAACTGGATGAACACAAATGGTTTTTTTAATTAAAGTTGTTTTGTCCCCTTAACTACATGATAGTAAAAAGTAAAATGATACAATAATATTAATGATAGATTTTTGGTGCATATGAGTTAAACGATCAAGGAATAGATGTAATTTAAAAAAAAAGACGTCTAAGGTGAAAAAATCAACATATGATCTCTTTGATACGTTAGGATAAAAAATAGTTTAAAACTCAGGACATTATTATGGAAGGATTTGCTTAATTTCAATTTCGTGTAAATGAGAAGTGTGGTGTAATTCTATGTTGTATGTTTTGCTACCGAGTTGCTAGTTCTCTTTGAATCACATTTGCATTTCGGAAAAAATTACATGATGATAATAATAAATTGACTTTTGTTCACAGCTTTGTTATTCTTGTTTGGTGATGTCTTAAATATTAACTGATAATATTTGGTTATTAAACAAAATTCCTAAAGTCATACATTAAGGGCGGTGCTGGGGACACCGTATGTGTATTTGGGGGGCACCAGACCTAACCGTCACGATTACACCAAACCGTGAAGGTTTATCCCCTAAGCGTGACCGCTAAACCGTACCGTCACGCTTTCTGAATCGTATTAACTGTCATCCCGACAACATAAAACAAAAGGACACTGATAAAGAGGTACAGGGTGAGGAACCTTTAAGGTTTGGCCTAACCTTGACGTTTAGGATACGAGGTACACTGATGTTGACAAAAGTTTGAGTTGATGTTGACAAAAGTTCTGTGAAACCCGCGACTGTGTCTTTGAACGGTCACAATTAGGCCAAACTGTGACGGTTTCTCGTCTAGATTTTCAGTATAAATAGACTTCATGATTTCATGCAGCAACCATCACGAACCATCACTTTATTTTTCGTTGAAAAAAACACGTTAATTCGAAAACAATGTTGGGTTCGGGAGATCATTATCAAAAGTCGAAGCTTCTAGATTTGAATGAGGAGTCACATAACAAAGATTCGAATCAGGTTGAAGTAGTATCTATTTTATTATAAATGCTTATTTGAAATATCTAAACATTACCTTTTTTAGGAATATTACGTATACGGGAGTCACCCTCCGTGGGGGAGGAGGAAACCAAGCCCTCGAACACATTTGCTGAAGAGGCGTACAACTCATTATTTGGACCGACGGGTTATGGTGAAAGGTACAGATATCCCGCTTACTAATCTTATGGACATGCCCGGAACACGTATCACTAACAAACAAAGCTGGATTACGGACATGGCTCGTACCATTCACAAACAGTGTCGGATCACGGACATTACGGACATCCCTCGTACCAGTCAGAACTAGAAGTTATAGATATGTCGGATACTTTTAATGGAAATGACACAAATGAGAGTGACGGTTCGGTTTACGTTAAAGAAAACCATGGGGACACCGCCGAGCACGATGGGGATGATGACTGGATAAGAAAGGCTACGGTTTCTTATAAAACCGACAAAGTACGAAGGGTTTTCATACTTTTGTTTATATTGTTTTATTTATTTGTTTTATATATTGTTTTTTATGTCTAGCTTTATAACTTTTTTAGCATTCCGATTCTCGTGAGTGCTTGGAGAAGTGGGCTAAAATGAGAGGACGCGAGCATGCGTGCATCATTGTGGTGGGTCAGTAATGAAAAAGGGATGTGGAATGCTTATGCGATCGTAGTGGTGAACCTCAATTCACTTGTACAAGCAGACGTATTAGGAGCATAAAGAAAGGATGACCCTTTAAACTACTAGGGAAGTACATAGGAAAGAGTGGCAGTTGGATGTTGGAGGTGCGAAACGAGACGCACAACCATGATCCTGTTGTGTACGAGGAGGGCCACACGCATATTAGGAAGATGACTGCCGAAGAAATTGATCTTGTCAAGAAGTTATATAGGCAGCACGTGCGGACATGACATATCCATTCAGCCGTAAGGGAGCAGTTTCCCAACAATACTTGTGTTGTTCAGGACACATACAATCTTACATCGAAGTTTAGGGTTGAGTGGAAAAAAGGCATGACACCAATGCACGAACTTGAAAACCTGCTAGAATTTAAAGAGTTCGTGTATGAAACATGGAAGAAACCAACAACTAAGGCAGCGGAAGATGTTTTCTTTTGTCATCCAACCTCGTACAAAATCTGACGCGCATTCTCGCACGTTATGTTGATAGACACTACGTACAAGACCAACATATACAACATTCTGTTTGTTCAGGTTATTGGCGTCACATCGACGTCGAAGGCGTTTTGTATTGCACATGCATTTATATCGAGGGAACGATCGGAAAACTTCACATGGGTCTTGGAGCGGATCAGAGATATGCTCGATGGGTGTGTGGAGCCACACGTTATTGTCATAGACAGGGACTGGCCCTGATGAGCGCATGTGACACAGTGTTCCCGAGTGCTACTAAAAACCTATGCAGGTGGCATGTTAGGGAGAATATCAAGAGATGGTGGAACATCCTTTTCAAAGCCGATATATGGAAGGATTTCCATACTGCAGGAAGGTCCTGTGTTCGTCTCCCACAAAGGCATCGTACGATTATAGTTGCATGAAGATGGAAGAAACGTCAAATGAAGATGGTAAACATGGTGAGAATTTCATAGTTATTTTTACTCTAATAATCTATTTGTTCATTTTATTAAATCTGTTATTTCTTTAAGAGGTGTCGGACTATATTTGTAATAATTGGTTGGTGTCGTACAAAAAAAAATTGTTACTTGTTGGATGTATGACCGCCTCAACTTTGTTGAATATACAACTAATAGGGTTGAGGGGCAACACACCAATTGCAAGAGTTACGTCACAGGGACTGTTGGATCAGATGAGGTTGGTGCAACCAAAACTACACATAGAAGATTTTAAGCACAACTGAAGAAAGTCTTTCGAAGCAAAAGCAACTCTTCCGAAGACAAACTGAAGATCTTCCGAAGCCTAAAGTATGAATGTAGGTAACAACTTTATTCCATTATTCACCTTTTATCAGTTAGTACAGTTACCAAATTTAGTAGGTAACAAAAGGTAAGTCATGGACATGTCATGACTACCTAATCTAGGATAGTATTTTATCTTAGATACCTTACTTCTAGCAATGTAGTATTTGTTTAGATGTAAGTTCCAGCTGGTTTTCTAAGTATAACCGACTGTAGATAGGAGTATATATACTTTCTTAATGTAACTCATTATGCATGCTTTTGTGGGAGTCTTATAAACACTGAGTTGAGAAGTAATATATATAAGTATCTTGAAAAAACCATTTCTCCTATTCATTAACTTAGTATATTATGATCAACTTAGTTTGAGATTATGCGTCATCAAACGAGTGAGACTTAGTGAGTTTGTGAGTAAATATTGTGTTGAGAGACAAACACCGATTCTGCAGGGACCAATAATATGTTGCACACACTTGTCGGATATGTCTGTGACCTCATGCGTGACCAGGAGATTGAAATTTGTAAAACATTTGAGGTGTGTTGTGTGAAGATTAAAAAAGACCATTGACTATAATTGTTTTCAAAATTGCATTATAAGGTATCTATTTTTTGCATTAGCCTTCTAGAATCAGAGTTGATAAAAATAGAAATGATTAAGGAGTTAGGAGGTTCATGTTGACACCAGTTGTCCACATCCATGGGCTTTCCAGGACACAGAAGCTCCCCTCGCTGCCTAAGGCGAAAGAGGATGTTGTGGTTCTGGAGGTTACGGATGACACTACTCTGGGACGAATGAAGGTCTACCAGGGCAAGTAGGTGAAGCTCCCGATGAGGAGACTATTTAGGATCTAGCCCATGAAGACTATGTGGCGCCAGCAAAGAGCAAGTGGCGCCAGCAAAGAGGAAGTGGCGCCACGACGATAGTGATTTAGATACAGAGCCGATAGTTGTACCTGATGATGACTCAGATGATGATGATAGTGGTGATGGTAGAGATACAGGTCCTTCTCACACTCAGACCACTATTGCTGATGTTACATCTCCACCATCTCCACAAGGCGATCGAGAGACTGCAGGGTTCCATCAGGACTTCTAGCCTGATGAAGAGGAGGAATCTAATGAGGAGCCACTGACTAGGACGGTGGGCAGCCGGGTGGTTGCCACCGAGAGGAGGATTAGGACGGTTGGTGGACGTCCAGGCGGTTTTGGGGAGGCTACTTTAGATCCATCATACACCCAGACCAGCCCAGTAGCCAAGGGGGAGCCTCCGGGTCCAGGGGGACTCGGTTGAAGAGGATGGCTCAGCCCCATGGGCTGAAGCCAAAGAGACGGAGGATCACGTTGATTACTACCTCCACCACCACCTCTACCACTACACCACCTACCACCACCTCACCACCTACCACCACCTCACCACTTAACACAACCACCCCCTATACCTCTCCACCTATTCATACTCCACCACCCATATTCACCACAGCTACTGCACCACCACCAGCCACCAAGCTGGCCCTTCCACATTCCCCACCAGATCATCCCTCCCTCCCATTGGAGTGGAGGAACAGCTGGCAACACTAAACAAGATGGTGCTGAAGCTGTTAGCCGCTGATGAGGAGAAGTCTGCACAGCTACATCAGCTGGTGGAGCTAAATGCTTCCCAGGCTCAGCAGTTCTCACAGCAGGCAGAGAAGATCGCTAAACTCCAAGAGCATAGGGAGGAGTCTGCCAAGAAGATGGAGGAGTTAGAGGCTACAAACAAGAAGATCATGCTCCAACTAAAAGGATCTAAAGAGGAGCCTCTGAAGATTAGTGAAGGAGATGATAGTGAGGATGATGATGATGAGGATGATGACGATAAGGATGATGATGGTGAGGATGATGAGAATGGTGACAGTGAAGCAAGAGGTAAGGAGGATGATGATGAGGACGATAAAGGAGATGCAGCTGCATCTGCCTCTGCTCATGGTCAAGAGCAAAGGAAGAAAAAGAGACAAGACCAAGGAGCATCGTCGGCTGCACCTCCTACCTCCCCACCTGCAGAAGATCCGGCTATGATTCAAGGCAAAACGAAAGCTTAGATGTCTTTATGTTTTTAAACTTTTGTTCTTGAAACCATGTATCAATGTTTATTTAAATAAATAAATGAAAAGTTGAACTGCCATTTGTCATGTGCATCATGTTTTACTAACTCTTATTGTGTTTATTTGTTTAACAGGTTCAACCAAACAGGCTGATGAGCATGATGTGGTACCCCTTCGACAAATCAAGACTCAATTGACAATGATTCTTGATTTGAAAGGGATAGTACATCGCTCTGTCAGCTACACACCGGAAGAGGGAGAGATAATCCATGATATGACAAATGAACAGATTGCCGAACTATTCAGTCTGAATCCTGATGAGTTGGTGAAGGATGCTCCAGAAGTTGATGTAGTCAGTAATGAGGAGCTACAGGATGTCGACGAGGTGGAGATCGAGGATGTGACTGCTGACCATTATCCCCAGTATACTAACGCCGAAGGCGAAGTACTACCTGATCTGGGAGAAAATTTTGGCAGAAGTGCATTTGACAAAGTGGATGAAAAGTTAGCTGAAAAGAAGCTATAGAAGAAGGTCCTCAAGCGGATAATGCTGATCTAGCATCCAAAAAGGCTGAGTGGGCAGCCTGCCTGGAGGAAATGAAGAAACAGCGAGAGCCTATCAAGTTAAACGCCTACACCAAGCTCTACAAGGTAAAGAAGCATTAGAAGGTGTCTGGAAAGATCATAAGCTGGGCTTATTTTGAAGATCTCAAGATATATGCTGTCAAGATGGAGAAGGGCATAGAGTATTTCAGATTCCCATACGATCTTAAAACTCTCCCTGGATTTGAGCTTAACCGTTTAGCCAACTTGAACCTCCTTTATGTTGTTCCCCGAAAGATATCGGGATGGTTCGAGAAGGCAACGAAGAAGGAATACCATACGAGGTGGGTCAATTTCAAACCTCAACAGCCTAAAAGGTTCATTCATAAGACAGAGGTTAACCCTACCTCAAGAAGACCAAAGGTTGTCTTAAAATGGCACCCTCCGCGTACAATGTCTCGCATTTCATTGAGGGAGATGCCACAAGATTTTGCACCCCATTTCAAATGGTGGTATTATGACTGGCGCACTAGAGAAGCTGCCATAGTTTTGGATACGGAGGAACGGTAAAGACAATAAGGGTATTTGACCCAATGTGGCTTAGAAACTTGTCTGCAGCAGGTGTTTACACATTGTACAAGTGGCCACTATTTTTTGACACGCAGGATATCGGGCAAGCACTTCAGTTTCAATATGTTATACGTCTATGCTTCGCACTTAATATTCATACTGGGGTTTTAAGAGAAGAATGAGTTAAGAGATATGAAGAGTTTAAGATGGAGGTCAAAGATTAGATAGAACTAGGTCCAAGGGGGAGTTTGTTGGTACACATGTCCCTAGTTCTAGTTCTAGTGAGCGTAAATGTAATTGACTTTCGTTTTGTAACACTGATGTAATGTTTGATATATGAAATGAGAAACTCTTCGTTGAATGTGTATTGGTTATTGAATGTTATATCTATTCATATGTTTGATTATTACACGCTTATATGCACATTTTATATAGGTTTACAGTTGTTAGACATAGTTTTGTATCATTAAAGGTTCAGGAATATATTTAACTAAGTCTCATGATTCAGTCGCACGATTGGACCATACGAATGGGCCAGTCGCACGACTGAACCAGGTGATTGAGCCATACGCACGATTGTGTCATAAGACTGACTCAGTCGTATGAATGAATTAATCGTACGACTCAGTCGCACGACTGAGCCATACGTATGGCTCAGTCGTACGAATGAAAACTGAAAGCTATAAATACCACTTAATTCATGGAAAAACGTAACACTTCGAGAATTCTTAACCCTAGCCGTACCAGTTCGTCCAGACAGTCCCTTCCAACTTCATAGAACGTTTTTGATCGATTCTAATCAATTCTTAACGTATTCTCATCATTAGTTTTTGATCGGATTAACGTTCTCCCTGATTGGATCGCCAATCAAATAGGATTCCGCACTATTTGATCTGGTTTCATGTTGAATCAGTTAGTACTCCGTCCGTACATGATCCTAACACTATGATATTGATCTACCACACTACTCTCCAGATTAACTGAGCCTCAGGGAACCTCTGATTTCTAGCCGACATCAGTTAAGCCAAACATAGGTGAGTCCCACAGGTATGGAGGGGACTCATGTAGACTCAGCTGCCACTACTAAAAGTGTCTCATTGAACTCTAAGGACAGTGCTAACATAGCTGAGATTAAGTCTATGACAACCTTGCCAATTGATATCTCTGAAAGAGACATTAGTATACAAGGAAACCAAGGCGCCAAGAAACCACATCTGGCTATGAGTATGAACATTCAAGGTATGTTATCTTGTCTCCCCATGATTCTTCAAAAGAAGATGAGGGAATTCTCTAACTCACCATTCAATACCTGCATTCTAAAGTCTCAAACCTTGAATTCAAGGTTATGATTTTAGAAGACAGGTCTGCCACTTAGAAACTTAAGAATGAAAATCTCAAGGTCAAACTAGATGAGGCACAGATTGAAACGTCTATTAGGCATGTACGTATTCAAGTCTCTTTAAGTTCTTCCTCTATCTCATTTACTTCTCAAGATGATGCTACCAAAAAGAGGGAGAATGCATAGAGTCAATGTCTTGAGGATCTTACTCTGACCTTAGAAGAGTTTAAGGAGATCAAAGGAAAACTCATTAACTGCATAACCTAGAGCGATATCTCTTGTGAGGAAGAGTCCATAACACTGAGATACATTGATGGCTCTTCCTGTTCCTCACAAGAGATGCATTCCTTGATCTGCCTAGGGGAACACTGCACCAAGCTCTTCAACTCTTGGCTACAAACTTTGACTTCCTCAAAGAAGAAGAGAAGAAGCTGATAAGAAGACTGGTGACTTTACTGGACACCAGGAAAGGGGATAAACTGCCAAACATGCCCCTCACTCCTAGGATGAAAATTCTCCAGTGGAGGTTTGATGACTCTTCTCAAAACTTTGTTGTGCAAAGAGAGAATGGTGAAGTCAACAGACTTGACATACCATCTCTGCTACACTCAAGCAAATTTGACAATGTTGAGTTAGCAGATAAGCCATTCTCTAATCCCTCAAACTCCCAAGTAGCCGCTCACATAAGAAATCACCTACGCGACCTTCGTCTTGCTGATCTAACAAAGAAGGCAAGAACTAAAGAGGAGTTAAAGCTAAGAAAGGAAGAAGAAGAAGGTACCACTACTAAAGGAAGCTCATTCCTTTAAATAATTTAAGACACTAAATCAGATTCTATAGGTAGATGGGAATATGACTATAATTCACATCAACTAACTCTCTTCAGAGGGCCATAATAAAGAGTACATATCATTTACAATAATAGATTAGACCTCCTCTCAACCAATAACTTGTACAAACTTCTCAGCACCACTTTAGGAAAGAATAAGGAAACTGACAAATACCTCATTTCCTTGGTGTTGAAAGTTTTGAGAAGAAAAAAAGAGTGATTTTTAGGTAGCATCAGCCTAGGGGGAGTTTTGTTGGATCAGATGAGACTGGTGCAACCAAAACTATACTTAGAAGATTTTGAGTACAACTGAAGAAAGTCTTTCGAAGCGAAAGCAACTCTTTCGAAGACAAACTGAAGATCTTTCGAAGCCTAAAGTATGAAGAGCTTCTGAAAGAAAACTAAGTCTTACGAGACTAAATTGTTTTCCTTCTGAAGTGATCAACTTAGAGTATCCAAGGCAAAGCCTTGTAAAGAATGAAGTCCTAAAGACTTGTAGAAAACTCGGAAGAAGTTAATACCTCCAAAGTATAATTGCCCACGGAAGAACTTATTCTTTCGAAGCTACTTTACCTTTCGGAAGAATCAACTATGGACCAGCGGAAATAAGTATGGTATGACTGACACATGATGTCAAGTCTGTTCTACTGCATGGTGTTTTTCCACGCCCACGTAGTTGACCAAACTTTATTCCACTGTTCATCTTTTTTCAGTTAGTACAGTTACCAACTTCAGTAGGTAAATAAAGGTAAGTCATGGACATGTCATGACTACCTAATCTAGGATAGTATTTTATCTTAGATACCTTACTTCTAGCAATGTAGTATTTGTTTAGATGTAAGTTCCAACTACTTTTCTAAGTATAACCGGTTGTAGATAGTAGTATATATAGTTTCTCAATGTAACTTGCATGCTTTTGTAAAAGTCTTGTAAACACTAAGTTAAGAAGTTATATATACAAGTATCTTGAAAAAACCATTTCTCGTGTTCATTAACTTAGTATATTATCATCAACTTAGTTTGAGATTCTACATCATCAAACAAGTGAGAATTAGTGAGTTTATGAGAAAATATTGTGTTGAGAGACTAACACCGATCCTATAGGGACCAATAATACATTGCACACACTTGTCGGATATGTCTGTGACCTCGTGTGTGGCCAGGAGAATGAAATTTGTAAACCATTCGAGGTAGCGTGTGTGAAGATTAAAAAGACCATCGCCTGTAATTGTTTTCAAAATTGCATTATAAGGCATCTAGTTTTTGCATTAGCCTCCTGGAATCAGAGTTAATGAAAATGGAAATTATTAAGGAGTCAGGGGGTTCATGTGGACAATGGTCTTGTGGGTGATGATTTAAAGAAACTCAAGAATGATATTAAAGCTTACTCTCTTATATGTAAGGGTTTTCCTTTAGAGGTCAAGGATTGGAGAGTTATCAGACTGGATATACAATGTATAAAGCATTGAAGACTATATGTGAAGGTGGTAAAGAGATTCAAGATCTCAAAAGGCAGAAGTTTAAGAGGAAACTAAAGTTATTTGAGCATTTATCTGGAGAAACTATCAACCAGATTATGAACAGATTTGGTCAACTTACTATAGAAATGTCAACAGCTGGCATGAAGAATGATCTCAAAGATCTAATTGATAGACTTCTCAATGCTCTTCCGTCATCATGGAAGCAAACAACTACAGTGTTAAAGCATACTAAAAAGTTTCTAATGGATCTTGATCTGCAGATTCCCAAAATAGAATCTGTTGAGATTGATGAGAGTTCTAGGAACAATGACAGAGCTGCATCGACCTCTCAGTATAACTATGTTGCTTCTCCTGCAAACACTATGGAGAATGCATTTCTGGCTAAAGATGATGGTACTCCAGAAGATGAGGGTGATCTGTTTGTTGTAGCTGCTTTCTTCACAAGTGCTTCTATCTATACACCTCAACCTTAACCTCAGTTTTCTCCTAAAGCTCAAACTCCTAAACCACAATCTGAGACTCCATCTTCTAACTCTATTAAACCTAGCAAAGTTAAAGATGTCATTAACATCCTTTTACATGATGAAGAGTCAAAACTGCTTTTACTACTTTTATGGCAAGTTTTCAAGCTTATCAAGGAAGCCATTTGACTCAAATTGATCTTATGTTGCAGGATTTATTTGAGATGGATCCTGATGATGTGGAAGAGACGGCTTTGATCTGGCAGATGGTAATGATTGAATATAGAATTTAGAAACACTCTTATGTAAACAGAAACTACAAGCCAAGTGCAAACAAAGCTGTAGGTTTTGACAAGTCCAAGTCAAGGTGTTTCAACTACAACAACTATGGTCATTTTTCAAGAGAATGTAAAGCTCCTAGGAATCAAGGAGGAAATGGCCAAGCTAGTTCTAGAAGTCAAAGATATCATCAATAACAGTCTCACAAGTCTTTCCAAAAGCCTTATTAAAGTCTTCCCATGCCATAACTAAAGGATGAGACAAAATCAACTGAAGAGCCAAAGAAAGCTCTTGTTGTGAACATAAAAGATGGCTATGACTGGAGTGCATATGCTAAACAGTTTACTGCTAATCTTACTTCCAGTTAAGCTCTTGTTGCTGAAACTCAGAATGAAGACTGGTATGAAGATAGTGATCCTAAGGCTGATGGAGATTCAGACAATGATGATGAAGACTATGACTGGAGTGATAAATCTAATCCAAAAGAAGACTCAGAAGAAATTGCTCTCATGGCACAATCTGAACAACCACAGGTTGAACTCTTATCATCTGATTCTTAAATATCCAATTCAAGTTATCTTGAAATTCCTATTAAAGTTGGAGAAAAAATTTGCACTAAGCATGTTTTGAACAAGTTGAGTATTAAAGAACTTATTTATTCCAAATCTATGATAAACTAAAACAAGAAGAAGTAATGCATAACAAATTGAAAAGTGATCATGAAATCTCTGATGAAAAGTGTCACACCCTCAATTTCCACGAACGGGGTTTTACCGTTAGGCGTGTGACATACCAGGATCTCAGACACAGTCATATCGAACGACACTATATAAATTTTGAAATAAACCGTGACTTCATTCACACAAACATAAACTGAGTTTACAATAATGCGGAAGCGTGTACAAAAGTTGTAAATCCATTACAATACTGTTACAATAGCCATGTTTAAACAAAATGTTCAATGCTGAAAATAAACTAGATGAATGCATGTCCTGAGTGCGTTTCCTGAAGCGTGCCTCAAAAGCTTATGCATTCCTGTGACCTGAGAAAACATGCTAAAGTGTGTCAACATAAAGTTGGTGAGTTCACAGGTTTAATCAACAATAAATGTATTCGTAAGCGTTTCCATGTTTTTGCGTTTCAATGGTTTAGTACATAAAGCATATCGTTAGGTAGCTAGCCTATGTTCTAGTTACTTAGCGTTTCGAACCGAAGCTGACTGTTTACGTCCCATTGTGTTTTCTCCACGTCTTAACCGACCGTGGCAATTGCAAGTTCCACGTCTTAACCGACCGTGGCAATCGTAAGTTCCACGTCTTGACCGACCGTGGCAATCGTGTGTGTTCCGTCATGTCTCATCAGACCATGACGGGGTGTTCCACGTCTTAACCGACCGTGGCAATCGTATGTTAGGTCAATTGTGCGCCCGTTTGACCTCCAATCAAGCTAGCGCGACTAGCCCGGGCGGGGTTTGTCAGACCCAGTAGTACTACTCAAAATTACCTCGCTAATCCCATTACTAACGGTTTGAGTGTGTGGGGACATGAGTGTGTTGCACTAACGTAACTAGCGATATCAATATTACTACAACCATTAATGTAAATGTGTTTTGCATGTTTTCTCCCCCAAACGGAAAGAGATGTAAAAAGGGGCCGTGAAACTCACAGATGATATAGCAAGTGCGTTGGACGAAAGTTTCCCGAGTGTTGTTTACGATGCGCTGTCAAACACCTATTGACAGTTGTGTTAAGCGTTAATGTTGTGTTTATCGTTAATAGACATGTCTAGTCGAGTCGGGTCGCACGGGTTCGGTCGGGGGTGACACACAAGCAGGCATACACGTATCAGACTTCATGTAGTTCTCAAATGAGTTGTTGATATTTGTAAACAGTTAGGTTGTTTCAGATTGAAAAGTATGTGCTTGTTGATTGCGTTGACTTTAATCTTTGTGGTCAAGAAATGACATTTTTATTGTTATGAACTTATCATCACACGATAGACACATCGCACACCAGAAGAATTCACTCGAAATGACTCAAATTGCATAACAAGGCTAGACGCACGACTGGACACTTCATTCGCACGAATAGGCCTTCAATCGTACGAATCAAGTTCCCTCGTACGATTGAACCCTCATTCATGCGACTCAGCGTTCAGTCGTACCACACATTCCCCAATCACCCGAATCAACTACCAATCGCACGAATGAACCTTCATTCGTGCGGTTGGGCCTTCAGTCGGGTGTTACTCAGTCGCACACATTCATTCGGCTGACTCAATCGCACACATTCATTCGGCTGACTTAATCGCACCATTCATTCGCACGTCCCACCCCAGTCGCCCTGATCAATCGCGCGAAGGAACCGATCGCACGACTCAGTCGCACGGTTGGCCCAGTCGCGGACTGCAGCAGATCGCGACTGCAGGTTGGGTCGAACGGCCTTCGGCTGTTCCGTGCTCGGTTTTATCACAATCAAGACTTCCAGAAACACTCTCCTAACATTTCTAAGTGGAATGCATACTCTGATTGACCTCACACGCACCCCCACGACCACATGCATTCGGGTTGAACCCGAACACCCGAATCCCATACTTGCAGCAGTGAAACGGGTGATAAAACGGATGAAAATGGTCGCCTACCTGCTGGGATCGTGATTCTTCAACTGTTGCGTGGTTTAGCCGGCGAAAACGGGCTCAATCGGGGTGGTTTTGGGTGCTAGGATGCACAATCGGAGGTGAAAGAGGGTGTAGGGGGGGGGAAAGAGCAGAAAATGGGAGTGTTTGGCTGGTGGGTGGGTATTTATACCCAGCCCAGTTTGACAATTGTCAGGTTTGGTCCCTGTACTTAGGTACCGAGTTCCCGAATTTGTTTCGGTTGATAACGACGTTGATGTGCGAGCTCTATTAATTAGTAGGATTCCTTAGGTAATCTCGTTTATGTGAATCCTCTACAAACACCCGCGTTAGTATTTTATCATAATTCATTTAACGATGTCTGTGGCGGATGTTTGTATGCGTTTCGAGTCTTTGCGAGTTCGGGTAAATGTTAATCTGAAATTACGGGGTGTCACATCATCCCCTTGTTGCAGGAATTTTCGTCCCGAAAATTAGTACATCATGTTACATGGTTTTCACGGGGTAGTACAAGACTCAACAGTTTGTGATGTGGAATAGAGTACCTGTGTATCTAAGAGGTGGATGCCTGGTTTTGGAACAGTTGGGGGTACTTCCTCTTCATCTGATCCTCGCGTTCCCAGGTAAATTCTGGTCCACGCTTCGAGTTCCAACGGATTTTAACGATAGGGATACGGCTGCGTTTGAGTGTCTTGACCTCTCGGTCCATGACTTCCACTGGTTCCTCGACGAAATGTAGTTGTTCGTCCACATGTATCTCGTCCAACGGGACAATAAGGGTTTCGTCTGCAAGGCATTTCCTCAAGTTGGAGACGTGGAACACATCGTGTACCCCACGGAGTTCCTCGGGTAGGTTCAACTGATAGGCCACGGGGCCAACCCGTTTGACAATCTCAAACGGTCCCACGTACCTAGGGCTTAGTTTCCCACGTTTCCCGAAACGAATCACACCCTTCCAAGGTGACACTTTCAAAAGCACCCTGTCACCTATTTGAAATTCCAACGGTCGGCGACGCTTATCAGCGTAACTCTTCTGTCGGTCACGGGCTGCTGCCATACGGTTACGGATTTGCACGATCTTCTCAGTCGTCTCGTGCACCAGTTCAGGGCCGGTGAGTTGACTTTCCCCAACTTCCGCCCAACAGATAGGTGACCGGCACTTACACCCATACAGTGCCTCAAATGGAGCAGCCTTGATCGATGTATGATAGCTATTGATGTAAGAAAACTCAACTAGCGGTAAGTGAGTCTCCCAACTGCTGCCAAAATCTATGACGCAGGCACGTAAAATGTCTTCTAGAGTCTGGATCGTACGCTCACTTTGGCCATCAGTTTGGGGGTGGTACGCGGTGCTCATATCCAGCCGCGTCCCTAGTGCTCGTTGTAAGGACTGCCAGAAGTGTGAAGTGAATCGAGCGTCACGATCAGAGATAATGGAAACTGGCACACCATGCCGAGAGACTATTTCCCTGAGGTAGATACGAGTCAACTTTTCCATGCGATCAGTCTCCCGGATTGCCAGGAAGTGTGCGGATTTCGTCAAACGGTCCACGATCACCCAAATGGTATCGCATCCGCTGGGAGTTCGAGGGAGTTTCGTGACAAAGTCCATGGAAATCTGCTCCCATTTCCATACTGGTATTTCTGGCTGTTGGAGTAGACCCGACGGTCGTTGATACTCCACCTTAACCTTAGAACAGGTCAGGCATCTGCTTACGTACGTGGCAATGTCAGCTTTCATGTTCGGCCACCAGTAATGGACCTTGAGATCGTGATACATCTTGTCTGAACCTGGGTGGATTGAATACCGGGACTTGTGAGCTTCGTCCATCACCAGTTCCCGTAGACCTCCATACAAGGGAATCCATGTTCGATCCATGAAGTAGCGGATTTCGTCGGGCTTGGTTTCTAGTTGCTTTACCATGCCTCGTAGCGATTCGGCTTTCAGGTTCTCACCTTTTAACGCCTCAAGTTGAGCATTGCGGATCTGATCCGGTAAACCGGTGTGAATGGTGAGTTGCAATGCCCGAACTCGTCTCGGCTTGGGTGTTTCCTTCCGGCTTAGGGCGTCTGCTACTACATTTGCCTTGCCCGGATGATACCTGATCGTACAGTCGTAGTCGTTCAACAACTCGACCCAACGACGTTGCCTCATATTTAGCTCCTTCTGTGCGAAGATGTGCTGGAGACTCTTGTGATCGGTGTAAATGGTGCACTTGGTACCGTACAAGTAGTGTCTCCATATCTTGAGTGCAAATACCACTGCTCCAAGCTCCAGGTCGTGTGTCGTGTAATTTTTCTCATGTATCTTCAGTTGACGAGATGCATAGGCAATCACCTTATTGCGTTGCATTAGTACGCAACCGAGGCCTTGTATAGACGCATCACAGTAGACTACAAAATCATCTGTCCCCTCAGGCAGGGATAGAATCGGTGCTGTACAGAGGTTCTGCTTCAGGGTCTGGAATGCAGATTCTTGTCTATCACCCCAATCATACGTGATGCCCTTATGAGTTAATGCGGTGAGAGGTTGAGCAATCTTTGAGAACCCTTCGATGAATCGTCGATAATAGCCAGCTAACCCGAGAAACTGTCGCACCTCGGTCGGAGTCTTAGGTGTAGCCCAGTTCTTGATAGCTGCTATCTTTGCTGGATCAACGTGTATCCCATTCTCATTGACCACATGACCCAAAAAGTGGACCTCTCGCATCCAGAAGTCACACTTCGAAAATTTTGCGTACAACTGTTCTCGTCTCAACAGCTCCAGAATTAGTCTAAGGTGTTCTTCGTGTTCTTCTTTACTCCTTGAGTAAATAAGGATGTCATCGATGAAGACAATGACGAGCTTGTCTAGGTAGGGTTTGCACACTCGGTTCATTAAGTCCATGAAAACCGCTGGTGCATTGGTCAACCCGAATGGCATAACCAAGAATTCATAGTGACCATACCTCGTTCTGAAAGCAGTCTTTGAAATGTCTTCTTCTTGAATCCTTAGCTGGTGATAACCCGATCTTAGGTCTATCTTTGAATAGTAACTCGACCCCTGTAGCTGGTCGAACAGATCATCGATGCGCGGGAGGGGATACCGATTCTTAATTGTCGCCTTGTTCAGTTCTCTGTAATCGATACACATACGAAAAGTTCCGTCCTTCTTCTTGACAAACAGAACTGGAGCTCCCCACGGTGATGAGCTAGGTCTAATAAAGCCTTTATCCAATAGTTCCTGCAATTGCGTAGACAGCTCTTGCAGTTCCCTTGGAGCTAATCTGTATGGTGCCTTCGCGATAGGGGCGGCTCCCGGAACCAAATCAATTTGGAACTCGACTTGGCGATGCGGTGGAAGACCGGGTAGGTCTTCAGGGAAAACCTCGGGATAATCGCGTACCACAAGGATATCTTCAATTTTCTTTTCCTCGGGTTCTGTCTCAGTGACCATGGCTAGAAAAGCTATACGACCCTTACGCAAACACTTCTGAGCTTTCATGTAGGAGATGATTCCAGAGACCATGCCACTCCTTTCGCCCTGAACCGATAAGATTTCACCACTAGGAAGTGGGATACGAATGATTTTCTCTCCACAAATGATCTCAGCTTGATTCTTGGATAGCCAGTCCATACCCACAACTACGTCGAAACTACCAAGTGTGACAGGCATCAGATCTATATCTATCTCGTGACCGCATAATCCTAGTCTGCACCCCTTGGCGATATGAGTTGCCTTGATTTGTTTTCCGTCAGCTAATTCTACCACATAACTAGGTTCCATGACAGCTAGGGTTACATCTAAGAACTTAGTGAATTTGTTGGAGACAAAACTCCTATCAGCTCCAGTATCAAATAGTACAGAAGCAAAACAACCATTCAGGGGAAACGTACCAGTAACCACGTTCTGGTCATCCCTTGCCTCACCGGAACCAATCACGAATGCACGACCTTTAGCATTGCCCCCGTTGTTACCCTTGTTTCCACCCTTCAGCTGCGGGCAATCCTTCTTGTAGTGGCCCTCCTTACCACATTCATAACAGGCTCTTGTCACTCCACCCTGGCGTTGTTGTTGGGGTTGTTGCTGTTGAGTCATAATTTCGCCTCGGCAGTCTTTGGCTGCGTGACCCATCTTTCCACATCTCTGACAACGGAGTCGGTCACATGGGCCTTGGTGATGGAAGTTGCACCGGTTACACTTAGGATTCTTGCCCGCGTAGCCACTCGATCCCTGGCCATAGTTATTGTTGTTCTGATTGTTGAAGCTTCTTGAGGGGTCAAACTTTTTGGTCTGTTGTTGCGGGGTGTTGTTGGAGCTTGATGACTTGTTGTTGTTATTGCCGTGCCATTTCCTTTTGTGATCAGAAGAACCAGAAGTAGCGCCACGTTTGGGCAAGGTGCCCTGTGCCACTGCCTGGTCAGTGAGTTTATGGGCCAGTCGGATGGCCTGCTGAATGGTGACAGGATCAGCAGCCATCACGCTAGCCTGGATCTGAGGAGCCAAGCCATCAATGTACTTTTCGATCCGTTTGTAGGCCGGAGTCACCATCTGAGGACATAATTCCGCCAACTCGTGCGAACGAGTCGTGTACTCCTCAATGTCTGAGCCAATCATCTTTAAGTTCCAAAATTCTGCCTCCAGTTTCTGGACTTCACTCCTGGGGCAGTACTCCTCTTTCATCAGAATCTTAAAGTCTTCCCATGGCATACCGTTTGCAGCACCAAGTCCTAGGGTTTGGACTTGTGAATTCCACCATGTTAGGGCTGGTCCCTCCAATGTGCCGGAGGCGTACTTGACCCGATTTTCATCAGGACAGCTGCACATGGCAAACACTGACTCAAGTTTCTCTAGCCAGCGAAGCAGTGTGACAGCGCCCTCAGAGCCGCTGAAGGAATGAGGCTTGCAATCCATAAACATCTTGAAGGTACAAACTGTTGGACCTCCTTGGTTCGGGTTCTGGTTGTTCTGGTCCTGATTGCGGGCCTGTTCATAAGCCGCAAGCGCATCAGCCACGCGCTCGTTGATGATAGCATTTAGCTCGGCTTGGGTCAGAGTGATGTTTCCTCGCCCACCTGGGCGTCCAGGTCTTCTTCCAGACATGATTTCTTCAATTCACAACACATATTAATCAATAACCGGATAATAATTATTGACAATAATATATATTGTATCATGCTAGTAAGAATGAGAGATTTGGTCGCATATCGATAGTAAGGTTTTATGAGGGTCCGAGGCCTTATGCCTCCTATGTATGGAATTTTGGAATTTCGTACTGGCCATTACCGTTATCACCCAATAGAGTTGCCAGAGTTCTCATGCACGACAAATCACAATTACGTGTGCACCCGTGATTCTAATTTGCTTTGCATGGTCACACATGGTTCCTCCTATTCGAGATAACATACCTTGTCCAGTACCGAGTGTCATCAATGACAGAAGCACCAAAGATGTAGTTGTTATACCAAAAGTCAAATAACTAGAGTTGTACTAAAGTTGTACAAGTGAATTGGGTGTCTAAGTCCGATTCTCTAATCGACTTGAATATCTTAGTTGTCCCTCATTTACTGCTCAGACTAGCGTAGAGGATAGGATATGTTGGGAATAGTAACAAGTGTGAGAGAGTTGGAAGAGTGAGGTATTGTTCTTTTTTTTTGTCATCGTTAAGCTTATCGCGTGTGTTAGATAAGAGTTTCGTGTTCCAATCATGGAAATGTTTGATTCAATTCGATGTTGCTTTCACTCCGCGAGTGAAGGATCAAGTGTAAGCGTTGGTTGTGAGCGAGCGGGATTCTCCGCCCCTCTGTCAGCCGGTAATGACTCACATGTCATACCCATAGTGCTATGTTTGCTCAGCAGTGTAATATCAATACACCAGAAGGTTGTTTGCACAATAGTGGTAACCATGTAAAAGTGTCTGTGCAATACTAGTGTTGTGTCTAAGGCTATAGTCTAGATGCAATGCAATCCTAGTTCTCTATAACCTGTGGCTCTGATACCAATCTGTCACACCCTCAATTTCCACGAACGGGGTTTTACCGTTAGGCGTGTGACATACCAGGATCTCAGACACAGTCATATCGAACGACACTATATAAATTTTGAAATAAACCGTGACTTCATTCACACAAACATAAACTGAGTTTACAATAATGCGGAAGCGTGTACAAAAGTTGTAAATCCATTACAATACTGTTACAATAGCCATGTTTAAACAAAATGTTCAATGCTGAAAATAAACTAGATGAATGCATGTCCTGAGTGCGTTTCCTGAAGCGTGCCTCAAAAGCTTATGCATTCCTGTGACCTGAGAAAACATGCTAAAGTGTGTCAACATAAAGTTGGTGAGTTCACAGGTTTAATCAACAATAAATGTATTCGTAAGCGTTTCCATGTTTTTGCGTTTCAATGGTTTAGTACATAAAGCATATCGTTAGGTAGCTAGCCTATGTTCTAGTTACTTAGCGTTTCGAACCGAAGCTGACTGTTTACGTCCCATTGTGTTTTCTCCACGTCTTAACCGACCGTGGCAATTGCAAGTTCCACGTCTTAACCGACCGTGGCAATCGTAAGTTCCACGTCTTGACCGACCGTGGCAATCGTGTGTGTTCCGTCATGTCTCATCAGACCATGACGGGGTGTTCCACGTCTTCACCGACCGTGGCAATCGTATGTTAGGTCAATTGTGCGCCCGTTTGACCTCCAATCAAGCTAGCGCGACTAGCCCGGGCGGGGTTTGTCAGACCCAGTAGTACTACTCAAAATTACCTCGCTAATCCCATTACTAACGGTTCGAGTGTGTGGGGACATGAGTGTGTTGCACTAACGTAACTAGCGATATCAATATTACTACAACCATTAATGTAAATGTGTTTTGCATGTTTTCTCCCCCAAACGGAAAGAGATGTAAAAAGGGGCCGTGAAACTCACAGATGATATAGCAAGTGCGTTGGATGAAAGTTTCCCGAGTGTTGTTTACGATGCGCTGTCAAACACCTATTGACAGTTGTGTTAAGCGTTAATGTTGTGTTTATCATTAATAGACATGTCTAGTCGAGTCGGGTCGCACGGGTTCGGTCGGGGGTGACACACACAAGCAGGCATACACGTATCAGACTTCATGTAGTTCTCAAATGAGTTGTTGATATTTGTAAACAGTTAGGTTGTTTCAGATTGAAAAGTATGTGCTTGTTGATTGCGTTGACTTTAATCTTTGTGGTCAAGAAATGACATTTTTATTGTTGTGAACTTATCATCACACGATAGACACATCGCACACCAGAAGAATTCACTCGAAATGACTCAAATTGCATAACAAGGCTAGACGCACGACTGGACACTTCATTCGCACGAATAGGCCTTCAATCGTACGAATCAAGTTCCCTCGTACGATTGAACCCTCATTCATGCGACTCAGCGTTCAGTCGTACCACACATTCCCCAATCACCCGAATCAACTACCAATCGCACGAATGAACCTTCATTCGTGCGGTTGGGCCTTCAGTCGGGTGTTACTCAGTCGCACACATTCATTCGGCTGACTCAATCGCACACATTCATTCGGCTGACTTAATCGCACCATTCATTCGCACGTCCCACCCCAGTCGCCCCGATCAATCGCGCGAAGGAACCGATCGCACGACTTAGTCGCACGGTTGGCCCAGTCACGGACTGCAGCAGATCGCGACTGCAGGTTAGGTCGAACGGCCTTCGGCTGTTCCGTGCTCGGTTTTATCACAATCAAGACTTCCAGAAACACTCTCCTAACATTTCTAAGTGGAATGCATACTCTGATTGACCTCACACGCACCCCCACGACCACATGCATTCGGGTTGAACCCGAACACCCGAATCCCATACTTGCAGCAGTGAAACGGGTGATAAAACGGATGAAAATGGTCGCCTACCTGCTGGGATCGTGATTCTTCAACTGTTGCGTGGTTTAGCCGGCGAAAACGGGCTCAATCGGGGTGGTTTTGGGTGCTAGGATGCACAATCGGAGGTGAAAGAGGGTGTAGGGGGGGAAAGAGCAGAAAATGGGAGTGTTTGGCTGGTGGGTGGGTATTTATACCCAGCCCAGTTTGACAATTGTCAGGTTTGGTCCCTGTACTTAGGTACCGAGTTCCCGAATTTGTTTCGGTTGATAACGACGTTGATGTGCGAGCTCTATTAATTAGTAGGATTCCTTAGGTAATCTCGTTTATGTGAATCCTCTACAAACACCCGTGTTAGTATTTTATCATAATTCGTTTAACGATGTCTGTGGCGGATGTTTGTATGCGTTTCGAGTCTTTGCGAGTTCGGGTAAATGTTAATCTGAAATTACGGGGTGTCACAAAAAGATCACATCTCTTCAAACATCATGGAACAAAACTCTAATAGATCTTGAAATTGTGAAAAGGCAACTTGAAGAGATGACCAAAAATCTTGAACAAGAGAAAATAGTTCATGCTACAACTCAGGTTGATCTTGCAAAAGTTAAAAGTTCAAAAACCATTGTTGAACAATTGATAAATGGAAGAAAAGATAAAGATAATACAGGTTTAGGTTTTACACATAAACCTATGCCTGAATCAATCTCAAACACTTTACCAGAGAACTTTAACACGCATGATCACTCACCTAGGATAAAGCTAAACTAAAAGCATTTCAAGTTAAGAAAAAGAATGTGCAATCTAATACAGAGAGTAAAGAAGAAAGATAAATGATATATTTGAGGAACAAGACTCATAAAAGATTAAAAATAGTCATCCAATTAAAATTAAATCTTATGAACCAAGACCAAAGAATAAGAAGGTATTTGTTCCCAAAGGATCTAATGAAGTTGTTATTGAAAAATAGGAGTCTAAAAATTGTGTTAACAAAAGTGATGAATCAAATGACAAACAAAATCTAAAGACCAAAGAGAAGGAAAAAAGAAGATGTCGTTACATCTGATGATTCATGTTCTTCTCAAAATGCTAATGAATCTTAAAGCAACATAACATCTTTAAAATCAAGAAATCAAAGAAGGAGAAGGAAAAATTCCAAAGCTAAAATCTCTCAAAATTAAAATCAAGCAAATCAAATTAAACCAGTGAAGTTTGTGTCTGATGGTACCTTTGACATGAACATAATTTCTAAAATAACATCAAACCCTAAGACCAAATCTAACTCTGATAAGAAAACAGGTTCAAGTCCTAAGACTTCTGCTGTAAATAAATGATTTGCATCTAAGGAGTCAAGGAATAATGTAAATAATCAAAAACCAAAACCTAAATCTCAAAAGAACAAACTCACAACTTCAAAACAACAGTTTAACCTTTCTACTCCTAAAACAAATCAAGGATCAAATGCAGCATCCACATCAAAGGTTAACAAACAGTTGTTTAAATTTCAAGAAAAGTACTGCGATATATGTGATATGTACAATCATAACACTGTTGATTGTTTCTTTAACAGGTACTGTCACATATGTGATATGAACAATCACTCAACAATTGATTGTTATTTTAACAAGTACTGTGCTTTGTGTGATCAAAGAAATCATAATACCAAGGATTGTTACTTCAGAAGGAACTTGCCAAGGCAAGGCTATGTTAACCCACATTTTTAAGGAAATCAAAATCATGTTGTTCAAAGTTTAACAAAACAACCATCCTTAGGATTATGATCTCTTAGAAGAATCAATTATGATTATGATGATTCTTATGCTATGAAATCAAAACAACATAACCAAAGCCATTTTATTCCACGACCTGTGAGAATTAATAATGGCATGTTTAGCAAGAAATTTTTTTTGAAAAGGCTTTAACTTATCTGGATGATGATCTTGAAAAACGATACAATGCTTTGAGGTTTAAGAAAAATAAAGATGATCAAAAATTTGTTAGGAATGGAATTGAGAAAATAAAATATAAAAAAAGCTTGATTTTAATAATCTTCATTTTTAGCAGTTTACCACCGTTGATAAGTTTGGCAAGCCCAAGACCATCTCGACTTGGGTTCATAACTCATCTTAAATTTCTTTGAAATGCAGGTATGCCCAAGAAGACCTATCAATACATGGTATGTTGATAGTGGGTGTAGCCGGCATATGATAGACAATCATGCTTTACTTCAAGATTTCAAGATGAAAGATGGCACTCATGTTGCATTTGGAGGTGATACAGGTTGTAAAATCATAGGATAAATCCTACTCAGCTTTATTTGATGTCTCTTATTGTTATATTTTGAAGCCAAGTTTTCAGATTAGTAAGGAGTGGGTAGTTGTCAAAGCTGTTCATGATCGAGATGTCTACAAGCTAGATATGTCTTAAGTTGATCCTTCAACAGAAACAACTTGCCTTATTACTAAAGCATCAAATGATGAAAGTCAATTATGGCATAGACGTATCAGGCATTCCAATTTCAAGAACATGAACAAACTTGTTACAGGAAATCATGTAGTAGGCATTCCTACAAAGAAGTTTGCTACTGCTGATCATTGCACAACTTGCTTGAAAGGAAAGCAACACAAAGCGTCTTATAAGTCCAAGCTGATAAACTTAATTTCCAAGCCTCTCCAGGAGTTGCATATGGATTTATTCCGTCCAACAAATGTGAAGAGTATTGGAAAGAAATCTTATTGTTTAGTTATTATTGATGACTTTACAAGATCTTTTTGGGTTTTCTTTTTGCATGCTAAATCTGAAACAACTAAATTATTAAAAGAGCTTATCATTAAAGTTGAAAATCAATTAGATCAAAAAGTGAAAATCATTAGAAGTGACAGTGGAACTGAATTTAAAAATGCTAATGTTAACATATTTTGTGCAGAAAAAGGAATTACTCATCAGTTCAATGCTCCTCGTACTCCATAACAAAATAGAGTTGCTGAAAGAAAGAACAGAACTTTGATCGAAGCTCCACGTACTATGTTAGCATATGCAAAGATTCCAATCACTTTCTGGGATGAAGCCATATCCACAACATGTTTTATACAGAATCGTTCATTGCTTGTGAAAGATTAACAGAAAACTCCATATGAGTTGGTGTTTGGTAGGAAACCTAATATAGATTTTCTTAAATCTTTTGCTTGTCTCGTATTGATTTTAAATTGAAGTGTCCAACTTGGAAAGTTTGATTCAAAATCTGATGAAGGATTTTTCGTTGGATATACATCGGTATCAAAAGCCTTTAGAGTTTATAACTCTAGGACGAATGTTATCCTTGAAACATTTAATGTTAAATTTCTTGAAAACTCATTTCCATCAGTTTTAAATCATCCAGCTTGGTTATTTGATTCAGATTCATTGTCAAACTCTTTTAATACTAACTTGTTTGAAATTTCAGGTGAAAAGAAGAAACAATGAGGAGATCTAGGATCTTTCAGTGATGATTCTGATTCTAATAAAATGGATGATTCAAGTGCTGATTATCCTTTCTTTTCATTTGTCAAAGATTCTATCTTTAGTTCTGAATCTCTTGATCAATCACAATCTCAACAAGCACAAGAACCTCCCATTTCTAAAAATTCAAATGTTTCACAACCTATTCCTAATGATAGTCCTGAAATTATTCAACCTGAGTCTAGAATTACATCAGTTTCTAATGATATAGTTGTTAATGATCGCCTTGATTATTTTACTAAGTTTCGGACACAAGTTCCTAATTTCACTCCACATTCTTCAAACCTATTGTAGCAGCTATCTGACTTGAACAAGACTAAGCTGGATGTCTGTGTTCTAAAAGATGGGATTCCAACGTCTCGTATTAATAGGAACCATACTACGTCCAAGATTGTAGGTCCATTGAATGAGACAATAACGAGAAATCATTCAGAAAGAGCAAATCTTTGCTTATACTCATGTTTTCTATCTCAAGTTGTCCCGAAAAACATTATGAAGCTTTACAGGACAATAGTTGGATTGAGGCAATGCAAGAAGAGTTACTAAAGTTCTGTAAACAGGAAGTGTGGAAGCTTGTGGATTTACCTGAAGGAGAAAATGCCATTGGCGCAATTTGTTTCGAAACAAATCAGATGATAGAGGTATTGTTCTTTGAAACAAGCGAGACTTGTTGCACAAGGTTACACCCATGAAGAAGGAATAAACTATGATGAAGTATTTGATGAAGTATTTGCTCCAGTTGCAATAGTTGAAGCAATTTGTGGCTTCCTGGCTTATGCTTCATATATGAAATTCAAGGTGTTCCAGATGGACGTGAAAGGTGCTTTCTTATACAGACCAATCACTGAGGATGTATATGTCAAGTAACCTTCGAGTTTTGAAGATTTAGAATATCCTCATTGTTTCTACAAGCTTAGTAAAGCGTTGTATGGTCTTCATCAAGCTCCTAGAATTTGGTATGATACATTGTCAAAACATTTGATACAACATGGATACACAAGAGGGAAAATTGATCCAACTTTATTTATAAAGAAGGATGATGATGATCAATTATGTGTTCAAGTGTATGTTGATGATATCATATTAAGTTCTACAAGTCAAAAATTATGTAATGAATTTGAAGAAATCATGAAGTCTCATTTTCAAATTACTTCTATGGGAGAATTTAACTTTTTCCTTGGTTTGCAAGTGAAACAGTCTACAGATGGAATTTTTATTAATCAAGAGAAGTTCGTTGACAAACTCTAGAAAAAGTTTAAATTGCAAGATTGTCAAACCATCAAAACTCCAACTGACAACAATACAAAGATTGAACCTGATCCGAAAGGAAAATCTGTTGACCAAACTTTATACAGATCTATGATTGGTTCCTTAATGTATCTTACTACATCTAGACCTGACATAATGAATGTTGTTTGTGTCTGTGCCAGGCATCAATCAGACATGAAGGAATCTCACCTTATCACTGTCAAACACATATTCAGATATCCTAAAGGAAAACCGGCTCTAGGGTTATGGTATCCTTATCAAGAAAACTTCGAGTTACATGGATATACAGATAGTGATTATGGGGATGTTGTTAAAATCGTAAATCTACCACAGGTGGTTGTCAGTTTTTAGGTCCTCGATTAGTCTCATGGCTATGTAAGAAACAGACAAATGTATCCGTTTCAACTGTAGAAGCTGAGTACATAGCTACAATAGCAGGATGTTCTTAAATCCTTTGGTTATAAAACCAACTGCTAGATTACGAGTTCAATTTTCTTAAAACTCCTATTTACATTGATAACACAGCTTCTATGTTTATAACAGCTAATCCTGTCCAACATTCCAGAACAAAACATATCGAAATTCGATATCATTTTCTTAGAGATAACTCTGAAAAGGGTTTATTCATTTCGATTCAAATATCCACTGAAAAACAGTTGGCTGATCTATTTACAAAAGCTTTCTTACCAGGAAGGTTTGAGTATTTGGTCGAGTCAATTGGTGTCATTAATCATGTTTTATTACATGATTGAGTTTCATTTCATTATATGAATCATGAAAATGAAAAAAACCTACTCCTGTCTAAATAATAAAATTCAAGAGAAAGTGTCAAAATTAACTGCCTGATTGTATATATTTTGTGTGTCTTTGTGCTTAGTATGAAAAAAGCAAATACAAAAATAGATATTGCAAAAAGAAAAAAGAAAATATAAAATGAAAACTTAAAAATTTTTAGAGTTTCGTTGTTTATTTTATTATTTTAGGATTGAATCTGTTTTTACAATATGTGAGATATGATATACATTAGTTTTGATTAGTTGCATACTTCACTCGATGATAAAGTCTGACATGATTAGATATGATGTGTCGGTAAACTCATACAATTATACTGAAAAGGCAAATTCTTGTGATTAAACTAAATCATATATGCATGTTTGTGTGTCAATCTTAGTACTAATGAGTAGTATTGGCTTATCTGATTGAATGCTTGTAAGGTTACAAACTCACACCTGGTGGTGATATGAATAACCATGAGATCTGTTAAAAGCAACTGCTCATTTCTCTGTTATGAGTCATCATAGGTCTAAAGTGCTGAGATATCCTTTCTTGTAAGTCATTACAGACCTGGATATTCTCTCCTGATGCAAAAAGATGCCAATGTGCACACCATTCAAATGGATGGTTTAGAGATTATCAAATGGTTTATCCTTGATAATTCTCTTCTAAATTGTAAGGCCCCCGTTCCCGGGCACCTTACGGTTGGTCGTTCATCGCACATAAAACATTTTAAAACGTACATTTACTTTGCAGCGGAATTTAAAACTTTTATTTATAACTGAAAACATGTCATTTCATAACTTTACAACATTCGTTTTCTTCTCAAAATACAATGACATGTCAAAATATGGATGCCATCCTCAACGAAACTGAGTAGTCGCCCCGTGCCATCGTCAGCAACATACCTGCCAACTGGAAACACATCAAAGTCAGCGTTGCTGAGTGAGTTCTAGTTTTATATTAAAACATACTTTTCTATCGTTAAAACCGTTCTTTACTTCTTTCAAAAACATACTATACTTTCGTAGATAAACACACATCGTACGTACATACACATAGATAATATCATTATTATCTTCTTTTCTCATTCGTTCTTTATCTTTAACTTTCATTCATTCTCTGTCTATCATTTGTTCATTATCTAACTTTAACTTTCATGCATTCTCTATCTTTCACTTCTATCTAGATCCGGTCACACTTTACCCTCTTCATGGCACACGGCCATGATTACTGAGGTCGAGTGACAAGGATCTCGTTTCATACGTCATCATTATGTTCCTTCCGTTCATTACTTTCATTCGTTCGTTCTTTAGCTTTCATTATGTTCATTATCTTTCATTCATTTCATACTTTCTTTCTTTCATAATTATCTCTCTCGTTCATCAACTCATGCGATACTTCCGACTCATGTCCGAAGACTGATACTGTGTCGGGGCCTGCTCACAAGCCCCCGACTCATGTCCGAAGAATGACACAGTACCGGAGCACGTGTTCCGTTCCTCATTCATCTCATCTCACTCTCTCGCACTACTCCCGACTCATGTCCGAAGACTGATACTGTGCCGGGGCCTGCTCACAAGCCCCCGACTCATGTCCGAAGACTGACACAGTACCGGAGCACGCGATCCTCTACTCATCCAACTAGATCCTGTCTCATGCAATATCCCTGACTCATGCTCGAAAGCTGATGCTGTACCGGGGCCTGCTCACAAACCCCCGACTCATGTCGGAAGACTGACACAGCACCGGGATACGCGACAAAGATCCCGTCGAGTCAATCCCCTGGATTGAACTCCATCCGAGTCTGTTGCAACACAAAGTTGCTCACCTCACTGTCTCGTCTCATGCAATACCCCCGACTCATGTCCGAAGACTGATACTGTGTCGGGGCCTGTTATACAAACCCCCGACTCATGTCCGAAGACTGACACAGTACCGAGATACGTGACGAAGATCTCGTTTGAGTCTGTTGCGACACAGAGTCGCTCACCTCATACATACGCTTGCAAGCCTTACATTCATTCATTCGTTCATTAATGCATGCACTCATTCGTTACATTCCTCTTTCATTATCTTCCACTTTACGTTACATACTACTTTCAATTCATTCATTAACGTTCAACGCAAAGCCCAGGGAAGACAAACATACAATAAATAAAAGGAACATACACATAATCATAAACATACATCATCACCATACAGGCATCATCACACATTCATAACACATATCCGACATACAATGCAATCACACGCACCGCCAGGCATACCTCACACATAACATCATGCGCGTCATCATCGTCAACTCATCATCATACATCGTCTTACATTATCCATGCCTAACTCATCAACTACAACCCCGAGGGTCCAAGTCTAAGTCCGCACTTTTCGAAAGTCGGATAATACTACGGATATTCGGGCGTATGGACACCCTTCAGTCGTCTCGCCTCCATGCGATAGGCCCTTCATTCGGGTGACTAGACCTTCGTTCGGGTGGCTAAACCTTCATTCGGGTGTCTAGACCTTCATTCAGGTGACTAAACCTTCATTCGGGTGGCTAAACCTTCATTCGGGTGTCTAGACCTTCATTCGGGTGACTAAACCTTCATTCGGGTGACTGGACCTTCAGTCTCCCCCCATTAAGGTGACTGGCCTTCAGTCTCCCCCCATTCAGGTGACTGGCCTCCAGTCTCCCCTCATTCAGGTGACTGGCCGTCAGTCTTCCCCTATTCAGGTGACTGGCCTCCAGTCTCCCCTCATTCATGCGACTGAGCTCCAGTCTCCCCTCATTCGGGTGACTGAGCTCCAGTCTCCCCTCAATCGGGCGACTGAGCTCCAGTCTCCCCTCACTCGGGCGACTGAGCTCCAGTCTCCCCTCATTCGGGTGACTGAGCTCCATTCTCCCATCATTCGGGCGACTGAGCTCCAGTCTCCCCTCATTCGGGCGACTGAGCTCCAGTCTCCCCTCATTCGGGCGACTGGGCCTAGCTGATGCAGAATGGAGTTCATCCCGACTGCAGCCGAGGGTTTTCGGCCCCCAAACTCACCTAAACCCATTTTGAGCCCAAATCGACCATCCTAAGCCTTAGGGAAACATACCATGACCTCATTCGAGCATAACCACGCATGAAATCAAGCTCCAAACGCATCATACACATACGCAAATGCATGAAAACGGGTTTACACCTAAAAACTCGAAAAATAGGGTTTCAGATGTGTTCCAGCCCCAAAATCATTCAAAAACGTGTAAAAGAGGGTTCCTAGAACTCACCTTAGTAGCCTCCTCGGTTAGGGCTTCGATTTGACCCGCTATATGTCGATTTTGGCTCACGAACCCGCTTGAACCGAGCCTTCTTCTTCTCTTTTCCTCTTTCTCTCCTTTCTCTCTGATTTTGCAAGTATGGGGAGAGGGTAAGGGCTACCCTCTCCCTTAAATACCCCTCATCCAATCGCCCGAGCTTCATGCGATTGGACCTTTAGTCGTCCAAGCTCTATGCGAATGAACTTTCCAGTCGTACGATTAGGCTCCAGTCGTGCGATTGAGCTTCAATCGCATGACTTCCATGCGATTGGACGCTCCAGTCGCATGAAACTCCAAATTTAAAATTTCTGGGCGTTACAAGTCCTCCCCCCTTAAACGGGTTTCGTCCCCGAAACCTGTTGTTCCTTAAACCTTCGCGGGCAATACTGTCCCATCTGTTTTCCAGTCTAACACTTGGAATCCTATCGCTCTACATCGTTTGTCAACATTCAACTTCGGGTCTATCTTGGACTATCGACATCGGCAACCCATGCATACTGATCAATGTTCATTTGACCAGCACCTGCGACTTCAAACATGCCATGTAGAATACGGGTACTAGATCACAATATTCTAGCAAAGGCTCGGCGTCATAATCATTGAGCTTCAGAGCATCGCTGAGAACCTTCAGCTTTAATGCTTTAGGAACACGGTCATCAACTTGCGTAAAGTTGCTGCTTAACCCATTAATGGTAATCTCTACATCGAAGGGTTCGTCAATGTTCCTTCTCTCAACATGCAACTTACAACCAAAAGCAGAATAAACAAAACTACTACCAGCATCACATACAAGGCATATATGCACCAATTTAAATCACCGAAAACGTACCTGACGTCAAGTCGGAGTCCGCTCTAGCGTCCTCTTCGTCATGGCAAAGCTTTAGCCTTCACCCTTTGTTCTCCTTTCTCGCACTGGAGCTTCCCGCCTTTGACTTCTTACAGTCCCTGCTCATATGTCCAGCCTCACCGCAGTTGTAGCACTTAGCCACACGGCAATCCCTTGCCCTGTGACCTTCCTTTCCACACTGAAAGCAAACGTTCAGTCCCCATTTGCATTCCCCTTCGTGACTTCTACCACACTTCCTACATACTCACCCTTCCTTATTATCCTCTCCCGATCATTGATCCTCATCATCTTACCTTCAGTCACCACTCCGCCATCCCTATCTCGCCTTCCTTTCCCCTTCTTATCAAAGGCTCGATCCTCCGCTTCGCTCGTTATCATCATCGCCTCCCGCTCATCGTACAACCTTCCTGCTAGATCTACCGCCGACCTGAACGTGCTTGGTCGGGCAGCGATCATATGCCTACGGATATCCGTCGGCAAGCCCTGGATATACCTCTTGATCTTTCGTGAAAGAGGTGTCACCTGATCCGGCACCAGTCGTGCCATCTCGTTGAATTTAGTGGTGTATTGCTGATGTGTCATCGTCCCCGCTTCCAATTGCAGGAACTCCCTTTCAACTTTATCCATTTCACAGCGAGGACAGAACTCCTCAATCACCAGCCTTTTCAACTCTGACCATCTCATCCTTCCGATAGCCCGACTACCCTCAGCTTGGACTATATTGTCCCACCAACACAAAGCTGAGTCCACGAAAGAATGAGTGGCGAACTTAACTTTCTGATCTTCCCGGCACTCACTAATTTCCAGTACCGCTTCCATCTCTCTGACCCAACAATGAGCGGCAGTAGCATTGCCGTTACCGTCAAAGGTTGGGGGCTTGCATCGCTGAAACACCCCATAGTTACAGCCTCGTGCCGCCATCGGCGTAGGTGCTTCCTCTTCTTCCTCATCCTCGTCATCAAAGAAAACTGTTTCAGTCTCGGGCCGTCTCCTTTCACCCGAAGATCTACCCCTTTCCTGTCTCTCCTCATCCCTAACAGCCTTTATCACTTCAGTCACTACAGACGGTAAGATCGTCTGCATGACTTGGTGTACTTCTTCCACAACCGCCTCTCTCATTGAGGCTCTTAAATTAGCGCTTTCGTCTGCTCCCTCCTGATGAGGAGTCTCGTGTTCTTCATGAACTACCTTTTCAACTCTAGGCCTTCCTCTGGTGACCCGTGGTTCAGCACCACGTCCGCCACCACCTCCACCACGTGAAGCCTTAGAAGTTCTACCACCGGCCATCCTCTATAACACACTGAAAGATTCAAACACTAACACGGTCATTCAAAGGAAATAGCTCAGTTTATGTCAAGTATAGTAAGTCCCTAATTACAGTGATCAGTTGTGATTAGCCACTTACTCTACTCTTCGCACCCCGAGCATTACCTGTCCTGACTACATCAGTATCTAAATCTATCAGTACACATAAACACATAACATGCGCACATAATGCTGGTTAACTTTAAGAAAATACCTGATGGCACGCAGCTACTCAGCTTGGCATCCCTTCTCTTTTCGTCCCATTCTCAGTTTAAGTTAAGGTTTATTTTGAAAATTTACCCATTTTACTTAAACTTTGGCTCTGATACCAATTTGTAAGGCCCCCGTTCCCGGGCACCTTACGGTTGGTCGTTCATCGCACATAAAACATTTTAAAACGTACATTTACTTTGCAGCGGAATTTAAAACTTTTATTTATAACTAAAAACATGTCATTTCATAACTTTACAACATTCGTTTTCTTCTCAAAATACAATGACATGTCAAAATATGGATGCATCCTCAACGAAACTGAGTAGTCGCCCCGTGCCATCCTCAGCAACATACCTGCAAACTGGAAACACATCAAAGTCAGCGTTGCTGAGTGAGTTCTAGTTTTATATTAGAACATACTTTTCTTTCATTAAAACCGTTCTTTACTTCTTTCAAAAACATACTATACTTTCGTAGATGAACTTACATCATACGTACATACACATAGATAATATCATTATTATCTCTTTTCTCATTCGTTCTTTATCTTTAACTTTCATTCATTCTCTGTCTATCATTTGTTCATTATCTATCTTTAACTTTCATGCATTCTCTATCTTTCACTTCTATCTAGATCCGGTCACACTTTACCCTCTTCATGGCACACGGCCATGATTACTCAGGTCGAGTGACAAGGATCCCGTTTCATACGTCATCATTATGTTCCTTCCGTTCATTACTTTCATTCGTTCGTTCTTTAGCTTTCATTACGTTCATTATCTTTCATTCATTTCATACTTTCTTTCTTTCATAATTATCTCTCTCGTTCATCAACTCACGCGATACTTCCGACTCATGTCCGAAGACTGATACTGTGCCGGGGCCTGCTCACAAGCCCCCGACTCATGTCCGAAGACTGACACAGTACCGGAGCACGTGTTCCGTTCCTCATTCGTCTCATCTCACTCTCTCGCACTACTCCCGACTCATGTCCGAAGACTGATACTGTGCCGGGGCCTGCTCACAAGCCCCCGACTCATGTCCGAAGACTGACACAGTACCGGAGCGCACGATCCTCTACTCATCCAACTAGATCCTGTCTCATGCAATATCCCCGACTCATGCTCGAAAGCTGATGCTGTGCCGGGGCCTGCTCACAAACCCCCGACTCATGTCCGAAGACTGACACAGCACCGGGATACGCGACAAAGATCCCGTCGAGTCAATCCCCTGGATTGAACTCCATCCGAGTCTGTTGCAACACAAAGTTGCTCACCTCACTGTCTCGTCTCATGAAATACCCCCGACTCATGTCCGAAGACTGATACTGTGTCGGGGCCTGTTATACAAACCCCCGACTCATGTCCGAAGACTGATACAGTACCGGGATACGTGACGAGGATCTCGTTCGAGTCTGTTGCGACACAGAGTCGCTCACCTCATACATACGCTTGCAAGCCTTACGTTCATTCATTCGTTCATTAATGCATGCACTCATTCGTTACGTTCCTCTTTATTATCTTCCACTTTACGTTACATACTACTTTCAATTCATTCATTAACGTTCAACGCAAAGCCCAGGGAAGACAAATATACAATAAATAAAAGGAACATACACATAATCATAAACATACATCATCACCATACAGGCATCATCACACATTCATAACACACATCCGACATACAATGCAATCACACGCACCGCCAGGCATACCTCACACATAACATCATGCGCGTCATCATCGTCAACTCATCATCATACATCGTCTTACATTATCCATGCCTAACTCATCATCTACAACCCGAGGGTCCGAGTCTAAGTCCGCACTTTTCGAAAGTCGGATAATACTACGGACATTCGGGCGTATGGACACCCTTCAGTCGTCTCGCCTCCATGCGATAGGCCCTTCATTCGGGTGACTAGACCTTCGTTCGGGTGGCTAAACCTTCATTCGGGTGTCTAGACCTTCATTCGGGTGACTAAACCTTCATTCGGGTGTCTAGACCTTCATTCGGGTGTCTAGACCTTCATTCGGGTGACTAAACCTTCATTCGGGTGACTGGACCTTCAGTCTCCCCCCATTAAGGTGACTGGCCTTCAGTCTCCCCCCATTCAGGTGACTGGCCTCCAGTCTCCCTCATTCAGGTGACTGGCCTTCAGTCTTCCCCTATTCAGGTGACTGGCCTCCAGTCTCCCCTCATTCATGCGACTGAGCTCCAGTCTCCCCTCAGTCGGGTGACTGAGCTCCAGTCTCCCCTCAATCGGGCGACTGAGCTCCAGTCTCCCCTCACTCGGGCGACTGAGCTCCAGTCTCCCCTCATTCGGGTGACTGAGCTCCAGTCTCCCCTCATTCGGGCGACTGAGCTCCAGTCTCCCCTCATTCGGGCGACTGAGCTCCAGTCTCCCCTCATTCGGGCGACTGGGCCTAGCTGATGCAGAATGGAGTTCATCCCGACTGCAGCTGAGGGTTTTCGGCCCCCAAACTCACCTAAACCCATTTTGAGCCCAAATCGACCATCCTAAGCCTTAGGGAAACATACCATGACCTCATTCGAGCATAACCACGCATGAAATCAAGCTCCAAACGTATCATACACATACGCAAATGCATGAAAACGGCTTTACACCTAAAAACTCGAAAAATAGGGTTTCAGATGTGTTCCAGCCCCAAAATCATTCAAAAACGTGTAAAAGAGGGTTCCTAAAACTCACCTTAGTAGCCTCCTCGGTTAGGGCTTCGATTTGCCCCGCTATATGTCGATTTTGGCTCACGAACCCGCTTGAACCGAGCCTTCTTCTTCTCTTTTCCTCTTTCTCTCCTTTCTCTCTGATTTTGCAAGTATGGGGAGAGGGTAAGGGCTACCCTCTCCCTTAAATACCCCTCATCCAATCGCCCGAGCTTCATGCGATTGGACCTTCAGTCGTCCAAGCTCTATGCGAAAGAACTTTCCAGTCGTACGATTAGGCTCCAGTCGTGCGATTGAGCATCAATCGCATGACTTCCATGCGATTGGACGCTCCAGTCGCATGACACTCCAAATTTAAAATTTCTGGGCGTTACATAAATTATAAATATGAGATCTGGTTATAAGTATATGTCAGTTTAATAAGTTGAGAACATGTGCTTTCTTGCATACCTTGTTGATAATCCAAGAATTGAACAAGTAAGTGTGTCGATTCTTTGCGAAAAACACTCATTCTCTGTCCTTGGATCTTGTATCTCCTTTGCTGTGAAATCACTGACCTGGAACACACCTGATCATGATTTAATCACTGTCTATGACTATCCATATTTTATTTTGTTTTAATGTGCTGATCTTAACTGATATGATCTCACTGCATTCATATGATTCATTATATATATAGTAGATTTTTATTATACTTTATTTTTTCTTTAGCATTATTTTCTATGTGTTGGCATGTTGATAATGATTGGTTACTCTATTTTCATAATTAATAAACTTCTAAGTTTGTCAAATTAAAAGTTCGGGGGAGTAAAATTAAAATGAATCAATCAAAATTAAATGTTGGATGAAAATGATGAGGCTAAATATGACAAGCATGTGTGTGTTGGATATGATGAAAACATGAACCTAAAAATAATTTAGCAAGTGGAGAAGCTTCTTGTTATAAAAAATGTGATCATTTATATTTTGAAAATATTCAAAAATAGAGTCTAAAATGATGGGAAAGTGTTTAAATATAAAATTAAATTTTTTTGTGCTTGATTGAAAATTAAAAATGATAATTTGACATTTAAATAAAGTGTAATAAGTGAAAGTCAAAGTTGTCTAAGTGTAAAGAGTGAAAATTTATGATGAACAGTGTTCATGTGCATAAATAGTGTTTTAATAAAATTTGTGAAAAATTTTCAAGTGTTAGACGTATGGAAAGTTCTCATACGCCTGAACAGTGTCAAAAGTCTAGTTCAGGAGTACGATGAAGTTTCTAAAATTTGTACAAGTGGTGGGCATTTTAGTTCAAGCTCATACGCCTGAACAGTTGTCATGTGTCTAAACCGTACTAAAGTTGAAATATTTCTAAGTGTGGATTCTTGAAAGGTTCATGCGCCTAAACAGTTCTGATGTGGACTGAGGGTTCATAAAATTGACCAAGTGTTAGGCGTTTTTGTCAAGGTCATGCACCTGAATAGTGCTCATACGCCTGAACAGTGCAAACACGCCTGAACAGTGCAAACACGCCTGAACAGTGCACATACACCTGAACCTATGCATTTGAACAGTTCCCATGCGCCTGAATAGTGCACATATGTCTAAACCCATGCGTCTGAGTTGTGCCCGTGCGCCTAAACTGTTCTCATGCGTCCAAGGTTTTTCAGAGGAAATATGACTAAGTATGCTCATGCATCTAAGTCTTATGTATCTCAACAGTGCTCATACGCCTACACAGTGGTCATGCGCCTAATAGTTTTTATATTTATATATATAACACTTGGTAGAATTCATCATTTTCACATTCGAACTCAAAACCTCTCTTTTCTCTCAGCTTATACTACTGCTTCATTTCCATAGTGTTGATTGATTTCCATTTAATCTTTGTATTAAATAGGTAAAATCAGTGATTTCGAACATCATGTTCTGATTAAACTATCAAATTTCAGAACATTAACATGGCATTTGATTAGGCGTTTGACACCTATTCAGGCGTTCGAACCCTAACAAGTTATGAAATTCAACAATTGAGAATTAAATGTTTGATAATCATCAAATTGATCTTTAATAAGTTGTTTATAGACATTTTCATTTAGTTTGGATTAATCAAAACAAGATTTCATCACTCTTTATTCTTGATGATTTGGTGTTCATCAGTCGACATTCAATAACACAAGAAATAAAAAGTCAGTTTAAATTTTTAATCAAAATAAAGATGTAAATTATAAAAATTCAAACAATCAATTGATTCTATAAATATTGTTATTGTTTAGTAGTTTGTAAATCTTTAAAACATGAATTTAAATGTCATTGTTCTTATGAAATAGTCAGTTCAACACTTATAAAGTTTTCCAAGTGTTATTCATCAAGTTTTAAAAATTTTAAAAATTACTAAATAATTTGATAATCAATAATAAGAAGTAAATCTTTGTTATTTGTTGATTCTTACTGTTTGTCTTGTGTTTAACAGATGGCTGAATTAAAAATTGAGCCAAAGCACAATGTTGCAGCCTTCTTGAATGAAGATGCACATGATGCTGTAGGACATGAAGACATGATCAAATTTCTTCTAAGGACAAGATATGTCTATGCTATGTGTGCAATGCCAACCATATATGCTAGATTGATAAAGATTGTTTTGGACAACTACTGAAGTAGACATTACTGATGATGCAAGTAAAGTCTTGAGAGGTTTTATTACTGATCAGAGAATGATAGAAGTCTCTAAAGTGTCTATTAGGAATGCCCTCAGACTGGTGAATAGTGACCCACTAGATTTAGCTGAACTGTCATTCAATGAATGTAGAGAAACATTCATGGCTATGCATCACCCATACAACTTTCCAAAGAAACAGATTTTTAGAGCAAGAGGGTACAATCATTAGAAGTTATTATGCTATATATTTTAACACTGTATGTCAAAGAGAAGAGTAGGTTGGGATTCATTTCCTGTTGACATAGCATCTCCTATTGTAGCATTAGCCACTAACAGAAGATTCAATAAGGCTAAATGGATCTTTAATGGATTTGTTTTCAATCTGGAGAAAGGGATAAGAAATAAGTACCTGATGTATCCCAGATTTATCCAAATGATTATAAAGAAAGAGAACCCTGATTTTTATGCATATAGAGTCTGTGGAGAAAGATTTGATCTAGAACACATGTCTGAGTCAGTATATAAAAGATTAGCTATGATCACTGGTGCTCAGAATGTTCCTATCTTTGATTACATTAGAAATGTTGCAAGAGATGAAGTGAATATCAATGAAGGTCACTTTTATTTGACTGAGGATGCTCCTATAGATCCAAATGATTTAATTGAGGATGTAATTCAAGAAGTATCTAATTCTAAAGATGAAGAAGGTGATGATAATAATGAACCTGAGAATGATGAGAGTTCTTCAAGTGATGATGATGATAATAATGATGACGATGATAATGTCACTGAGGCTGACAAAGACATAGATAGTGAAGAAACTATTTCAGATCGTGGTGATGAAGAAATGAATGATATGAATGAGGAAACCAATGCTGGTGATGATCTAGAAGAAGAAGTTAATGAAGAAGTTCATACAGGTAGTGAGATAGATTATAATGTAAATGAAGAACTTGATCAACAATAGACTTTAGAATTTGATTACACTAATGTAATAATGTTTGAGCCAATCTTCCCAAGTACTACACCTGTTGTTGATTCACCAGTTCAAGCTATTCAAGAAGTGCTCATGTCTGAAGAAGCTAATCCTCAAATAGCACAAAATGTGTCTGTCCAAACAGAAGAGATATATGATGCTGATATGCTTGATTCATTGAAAGAAGTAAATAAAGAGAATAAAGAGATTATAAAGAAGTTAAAAGAAGATAATGAGATGTTAAAAGCTGAGTCATTGAAGAAAAAGATGTTGATGAAAGATCTTGAAGAAAAATTGAAAGTTCTGAATGATGAATGTGAAAGTTTAAATGAAAGCTTGAAAGAGAAATGAAAAGAACCTGATGCAGTATCATCAGAGGAACAAACAGAACCTGAAGTGCAAGAAATTATGATTCAAAGATTTTCAGAAGCAGATAAAGGGAAAAGAAAAGTTGATAAAACTATGACTGAATCATCTGATGAACCAAAATCCAAAATGGAGAAGTCTATTGATGAAGTAGTGAATGTGGATGAGAGTGACACTCAGAAACAAATTAAAGCTTTAGATGATATAGACTCTGACTTTCCTAATGACTAGTATGATGAAGTTTTAGAAGATGAAGATATTAATGATATTGCCAAATCTTCGGTGAGAGACTTTCAAGAAGATTTACCTGTGGATTTTGATGAAAGGTATAATTATTTGGTGATAAAAAGTATAATCGAGTATTTTTAGATGGTCTGATAGTGACACAAATAAATGAGGAATATGAAAAGTGCTTATTAGTCGAGTCCTCTACTCGTGCTGATCCAAATGAAATCAGTTTAGAGCATGGAGAATGGACTTCATTGAATGAAAGTACTAATGTTGATGACATTCCATCTTCTGAGATTCACCATCCAAATCTAGATGATATGAGTATTAATGCTTTGAAAACATGATTACAATCAAGAAATTATCCTTGAAACAGGCTGAATAGATTACAAGGAACGTTATTGAGAAGCTTAGTAAGAAGTTAAAAAAAAGCAGAGAAGCAAAACAACAGAATTGTTATGCTTGAAACTGATAATCCTTAATATCTTGAAATCACAAAGAGAACTAGAATTCTAAAACCTCAAGAGCTACAAGCAATGGAGTTAAAGATAAGAACTCATGAAAGAAGAAAAGAGTTGATGGACATGTTTCCAGCAAATGAATAACAAGCATATAATGTTTCAGTTGATCAAAAACAACTGTGGAAGAAGGCTAGATCTGCTGGAGACATTGTTTGAAATGTATTGCAAACGGGACAATCAATCTCTGAATTGCTGAATGCAATGATTGTTCCTGACAAGACAAAGGAAGTGAAAATAATAGCATGGAAATAGGGTGAAGTATTTGATGCATTTTTAATTAAGAGAGTAAATGCTACTTGTGATGTTTATCATTTCTACTCTTGCATCATTGCTTTGCATGTGCAAGATTTGAAGGAATTGCATAAATTGCCATTGATAAATCCTTCAAAGGAATAAAGAGGAGAAAACGTTGTAAAACTTCTTGATCGGGGTATTTCAAGAATGGCATCATTTCTTTAAACCCGATATGATCAAAAGGACAAAGAATATTTCAAGAATTTGAAGAGAAGAAAGAAAGGTTCTTCAAGTTCATCAGCAGAAGAACGATTTCTGGAGTCATTCAGTGAGCAACACTTTGATAAACTTACAAATCAGGTTTGAAAGTGATAGATGGTACTCAAACGTCAAAACCAATTTTAATATGATTCTACCATGCTGATTCATTTCAGTTGATGCTGGTAAGAAATCTAGATGTCTGGGATATAGACATGATTAGCTTGTCTGGAGTGTTTGAACTTAAACTCTTACATCCAAGTTATTTCTCATTTTTGTCTAATCAAAAGTTTGAGAGAGTATCGGCTGCTGAGAATGATCAAAAATATTTCATGATGGTGATCAAAGTGATGAATGTTGCTATGGAGAGAATTTCATTAACGAAAGCTCTTGCATATGTAAACATTATTAAGAAAGATATCAAGAATATAAAGTTTATGAGGATTTCAAGAAAAGGTGTTTTGGAGATTCGTTCAAGTGACTTCTCAAAACCAATTGAATTATATGCAAATGTTGACATAGCTGGATTATCAAAAGAGACTTTAGAAGTGATGAAGAAGGTGGAGACTAAAACCAATGAGTCAAGCTAGAGCAAGCCATTTTGCAATCAAAGTTCAAGTCATCTATTCAGAAAGCACTGAAGGAACTAGATATGTACAAAAACAAGCCAATGTTCTCAATAAAAGAAGAACCTAAAGGCTTTCCATTTGACTGAAGACGAATGCAAATCTTAGGGGGAGTATTGTTAGAGCTTTTAAAGATTAGCATTAGTCTCGTTTGTCATAGTCTAGGGGCTATTTTGTATATATGTTTCATAGATGTAGTAGTAGTATAAATAGAATATTTGTGTTTTTGTGCAGGTGATCGAATAACAAGAGTTTGACTTAAGAACTTTCTGTTACACACTTGTACACAAATGTATCCATTTTGCATCTACAGTCAATGAAAAGTTATGAATTTGAAAGTATGTGCATTTGTTTGATTAGATTGTGTATATAATTGATCATTGCATCATAATATCAATCATAGATCGATCCATTTGAACCTATCATATTTTAACCGATTACAATCATCTATGTCGGGTCTGATGAGTTCGGTGCAACCAAAACAAACACTTTTGATTTTGGTACAATTTGTGAAGGACTTCCGAAGACAAAGCTGCGTTTCCGAAGACAAGTCCACCACCTTTCGAAGCCAAGACTAGAAGAACTTATGAAGAGAAACTTAGTCTTCCGAGACTAAGTTTACTCTTCCGAAGTATAAAGAAGATAAAGACTGGAAGCAGCTGATTCGAAGGAGTTGTTCCTTCTGAAGCCAAAGTACATTCAGAAGACTTTATGTCTTCGGAAGTTTACTCACCTTCAGAAGTAACAACTGTGAAGAGTGGATAAAGTAAGGTGTCTGTCAGTAAAATGCTACACTGACATACTGCATGGAACTTCTCCATACGGGTATCTTTGACCTTACTTTATGCACTACTCATCCATCATAGATTAGTACAGTTACCAACCTTAGTTGGTGACAAAAGGTTAGTCATGATCTTGTCATGACTTCCTAATACTAGGATAATACTTTATCTTAGTTTACATACTTCTAGCAACTGTAGTATTTTGTCTAGTTGTATTTTCCACCTGGTTTTCCAAGTATAACCGGTTATAGATAGTAGTATATATAGTTCTCATTGTAAGCTCATTAGAGCATGCCTGTAAGAGTCTTGTAATCCTTGAGTTGAGAATTAATATATACAAGTATCTTGAAAAACTTATTCTTGTGTGTTGCTTACTTAGTATATTATTATCAACTCTTAGAAGATTCGGCTTCATCGTTTGAGTGTAACCAAGTGAGTTTAAGAGAGAACTATCGTTTTTAGTGACTTATAATGTCCCTATAATTGGTATCAGAGCATCCAGGCTCTTGATTGTAAGATCTTACCATCCCAAATCATCTTTACTTTTCACTCATACACTCACTTCACTCAAAATGGCAACGCTCCAGAAATCACCAAAATTTGAAATGTGAATGATGACTAAAGCACCTATCATCACTACTAAAAATTTCAGATCCTGGAGTGTGCGGGTTGAAGGCTTTATCAAGTATTAAGATAGCCAAATATGGAGATCTAGCATTAATGGTCCTTACAAGCCAAATGTGGCATCACCTGATGGCAAAGGTGCCAACATAGAAAAGGATGTTGAAGATTACTTAGATGAAGATTACAAGAAAATGGACATCGATAGCAAAGCCATGACTGTACTACTTACAACCATTCCAAACTCCATCATGGTAGGTTTTGAGTATTGGATGACAACCAAAGAACTATTTGATGCTTTGACTCAGATGTACTCTGGCTCTAATGACTCCAAGAAAGACTCCATGAAGCAGCAGTTTGAAAACTTTACGTATAATACTGGAGAGACTCTTAGCCAACAATATTTCAGGAACATGGATCTTATCTCATCACTTCAGTCAGTTGGAGTTTCTCTTGAGAAAAAAGACCTAACAAGGAAGTTCATGAGTGCACTACCTCAAGAGTGGACTTTCAACTGTGCCTCTATCAAGAGGACAGAGAACTTGAACACTCTTACAATGACTGAACAATTTGGTATTCTTGATGGATACCATGTAGAGATGAAGACTCAGAAAGGCTATCAGATGAATAGAATTTCTAGTCCTTCCACTAGCAATGCTCTAGTTGTTGCTGAAGGATCAAGAAACCCCTAGTCCCAACAGTATCTGACTTACTCCCAGCAGCAACCAAGTTCTTCTGGTCCATACATCACTTTTCTTGAAACACCAAAGTCTCAACAGGCTCAATCAAGTCCCTTCCCAAATAATTGTACCTTTGCTTCAGGAAATGAACATTCTAGTGGCTTTCAGTTCTACTTTGAAGATCTAGAATGCTTCATCTCTGATGATGTTGAATACATGGATATAGTCCAACAAATGGCTCTACTGACTTATACGGTAAAGAAGTTCTTTAAAAGAACTAGAAGGCAGTTCCCTCAAAACCCAACCAACAGCAAATTTGGGTTTGACAAAAGAAAGGCCAAGTGATACAACTGTAATTAACTTGGTCACTTTGCAAGGGAATGCAAAGCTCCAAAATCCAACCAAGGAGCCACTCAAGCCTCCACTTCTTCTACCACAAATAAAGCTGCTTTAACAGAAAAACAAACTGTTGCTATTGCTCAAGAAGTTGACTGGAGCTTCATGGTGCAAGAAGTGACTCATGCTTAAGCATTTATGGCTGGAACTGATGATAGCAAGGTATATGAACATCTTTGCACTCCAGCTTGTATTGCTAAAGTCAAACTATATCATTACTACAACATGGAAATCAAATCTGATATTGAGTCCTTAAGCATCTTAAAATCAAACTTTAAAAGGGCAGAATCTGACTACAAAATGAAAATTAAAGAGTTAGAAAGAACTGTGTCCTCTTTAAAGCATGAACAAACAAATTACAGGACTCAAATCAAAGATTTAATTTCCAAGTTAACTGAGGCTCAAGCCTAGCTAGTCATAGCTGAGGCTCAAGCCCAGCTAGTCATAGCTGAGGCTAAAGCAAAGAAGTATGCTATTGAAGAGCATAACTTCCAAACCATCCGTGCATCATCCTCCCACTCAAAATTATGTTTTCAAAACAAAGGAGGGCTGGGAAGTAATGAAATTACTCCACCATCTGCTGTGGTACAAAAGCAAAGAAGTATGTTATAAGACAACCAAGATGTGGTACTAAAGAGCAAGAGGTTCCATCTGCTGACCCCCTATCTTATGAGAGGAAGAATGATGCAAATATAGAGACCAATACAGGAAAGGATCAGGTAGAAAACTCGATCTTCACCTATAATGAACAATCCCTGACTACCAAAGCCAGAAGAAACAAAGTCAAGGCAACCTAGAAAACTACCAGAAAGTAGCTGAATCCAAGCTAATGATAGACCCAAAGCAAAAAGGTGTGTTTATCTCAGCAGGATTCAAGGTGGTTGGAAAATCTAATCCAGGAAAGGAATGCAATACCAGCACTCCTATCCAGCTGAGGTATTAGAAACTGAAGGGGAAGGCTGTTGAGAAGTGCAAGAAACAACAGTCAACACACCCCTTGAAAAGTAATATTGCATGCATAATGTGTGGTCTGCACAACCCATATGGCTAAAGATTGTTACTACAATCCTGCAAGCACACATTATGCAAATAATATTAAGAAGGAATAAGTCAAGGAAGGTTTCATATTTTGACCTTATCATATGGTTCAAATGTCGAGAAAAGGAAAACTTACTTCTAAAGCCAAATTACTTTCGGAAGAAAATCATTCTTCAGAAGGAAAAATAGCTTCGGAAGTAAAGACAAAGAAAATTCCAAAGAACAAGAGAATTCCTTTGAAACCTTTTGAAGTAAACACTGTTTCGGAAGAAGAGGTTTTGAAAGCTTCTTCCGAAAAGAAAGAAGCTTCGGAAGAAAGCTCGGCTGCTCAAGCTTCATCAAGCTCATCTTTGCTGATCAACCAAAGGATGGAATGGAAGATCAAAGAAGATGTTGCAGCCCCAACCTCTTCTTCTAAAACCATAATTGAACCCTAATGTCTATATTTTGCTTCAATTCTATCATCCATATTTGAAGAACCCAGGACCAATAAGGCTTGCGTCTCCAATAGAAACTAACTTTTTCATATTATTTTCAGGGACATCCACTTGACAAAAATAGAAATATATGGATTGTGGATAGTGGATGCACAAGGCACATGACAGGGAACAGATCTCTTCTTTAATAATTTCAACATTTTGATGGAGGACCTGTTTAGATTGGAGGTGAAACTGGAGGATACATTTTTGGTAGGGGAAGTGTATCCAATGGTAAGTTAAAAATTGACAATGTAAACTTTGTCAAACAACTTGAACACAATTCTATGACCAAAAGCGCCACATGCTTTTCATAGAACATGAGTGCATTATCCTCAAACCTGGGATGACAATTCATCAGGAATTGGTGCTTCTTAGATCTCCCAAGAAAGGGGATATGTACAAGCTTGATATGAATAATGCTTCCCCACTGGGTGAAGTATTGCTTTCTTTCTATAGCAAATGGTGATGAGTCAACTCTATGGCATAAGAGAATGTGCCATGTTAATTTTGAGACCATGAACAAGATGGTAAAAAATAACTTGATACATGGTATGCCTAAAAAGGAATATATTTGCAAGAATAATTATGTTGCTTGCCTGAAAGGGAAACAACACAAGGTTTCTCATAAATCCAAAGAAGTTAACTCTATCACAGCTCTATTACACTTGTTACACATGGATCTCTTTGGTCCTACAAGTATAATGAGCATCGGAAGGAAATCGTACTGCCTTGTGATTGTTGATGACTTTACTAGATCTATATGGGTTTTCTTTTTAAGAACTAAGGATGAAACTGCTGAAATTTTAAAATGTTTTATTCTTAAAACTAAGAACTAGATAGATCATAAGGTAAAAATATTAAAAAGTGACTAAGGGACTGAGTTCAAGAAATCAAGTTCTTGACTCATTCTGTAACTCTAAGGGCTTAGCCAGACAATATAGTGCTCCCAGAACTTCTCAACAAAATGATGTTTCTAAGAGGAGAAATAGGTCACTTATTAAGGCTACTAGGATTATGTTGGTTGATTTAAAGCTGCCTCTAACATTCTGGGTTGAGGCAGTCAGCATTGCATGCTATGTGCAGAATAGAGTTCTTATAGTTAAGCCCCATAAAAAAAACCCTTATGACCTATGGAATAAGAGACCACCATTTATTGGTTTTCTTAGGTCCTTTGGTAGCAGGTGTACCATACTTAACACAAAGGACAATTTAGCAAAATTGGCTAAAAAGTTGGATGATGCTATCTTTGGAGGATACTCTTCAAGCTCCAAAGCTTATAGAGTATACAACATTAAGAATCAACAATTTGAGGAATCATCCAATATTGTTATTGAAGAGCACACTCGTTGTGTTAAGGGGAATGGCGTTGAATATATCTTTAACTTAGAATTGTTTCCCAGCTATTCTAAACCTTCTTGTGAGATTGTTTCAGCTGGAACAAGTGGACAAACACATTCCTATAAAGATCAAATGTTTGAGTTTCCAAGGCCTCTTCCAAGGTCTCTAAGAAGACATGAGGATCAAGCTCCCATAGCTAGGAATCCGGAGAGTCTCACCATCTCTAGAACCAATGGAGTATCAACAAGTTGTCAGCCAAATAAGCCCCAATCTTCACCAACAGACAACTTTAGTAATCAACACCATGCTAATGAAGACAGTGACATGGAGGAACAGGAAACTGTTGATCCTGCTTCATAGCAACTCATCACTGATGCCGTAACACATTCATTGAATCAGTCCTCATTGAATTAATGTGAGACATCAGTTGGTGGTGGTGTTCATAATCCTGAGCAAAACATCTCTAACTTGGATCTATCTATGCAACTATATGTTATTCCTAGGCTCAGGATCCACAACACCTATCCAGCTAAGAACATCATTAGGGATGTCTCAGAGGGAGTAAAGACAAATAGTCAAACCAATCAAGGGAATGTCTACTTTTATTCAGCTTCCTCTCTCGCCCAAGAAAGTGGAAGATGCCTTAAAGGACAATAACTGGGTTGAAGCAATGCAAGAGTAGTTGCTTTAATTCAAAAGGCAGAAGGTGTGGAACTTATGTCCACTACTAAAAGGCCAAGTCCCTACAGGTACCAAATGGGTGTTCAGGGATGACAGAGGTTTGATCATCAAGAATAAGGCCAGACTTGTTGTTCAAGGGTACACATAAGAGGAAGGAACTGACTACACAGATGTCTTTGCACCTGTTGCAAGACATGAGGCTGTTAGGATCTTCCTTGCTTTTACAGCATCCAAGAACTTCACTGTCTACTAACTTGATGTGAAATGTGCATTCCTGTATGTGAAATGTCTCCATGCTAATGAAGACAGTGACATGGAGGAACAGGAAACTGTTGATCCTGCTTCATAGCAACTCATCACTGATGTCGTAACACATTCATTGAATCAGTCCTCATTGAATTAATGTGAGACATCAGTTGGTGGTGGTGTTCATAATCCTGAGCAAAACATCTCTAACTTGGATCTATCTATGCAACTAGATGTGATTCCTAGGCTCAGGATCCACAACACCCATCCAGCTAAGAACATCATTAGGGATGTCTCAGAGGGAGTAAAGACAAATAGTCAAACCAATCAAGGGAATGTCTACTTTTATTCAGCTTCCTCTCTCGCCCAAGAAAGTGGAAGATGCCTTAAAGGACAATAACTGGGTTGAAGCAATGCAAGAGTAGTTGCTTTAATTCAAAAGGCAGAAGGTGTGGAACTTATGTCCACTACTAAAAGGCCAAGTCCCTACAGGTACCAAATGGGTGTTCAGGGATGACAAAGGTTTGATCATCAAGAATAAGGCCAGACTTGTTGTTCAAGGGTACACATAAGAGGAAGGAATTGACTACACAGATGTCTTTGCACCTGTTGCAAGACACGAGGCTGTTAGGATCTTCCTTGCTTTTACAGCATCCAAGAACTTCACTGTCTACTAACTTGATGTGAAATGTGCATTCCTGTATGGGGATATAGACAAGGAAGTCTATGTGTGCCTGCCACTAGATTTAAAGATCCACAGCATGCCAACTATGTGTGCAAATTGGACAAGTCACTCTATGCCCCTACACCACGAACCTAGGCTGTGGTATGAGACTTTGTCTCAATTTCTACTAAAGAAAGGCTATACCAGAGGCACCCTAGATAAGACATTATTCATAAAGAGATCTGGAAAGGACATGTTGCTCGTACAAGTCTATGTGGATGATATCATATTTGGTTCTTCAAATGACCAAATGTGTAAGGACTTTGAGAGCACCATGAGGAAGAAGTTTAAGATGAGCTCTGTAGGCAAGTTGAACTTCTTCCTTGGAATTCAAGTGAAGCAGATGAAAGAAGGGTTTTTCATCAATCAACTGAGGTATTTCAAGGACATCTTAGATACATTTGAAATGAAGGATTGTAAGCCAGCCAAGACACCTATAGCTAGGAACCATAATCTTTGTCCTGACTCTAAGGGAGAGGATACTGATCAACATCAGTACAGGGTAATTATTGGGTCTCTGATGTATCTAACTACAAGCAGAGCTAGTATCATGTTTGTAACTTATGTCTGTGCAAAATATCAAACTGCTCCTAAGGTGTCTCACTTGGTTGATGTCAAAAGGATTCTTAGATACCTCAAGGGAGCTCCTAAACTAGGACTCTGGTATGCTAAGAACAAGGACTTCAACCTCTATGGTTATACTGATAGTGACTATGGTGGTTGTTATATTAACAAGAAATCAACATCAGGAGGATGTCAATTTCTTAGTGGAAGGATCATTTCATGGCAATGCAAGAAATAATCATGTGTCTCTACATCAACTGCTGAAGCTGAATACATTGTTGTTGCCAGCTGCTGTGCTCAACTACTTTGGATTCAGAATCAGATGATAGTCTATGATTTCAACTTCATGGAAACTCCTATCCATATAGACAACAAGAGTGCCATTTCCATCACAGAGAATCCAGTGAAGCACTCAAAGACCAAGCATATTGACATTAGGTGTCACTTTATTCGAAATATTCAGGAGAAGCATCTCATAAAATTAGTTAAGGTTTATTGAAATGAACAATATGCTAACTTGTTCACGAAGGCATTTAATGATCAAAGATTTAAATATTTAATTACAGCTATTGGGATGATCAACCTTGACTAGATCTCTTTTGAAAACGTTTTAAATATGCCATGGCCTTTTTTCTAAACAATTACAATCTAATCCCTGTTACAATAATTTTCTTCAAGAACTTTCTAAGAAAGAATTCTTTCGAAGAGAAATTTACCTACAGAGGAAGATTTTCTCAATCTTCCGCATGTAAATTAATCTAACTATTTCTTCTTCCGTAGAAGCTTTTGGGCCTCGAAAGAATTTTTGATCAAGTATCAAAACAACTTCTGAAGCTTATTAACTTCTTGCTCTTGAAAAACAATCTAACACTCAGAAGCAAATTTGTCTTAAGACTATATATGCCTTCGAAAGTAAAATTTGCTTCGGAAGAATCACTTAAAGGGGAACACAGGTGTTACCCTTCGGAAGACATTTAACCTTCGGAAGAAAATTAACTATAACTGATATCTTTTGGGCCCCACTCTGTAAAAGGTAAAATATTTTGTCAGTAAAAGAGCATGTCGTTAAATTATTATACACCCGGATATTTTTAATGGACGAGAAAGAAAGAATAAACGTGAATAAAGGAAGGAAATATTACGTAAGCCAAAGTTGAGGGGTTAAAAGTGCCAAAAGCACAAAAGTATCAAAAGTTAGTGCATAAAGGTGGTAAGGCCGCCCATAATCCTCTACACATCTCATTTCTTTTGGTTTTCGAGAGAGAATGAGCAGAGAGTTCGGGTTTCTAGAGAGAAGAAGAAGAAGAATTCGAATTCAAGCTAAGAATTTGTTGTTTTAAGTGTTCTGGACTGATTTTCAGTCTCGGGTTTGTGCTTATATGTGTTTGTATGTTCGGTTGTGTGTTTTGGTGGGTTTTTAGGTGTTTGAGCTCATAGCAAACGAGTTTAAAGGAAGTCATATTCAAAATTGCATAATGTGAGTTCTAGAACCCCCTTTTTACATGTTTTAACTGATTTTGGGGATGGAAATGCATGTATGAACATTTTTATAAATTGGGTGTGTATACCCGTATGTATGTGCGAATGTGTATGTGGGTGGATGTTTGTTTGGGTTTGATTTATGGTTATGCTCATGTTAGGACGCTTAGAATGTTAGAGATAAGCTCAGAACATGATGAATTGATGAATTGGGACTGATTATGATAGTTGATAGTATGAGTTGGCTGCCTATGCGCCTGATATTGGCCCATGCGCCCAACGGTCAAAATTGCTCAAGTGTCCCCCATGCGCCCAAACCCCATGCACCCAATTAGCACCCATGCGCCTAGGCACTCATACGCTTGCATAGTGCCCATGCACCAAGAATTTGCCCAGAATGACTAAGTGTTGGGCCATGCGCCCTAATAGTGCCCATGCGCCTAGAACCTTCCCATGCGCCCAGAAGGCCATGCGCTTGCATAGTGCCCATGCGCATAAGACTTAGAATTTATTTTCTGAATTTTAGGAAAATGTAAATTATAGGCTTTGACTTGGGATGTTCCCGGGGGTGATGTGAGTTGACTTTTAGTGATGGATGATGTGTGATTAGATGGGAGTGCTAGATGATGATATGTGATATCTATGTAATGATGTGTGTGTTGACTAGATGATGATGTGTGATGATGCATGATGATGTGTGATAATGTGTGATGTAAGTTTTGTTCCTTAATACGAATTATTTATGTGGCTTTACGTAGTGCGATTATGTTAATATACCTAAAGTATTATCTTAACGAAGCGAAAGAAATAAGATAATGAGAAGTGAAACTTAAGGAACGAATGAAAGCCTTGCAAGCAAAATGGAAAGAGGTTCACAACTCCATGTGAGTTGTTAGAACAACTGTGTGTGGAATAGCGTGCGATTTTGGCTAACTCATGAGGGTTCACACACAGTGGGAGTTAGTCTTGGTGGCTGCCCCATACGTGTGATGTGGTATTAACTGTGTGTTATGTAGCGTGCGATCTTGGCTACCTCATGAGAGTTCACACACATAGGGGGGTCAGTCTTAGTGACTGTCCATACGTGCGATGCGGGATCCTTTTCATTCGACCTCAGAAATCGTGGTTGCGTGGCATGAAGAGGGTAAAGGTTGACAGGATCTAGATTCAGTGAAAGATAATAATAAAAGTGCGAAAAATGCAAAAAGTATAAAATGTGCGATATGAACGAAATGAATGAAATGTGCGATAAGAATGAAATGTGTAATAAGAACGAAATGTGCAATAAGAACGAAATGTACGATGTGTGACCATGTGCGATAGTAAGGAAAATGTTTTAATGAGCAAATGGTAATTTATGTTTTATAAAAACTAGAACTCGCTCAGCAACACTGACTTTTATGTATTTTCCAGTTGGCAGGTAAGAGTTGCTGAGGATGGCACGGAGGCAGCTACTTGGATTATTTTGGATGGCATCCATTTTATGAAAAATGACGTTTTTGTGATGTAATGCAACGAATGATATTTTGTAACGATGTTGTATTATTTTGAAAAGTAGTTATTAATATATGAAATGATTTTAGTTAAATGATTCCGCTGTAATGTTTTAAATAAATGTGCGATTGATGTACGATGAATGGCCAACTATGAGGTGCCCGGGAGTGGGGCCTTACAAGTTGGTATCAGAGCCAAAGTTTAAGTGAAACAGGTAAATATTTTCAAAAGAAACCTAAACTTAAACTGAGAATGGGACAGAAAGGGAAGGGATGCCAGACCAAGTAGCTACGTGCCATTGCGTATGTACGTTAATGATAGCCGGTATTACTTGCGTATGTTATGTGACATATGTGCCTTTAGTAGATTTAGATACTGATGTACCAGCAATCATCGGTAAGATGATTGAACAAGGGTCAGAATAGGAAATGCTTAGGGTATGAAAAGTAAAGTAAGTGGCTAATCATAGCTAGCCACTGTAATTAGGGACTTACTATACTTGACATGAACTAAGCTATTACCCTGAATGACTATGTTAGTGTTTGAATCTTATAACGTTTAGGGAATGGCTGGAGGTAGATCTTCTAAGGCTTTTAGAGGTGGGGCACGAGGAGGACGTGGTACTGGACCAAGGGTCACGAGAGGAAGGCCTAGAGTTGAAGAAGTGGCTCATGAGGAGCCTGAGACCCCTCATTCAGAGGGTGGTGATGAAAGTGCTAACTTAAGGGCCTCGGTGAAGGAGGATGTGGTAGAAGAGGTTCACCAGATCATGCAAACAATCTTACCGTCTGTGGTGACCGAAGTAATTAAGGCTATAAGGGAAGGAGAGAGGAAGGAGGGGAACAAGTGCTTAGGAGGGAGAGAGCAACCGGAGACTGAGACGGTTTTCCCTACTGATGATGAGGAGGAAGAAGAGCTTGTACTGGAGGCAGCACGAGGCTGTAACTATGGGGAATTTCAAAGGTGCAAGCCCCTACCTTTGATGGTAATGGCACTGTTGTTGCTGCTCACCGACGGGTGAGAGAAATGGAGGTTGTACTTAATATTAGCGAGTGCCGAGAGGATCAGAAGGTTAAGTTTGCTGCCCACTCGTTTCTGGACTCAGCTTTGTGCCGGTGGGATAATATTGTCCAAGCTGAGGGTAGTAGAGTGATTGGAAGAATGAGGTGGAGCGAGTTAAAAAGGTTGGTGATCGAGGAATTTTGTCCTCACAGAGAGCTTGACAAGGTTGAGAGGGAGTTCCTGCAGTTGGAAGTGGGAACCATGACACACCAACAGTACACCACCAAATTCAATGAGATGACACGACTGGTGCCGGATCAGGTGTCACCTATGTCCGCAGGCACATGATCGCCGCCCGGCTGGGTACGTTCAGGTCAGTGGTTGATTTGGCTAGAAGGCTTTATGATGAGCGAGAGGTGGTGATAGTTGAGGTGAGAAGGAAAGGTGGTGGTGACCAGAAGTGGAATGGGAAACGGTTTGGATGTGGCAGGGCCGCTCCCAATAATTAGGTTGCAAGGGTGGATGACCGACATGTGGTCACACCCGGTGCGGGGTCAAAGAGATGTGGTAAATGCAGGAAGGAACATCCGAGAGAGTGTAAGTTAGGATGGAACATGTGTTTCAAATATGGGAAGCCCGGTCATGTGGCGAAAGAGTGCGGGGTTATAAGGTGTTATAACTGCAATGAGGAGGGTCACATGAGCGGGGATTGCAAGACGCCAAGGGCTGAGAGTTCCGGAGGAAAGAAGAAGGCTGGAACTGAAGGGCAGAGGGCAAGTGCCAGGGCATTCACAATGACAAGGGAGGAGGCTAGGATGGACCCGATGTTGTGTCAGGTACGTTTCTAGTAAACCAAACTCTCGCTTCTATGTTATTTGATTCGGGTGCTAGTAGAAATTTTATTCTGTTGGTTTCTGTGCTAATTTGCCTGTTAGTAGTAGATGTATTGATGAGCCCTTCAATGTAGAAACTACCATAGGTAAGTCTACCAAGATTTATGACTTGATTGATGGTTGTGATATAGAACTAGAGGGTCATAAGTTCACTGCTAGACTGTTTGTGATGACCTTAGGCGGGTTTGATGTAGTCCTAGGAATGGATATGTTAGTGGACTACGAGGCGAACATTGTGTGTCGCAAGAAGATGATTAGACTGACAGCGCCTGACGGGAGTTCGATGACGATATACGGTGATCGAGTTATGAGGATTCCGAAGGTGATTTCGATGGCGGTGGTAGGAAAGTGTGTGAGGTGTGGATGTAGTGCCTATTTGGCCTCATGAAGGATGTGAAGACATCAGCACCACAATTGTCTGATGTACCGTGGTGTGTGACTTTAAGATGTGTCCCTAGAGGATTTATCAGGTGTGCCACCAGATCATGAAATCGAATTTCAGATTGACTTGGTACCAGGTGCTCAGCCTGTCGCTAAGGCACCGTATCGGTTGGCTTCGACTGAGATGAAGGAATTGATGGAGCAACTGCAGGAGCTGCTCGATAAGGGGTTCTTTAGACCGTGTATCTCTCATTGGGGTGCTCCGGTCTTATTCGTGAAGAAGAAGGACGATAGTATGAGGATGTGTATTGACTATCGTGAATTGAACACGTTAGCGGTATAGAATCGGTATCCATTACCGAGGATCGATGACTTGTTTGATCAGCTCCAAGGTGCCAGTTGGTTCTCGAGGATAGATCTTCGATCTGGCTACCATCAGTTGAAGGTGACGGAGCAAGATATCCCTAAGACAGCTTTTGGCATGCGTCATGGACACTATGAGTTTCTCGTTATGTCTTTCGGTTTAACTACGCGGCAGCTGCCTTTATGGATTTCATGAACCGAGTGTGTCGGCCAATGTTAGATAAATCAGTGATCGTGTTTATTGATGATATCCTGATTTATTATAAGAGTGAGGAAGAACATGTCGGCTACATACGCAAGGTATTGGAGACACTTAGGAGAGAGAAGCTGTATGCCAAATTCTCCAAGTGCGCGTTCTGGTTATGCGAAGTTCAGTTCTTAGGTCACGTAGTAAATCTCGAGGGGATTATGGTAGACCCGGCAAAGGTGGAGGCGGTGATGCAATGGAAGTCTCCAAAGACGCCCTCCGAGATCCGTAGTTTCGTAGGATTGGTGGGATATTATCGAAGATTCATCCAAGACTTCTCCAAGATAGCTTCCGTATTGCTGAGCTGACTCGTAAGGATGTGAATTTTGTATGGGGTCAAGATCGGGAGAAAGCTTTTGAAGAGTTAAAGATGAGGCAGACACAAGCTCCTGTCTTGTCGTTACCCGAAGGAAGCGAGGACTTGGTGGTCTATTCAGATGCTTCTTACTCGGGGTTGGGTTGCGTGTTGATGCAAAGTGGGAAGGTTATAGCTTACGCGTCCCAATAGTTGAAAGTTCATGAGGTTAACTATCCTACTCATGACTTGGAGCTGGCAGTTGTGGTCTTCGCATTAAAGATTTGGAGGCACTACTTGTGCGGGACGAAGTGCACAATCTTCATTGACCACAAGGGCTTGAAGTAATTCTTAGAGCAGAAAGATTTGAACATGAGGCAGAGGAGATGGTTAGAGCTCATAAAGGATTATGATTGCGAGATCCATTACCATCCGGGCAAGGCCAATGTGGTGGCCGATGCCCTTAGTCGAAAGGAAAGACCTGAGCCGATTCGGGAGAAGGCATATCAGTTAATTATGACCTCTGACGTGATGACATAGGTTAGGGAGTTTCAAGTCAAGGCTTTGAAAGAAGATCGCCTTAACTCTAAAAGGATGAAAGGTCTAGTCGTGGAACTGGGTGAAAACACCCTTGGTGTTAGAACCTGATTCGAACGAATATGGATTCCACATTATGGGGACTTACGTGTAAAGATCATGGATGAGGCTCATAAGACTCGATATTCCGTTCATCATGATGCTACCAAGATGTACCATGATATGAAGAAGGATTATTGGTGGCTGGGTATGAAGCGTGACTTAGTAGAGTACGTGAGGAAGTGCCTTACTTGTTTACAAGTGAAGGCAGAACACCAGAAGTCATACGGGAAGATCCAACCGTTTGATATACCCGAGTGGAAGTGCGAGTATATCACTATGGACTTTATTACGAAGTTACCACGTACCCCGAGAGGGTATGATGCCATATGGGTGATAATTGATCGTTTGATGAAGAGTGCTCACTTCCTACGGATACGCGAGACGTATTCATCCGAGAGACTGACGGACCTGTTCATTAAGGAGATTGTAGCTCGTCATGGTATGCAGGTGTCTATCGTGTCAAATCGTGACACCCGACTCACTTCGAAGTTTTGGAAGAGATTCTGTGATGCGATGGGGACGAGGCTACACCTTAGCACGGCTTATCATCCTCAAACAGATGGTCAGTCCGAGAGAACGATCCAGACACTCGAGGACATGCTTCGAGCGTATGTGATCGATTTTGGTGGAAGTTAGGATGACCACTTACCATTAGGTGAGTTCTCATATAACAATAGTTATCATGCCAGCATTGGCATGCCACCATACGAGATGCTATATGGTAGGAGATGTAGGACACACCGTTTGTTGGGGTGATATTGGTCAGTATGAGTTGGAAAGTATTGAGGTGATCGAGGCTACGACTGAGAAGTTAGAAAAGATCAAAGCCTTCATGAAGGCGATGAAAGATAGACAAAAGTCGTATGCTGATAAACGATGTAGACCGATTGAGTTCAAGGTGGGAGATAGAGTCATGTTGAAAGTCTTACCTTGGAATGGAATCATTCGGTTTAGGAAGCGGGGAAAGTTGAGCACAAGATACATAGGGCCTTTCCGAATCATTGCTCGAGTAGGAGAGGTGGCCTATAGGTTGGAACTATCCGATGAGTTAAGTGGAATTCACCCGACGTTCCATGTATCTCATCTACGGAAGTGTTTCGCTGATGAGGATATGGTGGTACCGCTGGAAGATATTGAGGTTCATGAACGGCTCAATTATGTAGAGAAACCAGTGGTGATCATTGATCGTAAAGAAAGGAGGTTAAGGAATAAGGTGGTTCCCTTAGTGCGAGTACAGTGGAAACATAGAAAGGGATCCGAGTCTACGTGGGAAACTAAGGAAGAGATAAGAAGACATTACTCACATCTGTTTGAGGAATAACAGCTTTCGGGGATGAAACCTATATAAGGGGGTGGACTTGTAACACCAAGATATTTTTAATGGACGAAAAGTATCAAAAGTTGGTGCATAAAGGTGGTAAGGCCGCCCATAATCCCCTGCACATCTCATTTCTTTCGGTTTTAGAGAGAGAAAGAGCAGGGAGTTCGGGTTTCTAGAGAGAAGAAGAAGAAGAATTCGAATTCACGGTAAGAATTCATTGTTTTAGGTGTTCTTGACTGATTTTCAGTCTCGGGTCTGTGCTTATATATGTTGTATGTTCGGTTATGTGTTTTTAGTGGGTTTTAGGTATTTGAGCTCATAGCAAATGGGTTTGAAGGAAGTCGTACTCAAAATTGCATAAGGTGAGTTCTAGAACCCCCCTTTTTACATGTTTTAACCGATTTTGGGGCTGGAAATGCATGTATGAATATTTTTATAAATTTGGTGTGTATACCCGTATGTATGTGCGAATGTGTATGTGGATGGATGTTTGTTTGGGTTTGATTTACGGTTATGTTCATGTTAGGATGCTTAGAATGTTAGAGATAAGCTTAGAACATGATGAATTGATGAATTGAGACCGATTAAGATTGTTGATAGTATGAGTTGGCTGCCCATGCGCCTAACATTGGCCCATACGCCCAACGATCAAAATTTCTCAAGTGTCCCCCATGCGCCCAAACCGCATGCGCCCAAATAGTACCCATGCGCCTAGGCACTCATGCGCCTGCATAGTGCCCATGCGCCTAGAATTTGTCCAGAATGACTAAGTGTTGGGCCATGCGCCCCAATAGGGCCCATGCGCCCAGAACCTTGCCATGCGCCTATGTGTTCCCATACGCCTAAGAGGCCATGCGCCTGCATAGTTCCCATGCGCCTGCATAGTGCCCATGTGTCTGCATAGTGCCCATGTGCCTAAGACTTAGAATTTAATTTCTGAATTTTGGGAAAATGTAAAAGTATAGGCTTTGACTTGGGATGTTCCCGGGGGTGATGTGAGTTGACTTTTAGTGATGGAGATGTGTGATTAGATGGGAGTGCTAGATGATGATATGTGTTGTCTAGGTAATAATGTGTGTGTTGACTATATGATGATGTGTGATGATGCATGATGATGTGTGTTGATTTGTGATGTAAGTTTTGTTCCATAATACGTATCATTTACGTGACTTCACGTTGTGCGATTATGTTAATATACGTAAAGTATTATCTTAACGAGGCGAAAGAAATAAGATAATCAGAAGTGGAACTTAATGAACGAATTAAATCCTTGCAAGCAAAATAGAAAGAGGTTCACAACTTCATGTGAGTTGTTAGAACAACTGTGTGTGGAATAGCGTGCGATTTTGGCTAACTCATGAGGGTTTACACACAGTGGGAGTCAGTCTTGGTGGCTGCCCCATACGTGTGATATGGTATTAGCTATGTGTTATGTAGCATATGATCTTGGCCACCTCATGAGAGTTCACACACAGGGGAGTTAGTCTTAGTGATTGTTCCATACGTGCGATATGGGATCCTTGTCAATCGACCTCAGAAATCATGGTTGCGTGCCACAAAGAGGGTAAAGCTTGATAGGATCTAGATTCAGTGAAATATAATAATAAAAGTGTGAAAAGTGCGAAAAGTATAAAATGTCCGATATGAAAGAAATGAATGAAACGTGCGATAAGAATGAAACGTGCGATAGGAACGAAATGTGCGATAAGAACCAAATGTACAATGTGTAACCATGTGCGATAGTAAAGAAAATGTTTTAATGAGCGAAAGGTAATTTATATTTTATAAAAACTAGAACTCACTTACCAACGCTGACTGTTATGTACTATCCAGTTGGCAGGTAAGAGTTGCTGAGGATGGCACAGAGGCAGCTAGTTGGATTATTTTGGATGGAAACCATTTTATGAAAAGTGACGTTTTTCTGATGTAATGCAACGAATGATATTTTGTAACGATGTTGTATTATTTTACAAAAGCAGTTATTAATATATGAAATGATTTTAGTTAAATGATTACGCTACAATGTTTTAAATAAATGTGCGATTTATGTGCGATGAATGGCTAACTGTGAGGTGCCCGGGAGCGGTGCCTTACAATTATTTAAATGGATTTATCTTGTTGCCTAATCTTATCAAAACCTAAGCCATCTTGCAAACATCATTACCCTTTATCCGATAAGATTTTACCTCTAATTATACATAACCTCCGACCATATCTCTTCTTTCTTACCGTTTAAGAATTTTCACCACGATTTACAGAGCTAACTCCCGAATTCACCTCGTCTTGTTCACCGTTCCTCCAATCAAATAGATACTCTGAAACCATGTCCCTCAATCCTCAACACAACCAGGTCGCAATTCTTGATTCCATAAAGGATGTTGACTATGCCCTAATCATCCAATTCCTCAATCAATCGACATATTTCACCTCCATCACCATGAACCCCCTTGTTTACTCCAACCACATGGCTGATTTCTGGTCAAATGCAAGGAGTGAAACCAGCAATAATGAGAGGGTTATTTGGTCGATGATATACGGCCAAGAGTTGATCATCAGTTAGACCACTATCCGGGAGCATCTGTAGCTCCATGATGCGGGCACCCCTATTGATTTCCCTCACTCGGATTTGGAAGACTCTTATCTACAAATAGGCTATGGAGGAGATGTGCACAAGTCTACCATTTATAAGTACAATTTCTCTTATAAGTGGAAGTTCTTGCTGCACATTGTTCTTCATTACCTATCTAACAAACACGGGGGATGGGATCTAATCCCACACAATTTGGGGTACCTCGTCCATTGAATGCTGAGGAACCTTTGGTTCAACTACTCACAATTTGTGCTACTGAATTTGATCAGCAATATCATCTGGGATTCCTTCTACATGTATCGCAGGTACATACAACACATCATAAACTATGAACTGGACCAGGACATGCTTCAATTGGCCCATACTCTTCAAGTTCCTCAGATGAAACCTACAATCTTCAAAACTTTGAAGAACGTTTCAGCCCATTTCACTGGAAGATTCACTGATCTTCTTCCAAGTATGTTTGAGCCAATGGCTCATGGTGACATCTCTGCAGGCCGAGCAGGTGATGAACCCTAACCAGATTCACCCATTGTCCGCCGTCCCATATTGCTCACCTACCACAGATGCCCTAAACGAACCCTTGATCAATCTACTCTGATTGTCAAGTCCCCTCTGTTCAACCCAAAAAGACTAGAGTGGAAACATGGGCTCCCACTCAGTCTGAGGTCCTACCATCCTCCACAATAGACCTTAATGTCATGGTTGAGTCTCCTTAGTCTCAGCCAAACGAACCCACAGCCCTAGCCTTAAGCCCTAAGGGTGAGTCACAACACTCCCCTGAGTAGCCTAAAAGGGACATCCACATCATGGACTCTATTGCTTATGCAAGGGAATCCTTAGGTGCTGACCAAGGTCCCGGGTCAATAGATATTCATGCTCCATCCTTTCTTGACCTTCTTACCCATCCTGATGAGGATATCATACTCGATATGGGAAGTGAAGTTGATCCATCTCACCACTCGCAAGATCAACAGAGCCCTTTAGAGCCTCTGATATTCAGCCCACATCAGGAAGCCAGTACTAAGGTGAGTCCTATAGATGTGAAGGGGACTCGTGTGGATAAAGTTACCACTACTGAGAGTGCCTCATTAACCTCTCAGGGTAGTGGTAACATCATTCGGCCTTTATCGATGACAACTTTGCATCTCAGTGTTTCCGAAGGAGACATTGAATTGCAGAGGAACCCTGGGTGCCAAGAAACCACATCAGGTGATGCGAAGGAACATACTAGGTATGTTATCCTATCTCCCCATGATTCATCACAAGAGGATGAGGGTAGTCTGCAACACACCATTGAGTATCCACTCTCCAAAATCTCAAACCTTGAATCCAAGGTTAAGATTTTGGAAAATAGATATGCCACTCAGTAACTTGAGATTAATACTCTGAAGGCCCAACTAGCTAAGACATAGATAGAGAGGTCTATCAGGCATGTACATACCTAGGTCTCTGCAAGCTCTTCCTCAAGCTCATCTGACTCTCAAGATGATGCTACCAAAAAGGGGGAGAGTATGCATGGACAAAGCACTGATGAGGACACATCTTCTCATTCTTTGGAGCAGATGTCAACTCAGGAGGAGATGTCTGTTCATTCTTTGGAACAGACATTAACTCCCATGGAGCCAATCATTGGCATTACCTCTCCTTTTGGATCCACTTCTTCACACCTGACTATCACCGCACCCATCTTTCGTCCACCTTCTTCAATTCAAATGGACTCTAGGATTCTCATCAACTTCTTTAATTTCTTGAACCAATTTCTGATGAGATCCAAATTTGAATATCCCCTACCAGATGTCACTTTAACCTACTTTGGAGCAGAGGAGCTTCAAAACTGCATCTCCTACCTCTGGGAAAGATGTTGGTCAACCTAAAGGGAGTATGGAACCTGAGATTCACATTGAGGGGAAAACTTAAACTGATGGCCCAGCATCTGAGTTCAAATGGACAGGAAGTGCAGTTTCTTTCAAAGCTTTGGAAGTCTCTTCCGAAGAGGAAGTTAAAACTTCCAAAGAAGGTTTATCATTTACTTTTGAAGCCACTAAGGCTACTTCCGAAGCTTAGGAAACCTCTTTTGAAGCTGAGATTGAGGCTGCGGAAGTAATAGTAAACCTATCCACCACCATCTCAATTATGCCACCAACTTAAACTCCACTCAGCCAACCTGAACCCACCAAGCTGAAGTCTCCAAAATATTTAGCTTCCTCTAACCATAAAGGAAAGAGAAAGATGACAGTTGAAGAGCTTGAGGAGGATGAAAGGTTGGCCAAACTCAAAAGGAAAGGGCAATGTGTCTTTGAAAAGCTATTGGCTGCCAGTAGAAAGGCATCAATAGCTTCTCAAGAGCAGATTGACAATCAAAGAAGGGTGGAGATCATAGACAGGCTCATCAGTATAGGAGTAAAGAGTGAAGAAATGCTCTTACTTCCATATGATGAGCTTGTAAACCTGGAGAAGGAAACCTTGTTGTTGAATGAAAGAAAAGAAGCAACATGGTTGGCTAAGGAAGAAGAAATGAGGAGGAAGAAGGAGGACAGAACCAAGGCAAAGGCCAAGGAAAGAGCAGAGAAAATATCCTTTCTCTGCTCTAGGGGATTCAAGGAAGATGAGCAGGCCCCTCATGACTTAGATACTATCTTGTTCTTCTTCAAACAAGAACAACAAAAAACCATAAAGGAGAGAAAGAGGGAAGCCAGATAAAAGGTGAAGGAGAAGAAGAGGAAGGAGGAGAAGGCTGAGAAAGCTGCTGCCAAACGGGTTGAGGACAAGGAATGGATGAAATCCTACCTTAAAGCCCATGGCTTCTCAGCCACGCAGGTTGCCTCCATGGTAAAAAAACTATCCAATGATATATCAGTGAGATCAAGGCTATATTCGTTTGAGGATCTAGCAGGAGGTTCCCTAGAAACCAAGTAGTCAGAGGATGGTCCCAAAACCAAAACCATCACCCAAACGTAAGCCTACCCTCAAAGCAAGACAAAAACACCCTTACCCCAAACCACTGAATCACCTACACCTTTCCCTTTCCCTTTCCCTATAAATCCTGAACCCACTGATGAACCCTATACTTCAAAACCAGCCCCCCAAGCCACCTCAAAACCTGAACCAACTACCTCAGCACCACCACCATCACTACCTATCCTAAAACCTAAAACCAAACCCAAAACAAAATTATCACCCAAACCCAAACCTCTAACTCAAGCCAAACCCTCAACCCAACCATCCTCTCAATCATCCAGGCCCCTGACTGTGAGGGAGTATAAAGAGATCCAGGAAAGGCTCAACCACTACACAATGTTGAGCTCTATCTCTTGGGAAGACAAGCTGATAGAATTAAAATACATTGAAAATTCTATCAGCCTTCTCTCAAGAGAAGCTTTCCTGGATCTTCCTGCTGGAACCATGGACCAGGCTCTCATTCTTCTTACTCTAAACCAAAGTGTCTTAACTGACGAAGGGAAGAAGCTAAAGAGGAAACTGATGACTCTGCTGGACCCTAGGAAGGTAGATGACTTCCCTACCACTCCACAAGTTCCTAGGAGCTCCATAGTCCTATGGAGGTTTGATGAACCTTCAGGAAGTTTTAGGCTGGTAAGATAGAATGGTATGATCAATATATGGGACATAACCTAACTACTAAATAAAAGTAGATTTGATCTTGCTAAGCTAGCAGACATATCATTCTCCAATCCCACCAATCCTCCGATTACATCTCTCACCAAAAATCGTATAAGCAACATGAATGAAGCACGTGTGAAGAAAAGAGAAAAGGCAATATAGGAGGCAGCTCTCATCAAAGGTAAAACATTTCTACATATGGTCAAAGGACCATGAAAGGATCTAAGCATCTAGTTTGATCAATTAGATTGGATTTGCAGCGGAAGAGCATACGAATTAGAACAAATTATAGCAAGAACACACAAGATGTATCAATGAAACAGTATGGTTATAGAGAGAGAGAGAGGATTTCTGCCAAAAGGTATATATTCATTTAACACATGCTTCGGCACAGTTACAATTAGGTCATCTCTCCTTTTATAGGAAAGATATCGTCAGCTGATGTCACTTGACAGTGACATCTAACCGTTATTACAACAAACTACTAAAGGAGACTAAACTACTAAAGATGTCTAACAGCTGACATCTTCTTACAAAAGACAAGTGTAAAACTACTACAACTACTGAAAAGAAACTACTAAAACTACAACGTCTGAAGAACATGCTCTTCAGACGTTTTACAAAGTACTGAAACATAAAAAAAAACTACTGATAAGAAACTACTGAAAGGAAACAACTGAAAGGAAAATACTGAAAAGGAAAACCATCATAACAACTGAAGAATACTTCTTCAGCTGTTGTGACAACCTCTGAAGTCTTCATTACTTGAACTTGACTTGAACTTCAGCTGTTGTCATCAGCTGATGTCTTCAGCTGATGTCTTCAGTTGTTGTCTTCAGTCTTTGTACTTCAGCTGATGTCTTCAGTCTTTGTACATCAGCTGATGTCTTCAGTTGTTGTACTTCAGCTGATGTCTTCAGTCTTTGTACTTCAGCTAATGAAGTCTTCAGTTGTTGTCATCATCAGCTGATGAAGTCGTCAATAGTTGTTGTGATGTCGGTGGGACTTAAAGGTTTTTCTGATCTGGCTCATTGGTTCTTTTGGTCCAACAAACTCCCCCTGAACCAATGCAGCCAAAACCTTTAAGCTTATTTGATGTCCCACTTATTTGGTAGAAAGATTGGTCTTTTTCTTCTGGATCAGCTCAGAAATGACCTAAATCAGCACAGGCCTGGGAAGACGCTTCAAAAAGTATGATTATCAAAGGATGGATGGGAACTCTGTCTTAGGAAACTGGACACAGAGCTCTTACCCCATCCATGAAGCCTACTTCCCAACTATGAGTCTATAAGACTCTCTTATGTAGGCCTCAAGGAAGATTACTTGTTCCTCCATGGCGAGCTCTTCTGCTTCTCCCTCAAAGAGTGACTCAGGCCCATAATACTAAGAGAGGTATTTGACCTGCTTTCCATTCTTGAGCTCCACAGTTGTTATGGCTCTGTATGCAAATTCATCAGGGTGATTACCCTCTAGAAACAACTAGAGCTCATTCTTCCTAACTTCCTCAAGCCTCTTATACACCATCCCCTTTTTGACCACTTTGTTCTCCATCATCTTTTATGGGGGCTGATTAGCTTTGTAGGCTTTCTTGAAGTCATCAAGGATCTCCCAGGGTGATACTACAATGGCCAGTGTGATCACTTCATCTACGATCTTCTTTACTTGGCCATTATATCTCTATGGAATATCTTTCTTATGAATCCTATGAGACACCCTGGGATCAGGCCAAATCCTCACTCTCTCTCTTTGATATTGAAATGTTTGTCTGAGAGTGTATAATCTCTGAGCATGTTTCTTCATATTAATGATTGATGAAGTGGCGTCATAAGCTTTGTCAACCCTTCTCAACAATTCCTCATCATGTTGTTTGTGAAGCTCTTCTTCTTCTAGCTTCACTTTAACAATTTGCCTTTGGACCTCAGGAGTAATTGTTAGAGGGTGAATTTTGGCCTTCGGCAATGGAATGACAGCTGAAATTGGCACCCTGTCCTTATCTTCATCTTCTTCTTCTTCTTCTTCAAGCCTCAACACCCTTCTTCCTCTTCTGTGGTGCATCATCGGCTATTGGTTTTGTGGGAAAGGGAGTTGGTTTTGTGGGTTTTAATGTGGATTGATTTGGTGTGGGAGATTGGGCAGGCTGTTCTAGCAATTTGGATGAAAGTGAGGCTTTAGTGTGCTTGGCTAGTTCAGTCCTACTCCCAACACCAGCTTCACTTAGGGCTTCTATGATCAGCCCCTTGGTGAATATCTCAGACGAATAGATCTTGGTGGTTATTGCCCAGATGCTGTCCTTGGACCATGATTTGACTTCCAGGACTGATCTCCCAAGATACTTCGAAATGAATCTGGCCATAGCTTCTAATCTTTCCTTTTCTTGTTCACTATGACCAGACCATCGGCTTTCAATCTCCTGTACTTCCAACTTCCTTATCTCAGTATCTAGCTCAGCAGTGTCAAAGCCTTGCCTAAACAGCTGATCAATGATTTTATCCATTGACCTGCTGTGTTGTGCATCAGCTTCCTTAACTAGGTCTGCTAGCTCCTTCTCCTTCTCCTTTTCTCCACCCTTCTTCTTTTTATATGTGACATGAAAGTCGTTTTCACTTTCAGTCACTTTTTCCTTTTCTTTTCCCTTCTCAATCTCCTTCTCTTTCCCAGTCTCCTCTACCATCTCCTTCTCTATTTCTACCTCCTTCTCTACCTCTTTCTCTTTCTCTTCCTCCATTCTCTTTCTCTTGATTGCTTTCACTGACTGAGTCTCCCCCTTTTTGGTTGTATTGGTTGCAGAAGTTTGACTATCAGAAAGCCTTTTAGTCACAGCATCATCCACCAAGGTTTGTATGTTTGAGGCAAGCCTCTCATCAAGGGTTTTATTCACTATATCAGTGATGATGGGTGTTGAGAGGCAGAGAATTAGGAAAGATAGCAACCATCTGCTCAGGGGGGTTCTGTCCTTGAGAAATAGTGCTGGAAGCAGGGGCTGGTGGCTGAGATTTTGGGAATGGCTCTGTGTTTGGGAGACCTTCAGAGGAAGGTGCCATCTGTTGGTGAATGGTGGTAGATGGACTTGATTCTTGAGTCATTTTGGCAAGTAGCTCTTTGAGTCTACTCACCTCATCCTCAAGAATAGTGGTCGGGGCTAGAACATCATAAAAGAAGCCCAGGTCATCATCAGTGTTAGCTGAATCACCTGACCTCCTGATTAGATCAGGATGTATATGTGTTGAGTGTGGCTCAATAATCACATGTGCCCCTTTGTCTTGGTACTGGGGACTTCCTGCCTTAGGAGAGGATCCTTCATCGGCAGTTGCCTCTGGTGAGGACTTAGAGATGTTACCGACTTCATCTTGTTCATGTGCTGAAGCAAGAGAAGTGGTAGCCTCACCAGATGTTCGGATCTCCTCTTCCACACTGGGAGATAGAACATTGTAATCCCTGTGCTGGGGGTTCTCAACAACACTTGGGTCCTCCCTCTCTTTGGTTGGGGTTTTCCCAGTTGTGATAGGTGCCTGGGGAGAGGGTGGAGTGTTGAGCTGAGTCAGCACTTCTGCTATGTAAAATGTGGGGCTTTTTAGGGCGGTTGCAGTGGGAGATTAGGGTGAATCTGTTTGCACCTGGGGAGAGTGGTGCTCTTCAATGGTATTCTTCTCAAGTTAGAAAGGTTCCAGAGATATGGCTGCCCCTGAAGTGGTTGCTTCAGGCTCCTGTTGAGAGGATGCCTGAGCGGTTGAGGCTGGTTGAGTCCTTGTAATTACAGGGGGAATAATACCAGTAATTACTTCCTACCTTTGGGTTGCAGGGGCATCCTCAAGGGACTCATCTCCCTGAGTAGCCTTTTTAGGCTTTTTGGTTTTGGGTTTGGTGGGGACTTTGGATTTGGAGGTGGAGGCTGTGGGTTCCCGCTGCTTGGGTTTTAGCAGTTTCGCAGCCTGTTTGAGATGTTGGTCTGAGTTGTGCCTGGAGTATACTTCATGCAATACAGCCAGAGCAGGGACTCCAAGGCCAACAAGTCCCTTAGCTTGAAGCTGGTTTTCAATGATGGCCATGATAAACCGTATATCAATCGGTTAGATAAAGGTTTCACAGCCATATCTTTAAGTCCTAAAAATATTAATTCAGAAAAATTTAAACTTTGTTGCTCTAGGATGGAATACAATACCTGTTGCCACCTAGATGACATTTGATCCCATGAAGAAGTTTTAGGGGCAAGACAGACATTGACCATGTGAAAGATCAATCGTTCAGCATCATGGAAATGTTTCTTGAGGATGGTAGAAGCACTAAGGTCACCTTGGTATCCATGGTGGGCAAAAGATAGATCGATTGTGCCCTTTGGATACTTAGTGATGAAGGTGGCATCATTCAAATCTAGGGTTTGGCGAATGATTGTAGAAGTGATGACCACCTTGTGGTTGTTGACGAACGACTAGAGACAGACCTCAGTGTCATTCTCCCCAGTGGTAAGGGTGACGTTCGTCCAGAACTGGTTTAGGGATTCGGCATAGATGGTCGGATTAAGAAGAAAGGCCGTTTTGTATGGAGAATGAACCATTAGATCAATGGCATTATCAAACTTGGTCCAAAAGGGTGATTTGGTAAGATAGGCAATACAGTTGTGTCTTGGTTTGAGCTGCATGGTCGCCATTAATGTGAGGAGAGAGGTTTCAGAGTTTTTGAACGTTAGGTTTGTGAGAGAATGAAAAACTGAAGTTAGGGTTAGATATTTGTAGGGTATGGGTATGAAACGGCTGAAAGAAAAGACTGAAGGTTTTGGTGTTAGTCATCAGTTGTTTTAAACGACTGATGACATGGTTTTAACCTTCAGAGGTTGTAAACAACTGAGGACTTGGTATTAGTCATCAGTAGTTATAAACTACTAAAGACATGGTTTTGGCTTCAGTTGTTATAAACGTCTGAGGACTTGGAGTTAGTCATCAGTAGTTGAAACTACTGAAGACATGGTTTTGTCTTTCAGAGGTTGTAAACACCTGAGGACTTGGTGTTAGGCATCAGTAGTTAGAAACTACTGAAGACATGGTTTTGTCCTTCAGTTGTTTTGAAATGAAACATCAGTTGTTTGAATCAGCTGAAGAGTAAAGTTACTCATCAGCTGTTGTCGTCAATTCAGTTGCTTCATTCTGACCTCAACACTTACTCATCAGACTTTGTTTGATTTTTCAGACGTGTCATTGGTCATCATCTCTTGTGAATATTTATTCTTCAGAGCTTATGAACAAATGTTGTCTTCGGTACTTATGTGTAAGATTACACATCAGTACTTGTGGACAAAATTTGTTCTTCTGTACTTATTTGATAGAAATAGACATCAGTAGTTGTAACCACATCAGTAGTTGTAACTTCATCAGTTCTTTTCAACAAATAATGTACTTCAGTACGTTGAAGTATTTTAGCCTTCAGTAGTTATAACACATCAGTAGATATGAAAAATACTGAAGACAAAATAACTCATCAGTACTTATTTTTGACTTTTGTATACTAATGCTCATCAGTACTTGTGACCTGAGAGCATTAGTATTAGTCAATTATTCCAGCTGCAGCATACCAAGCCTTAGTACCAGATTTTGAAAAGTTGCACTGTCTAAAGGCTTAGTAAAGATATCTGCAAGCTCATCAGCACTAGGAACAAACTTTGGATCAATCAGACCTTTTTCATAATAATCCCTAATAAAATGATGTCTGATCTCAGTATGTTTGGTCCTAGAATGCTGGACTGGATTCTTAACAATACAAAGAGCTGAGGCACTATCCATGAGTGATGGTGTCTTAGTCTCTGTAATGCCATAATCCGACAATTGATTCTGAAGCTAGAGTACCTGGGATGTATAACTTGCAGCAGCAATGTACTCTGCTTCAGCAGTTGATATAGCAATTGAAGTTTGTTTCTTACTCTGCCAAGAAACTAAACAATTGCCTAGAAATTGGCATCCACCAGAAGTTGATTTTCTGGTGACTTTGAACCCTACATAGTCACTATCTGAGAAAGCAACTAATTTGCAAGATTGTCCAGTGGAATACCAAAATCCTAGAGATTGAGTACCTAGCAAGTATCTAAAGATCCTTTTGACTGCAATCAAATGGGATTCTTTAGGTACAGCCTGAAATCTAGCACAGACACATGTTGCAAACATAATGTCTGGTCTAGAAGCTGTAAGGGACATCAAGGACCTAATCATACATCTATAAAGGGTTTCATCAACCGCTTTACCTTTCTGATCAACATCCAGTTGTGTAGTGCTGCTCGTGGGAGTAGAACAGGGCTTACAGTTTTGTAAATCAAACATATTCAAAAGATCTTTTGTATATTTGGACTGATGAATGAAGGTTCCATCAGTCCTTTGTTTGATTTGCGAACCCAGAAAGAACTGTAATTCTCCCATGACACTCATTTCAAACTTCTTTTGCATTAAGTTTGTAAATTTATCACACAACTATGGATTAGAGGATGCAAAAATAATATCATCAACATAAATTTGAACAAGTAGCTTATGCTGCCCTACTTTCTTAATGAATAAAGTTTTATCTACGGAGCCTCTAGGGAAATTATTTTGAAGAAGAAAGTTATACAGTGTTTCATACCAGGCTCTAGGAGCTTGTTTCAACCCATATAGAGCATTATCAAGCTTATACACCCAATCTGGATGATTATTATCCTTAAAATCTGGTGGTTGACACACATAAACCTCTTCTTTTATTTTACAATATAAAAATGCACTTTTGACATCCATTTGAAAAACTTTAAAATTATGAAAAGCAGCATAAGCTAAGAACAATCTAATTGCCTCAAGTCTGGCTACAGGGGCAAAGGTTTCATCATAATCAATACCTTCTTCTTGTGCAAACCCCTGTACAACCAGTCTGGCCTTGTTCTTAACAATTTGGCCCTTTTCATCTGTTTTATCCCTAAACACTCATTTTGTGCCTATTGCACACTTACCTTGGGGTAAAGGAACAAGCTCCCACACTTGTTGCTTTTGAACTGAAGAAGCTCAAGCTACATTGCTTCAACCCATCCATTGTCTCTTAATGCAACATGATAATTCTTTGGCTCTTGCTGACTGATGAAGAGAGCATAGAAGTTGAAATTGGACAATTGACTTCTGGTTGAGACTCCAGCATTGATATCACCAATGATTTAAGACATTGGATGATCCTTCAGCTCTTGATAGACAATGAGATCTCTGCAAGTGTTTGAAGGACCTTCACCAGCAACAGATGTTGATGAAGATTCTTGAAACCATGTTGGTGATGGCAACTCAAATGAAGTAGAGGATTAAGAAATCTCATCAGCATTTGTTGTGGATGGAGCTGCTGAAGCTACAGGAGCATCAGGTTTGGATGACTCAGGCAGTTGGTCACTAAACCTGAAAAGGTGAGTACTGACTACATCATCATCAGTACCACCAGGTGGAGAACTATTGACAGGAACAACAGCTGGAGACTGATAAGGAACATATTGTAGTATGTCCAAATCAAATAACTCCATAGGGTTTTGTGGAATCTTGTCCTTTGGAGATTTATTAAACTTCACATGCAAAGTTTCTTCAACCATCTTTGTTTTGCAGTTGAAAACTCTGTATGCCTTGGAAGTAGATGAATAACCAACAAAATACCCTGCATCCACCTTTGATTCAAACTTTTGGAGTGGATTCTTTGTGTTGAGAATGTAACAGGGACACCCAAATGCTCTAAAGAATGAAATCAAAGGGGCCAAATGATGTAGCACTTCATAAGGAGTCTTCATTAACCTCTGATTCACTAATACTCTATTTTGCACATAGCAAGCTGTGTTGATAGCTTCAGCCCAAAATGTCAATGGCAAGCCTGAATCAGCCAACATTGACCTGGCAGCTTCAACCAGTGTTCTGTTCTTTCTCTCCACTACTCTATTATGCTCAGGAGTTCTTGGAATGCTGAATTGCCTCTTGATTCCCTTAGACAAGTAGAAATCAACAAGTGTGTGATTTCTAAATTCTGTGCCATTGTCACTCCTCATATACTTGACTGGAAGGGAATATTCTTTCTCAACATACACCACAAAGTTCATAATAGCTTATGCAGCTTCATCTTTGGAATGCAAGAAGAAAGTCCATACAAATCTGGAGTAATCATCCACAATTACCAGACAGTGTTTCTTCTTTGTCATGCTCATCACTCTAACAGGACCAAAAAGATCCATATGGAATAATTGCAAGCAGCCAGTGGACTTTGGCTCTTCTATTGGAGGGAATGATACTTTGTGTTGCTTCCCTTTTAAGCAGGCAGTGCAGTTGTCATCACATTTGAACTCCTTTATAGGCAACCCTCTTACTAAACATGGTGAATCAGCAGGTTCATGTTTTTGAGATTCACATGACCAAGCCTTCTATGCCATAGCTCAGATTCCTGAGGTGAAGCCTTGGAGAATAGGTAAGGATGGCCTTTTAGATCAATTTTCTTTGAATGATCTAAGGCATATACTCTTCCTGTCCTGTTGGCCTTCAGGATAGTATGTTCATCCAACACCTTGTCAATCAAACTCAGAACTTTGGATGATAGAATACTACAGTTCTGGCTGGTGAAAAGTGCAACATGGCCTTTATCACACATTTGACTGACACTCAAGAGGTTGTACTTGAGATTCTCCACATGGTTAACATCATCAAACCTTATTTCACCATTGGAAACAATGCCTTTGCCGATGATGTAACCTTTTGCATCATTGCCAAAAGAGACAAACCCCTTCTTTCCTTGAGAGTAGTCATTAAGAAGAGAGCTTCTCCCTGTCATATGCATGGATCCTCCACAGTCTACATACCAGATGCTTCTTTGGCATGCTGATGAACCATGCGTTCATCATAACAAATCAGTTAGTTTTTTAGACCCAAACCTTTTTGGTTTTGGGTCTGTTCTCATTAACAGATTTAGTAATAACTGGGTTGTTATGATTGACAGTCCGAGGTGGTGGAGATGGTGTAGAAAAGGATTCCTTTGGCTTGGTTTTCCTTTTCTGTGGTTTCAGCACAAGAGCATCAAATTGGTTGACTCTCCCCAATAGATGTTGAACCATCATGACAAGTTATGTCTGATTGTTTGCTAGAGGTTTCAACTCATCTAACACATCAGCTCTTGACTGTGATAGGTTCCTGTGTTGCACCATCTTCCTTTGAGCAACCTCAGCTATTGCCTGATGAACCCCTTCTTTCTTTTTGGATTTCTTTAAGGAATTTGGGGTTTTAGGATGAGATGTTGCTGGTACAAACTTGGTTTCAAACTCATCTTTTATTTTATTAATCTTCTTTTTAATGTTCTTATTTTGATTGAGTTTGGAACCCTTTCTATACCAGCAATCATCAGTAAGATGATTGAATAAGCCACATATTTCACATGGCTTCTTCTTCATTTTTAGTTGATCATCTACTGAAGAAGATGAAACTACTGAAGATTTGTTCTTCAGCCGTTTCTATCAGTACTTGCAGTTTTCTTCCTTTCAGTACTTGCTTTCCTGATATCTTCTGCAGTAGTTTTCAAACCCTTTCTACTTGCAGTTTTCTTCCCTTTAGTACTCACAGTAGTTTGGGTTTGTTCTTCAGGTGTTGTAACTTGTGCTTTAGTACTTTCAGTACTTTGTGAGACAACACCTGAAGTGATCAACCCTTTGATCATGTGACTGTCAGCATTTGAGCCATCAGCTATTTCAGCATTAGCTGATTGGTTTTGTAAGGAATGAATGCTGACTTCATTCTCTGACTTTGGTGCTTGATCAGAAGATGAATCACATGATGAGGTGAATTGGTTATTGCTTTCTCCTTCAAATTCTACTTCTACCTTGGGAGTAAAATCTGTAGGAGGAGCAGCGTGATTATAACCAATTCCAAACTTCACATTTGAAGCTGATTGCTTGCTGAGAAGCATTTCAAAACCCTTGCAGGAGGTTACCCAGCGTTCACACTCTACTTGGGTAGTTGCAAGTGTTTCTTTGAGGTCCTTATACTTCTCTACTGTGTTGTTGAGGTTGAGATTGTTGATGAGATTGTGATGGTTGAGGCTTAGGAAGGGCATGTGCTTGTTGAGCAATGGGTGCTTGAACTTGGTTTAGCTGAGGCATGTAATAGCAGGGGTAAGGATATGGCATATGACTTTGAGGGACAAAATATACAGGTGATGACTGAGCTTGTGATGGATGACCAGAACTAGTGGAATGTTGCCCTTTGTTTTGTGAGCTATTGCTTGGGAAGGTCACAAAGGGTGCAGATGAGTTGGATCCAGATGATCTACACTCTCTATCAAAGTGTCCAAGCCTATGGAACTTGTGACACCATAACTTGCTCTTGTCAAAACCAACTTTGTTTTGCCATAGAGACCTGGGAATTTCCTACCAGTTCTTTTGTAGAACTTTTGAGATCTGATATTGATCATTGCCATTTGGCTCAAAATATCCATCTCTTCCAGATCATCATCTGGAATGCCCTTCAAATCTTTCATCAAAAAGCACCAGTTATCACTGCTTCCACCTGAACTACCATCCACACCAACAAAAGCATGTTCTACATAGTAGAGAAATCAATATGCTCATCATAGGCACTTTCTGATGAAGCATACTCTGACTCCTGACCTATCAGTGCAGTATTGCCTGATATAAAGTCATCAGTGAGCTTTCCAGATGAGGACAACTTCCTTTTCTGTTCTATCTCTCTTTCAAATGTAAGCAGTTTCCCATGAAGTTGGGTGAGAGATAGAGTGCTCAGATTTGCACTAGAGCGTAGGACAATGGTGTATGTGTCCCATCTCTCAGGGAGGGATCTGAGGAATCGGTTGTTCATCTGGCTATTTGAATACTCTTGTTTAACCATTTTCAGCTCAGAAATCAAATATGAGAATCGCTCAAACTGTTGAGTCAGAGTCTCACCCTTCCTATGAGAGAATGTCTCATATTGTTGGGCGAGGATTTCCCTAGTGTTTTCTAAGACCTCATCAGTTCCTCCAAATTGTTCCTTCAGAGCAACCCAGAGGTCATGAGCAGTTTCATGATGCTAAGACCTCATAGTGCCATGGCCAGAATTCCATGGGCTTTAGCATCAATTTCGAACAACTTCAGATCTTCATCCGAATACTGATCAGGTTTCTTCGGAACCCCCTCATTTGTTTCCAGAGTACTCACCATAGGCTTGTATGGTCCATGCACCACATATTTCCAACAACCAGCGCTGTTGATAGACAGGTGATGGAGCATAAATCGTTGCCATATGTTATACTCACTCCTAACAAGCATCGGAGGCTGTGTTGAGGAGCCAGTATTGTGAGGATCATTTGTTGGTGTCGCCATTGAACAAATTTAAGCAATTCAAAGTAATTTTAGTAAATCTAGCTCAAAACCATGTAGAACCACAAATTGAATGACCAGAAGCAGCAGAAACTCAATCTCTATAACCGATTCTTGCAAATTTGCTAATTCGATCAAACGTAGATGTCTAAAGAGCAGTTTCAATGATCAATTGTTAAATCGATCAATGATTAACCTACTCTGATACCATTTGAAAGGATCTAAGCATCTAGTTTGATCAATTAGATTGGATTTGCAGCAGAATAGCATACGAATTAGAACAAATTATAGCAAGAACACACAAGACGTATCAATGAAACAGTATGGTTATAGAGAGAGAGAGGATTTCTGCCAAAAGGTATATATTCATTTAACACGTGCTTCGTGTCACACCCCGGGCCCAGGTAGGGTGGGACGTCACAAACTAGCAACAAATCATACATGGCAGTGGAAACAAACCAATATAGGAGCTCAAAGGGAGAGAACATCACATGGCATTTTAAAGTATTAAAAGACACTAGGCTGGAAACAGATCCAGCCCCAAATGTTTACATAGTTCAACATAAATCAAATAGTCATTGTGTCAACATTTTCCATCATTGTTCAAATCATTATTTTGGTCATACAAGCAAATGCCATGGTCTCGGGGGTTGAGTCTAAGTCATCCATAATAGCTAAGAGTCTTCACGGGTTACCTGAAAGATGCTCAAAAGAAAATAGTGTCAACTAAAAAGTTGGTGAATTCAAGTGCTTAAAATTTAAACAACAAAAGAGACTCTTGAAGTCCATATTTAAAAGTTTAGAATCAAGTGTAAAAGCTTATGAAAAATCTCATTCGATTTTAAAAGCACCATTTTTAGAATCAATCATCGTGGGGTATCACAATCAACCCTGCACTCGGTCCCCGGTTGGCCTCTTCTAAACTTGTGTTTAACCGGATATTCCCGAAGAAAGGAACCAAGCCTCAAAACAGTGAACCATACCTGCCAGGATGGTTCATCATAGTTTCTTAATCAAAACCTATTAAATGCCACATACGATCACTCAGGATCTCAGTGGGGTACCTCCCTGTAGCGGGAGCCACTGTGTGTGAGGGATTCCCTAAATAGATCTATCCACATAAAACAAGCGGTTCACAAAAGAATTAATGATCATGATATAAGTATCAGCAGGTATCCTTAATTCCCACATACTAGCATCAAGTAAAGCACAATCATAGTCATAAAACAACAGAGTATGTTTCATCCTAAAAACAGTAAGTAAAAGGGGATCACTAGAACTCACCTTAGATAATAGCAAAAGAAACTCGTCGTGTGCCGGGAATATCTCAAGTCTAGCACCCTATCATGAATATATTAAGTGATTAGCTACTTCTCTAAACCTCTTTAACGTGCAACAAGAGTGTTTAAGTCTTAGTAGGTCGGATTCGGCTTTCATTCAATTAGGGTTTGCATGAAAAGTTTCCTTTTATGGAAAGTCAAGGTTTCTCATGAAATAAGGATTTTTACATTATTAAGTCAAGAATACATGGAATATAAGCTATTAAAGTGACTAAAAGGGTCATTTGAGTTGGTTGTGAAGTTTGGCAAAATTTTACAGTTTAGCCCCTGAAGTTTCAAAATTGACAGTTTCTACCCTTAAGTTTGGTTTCTTGTAATAGATGACATTTATAGTCAAAAATCAGGTTCATGACCTTAAGCTAACTTATTTTTAAGAACATATATCCAAATTTTCAGATAATGTGCTCGGTTTATTTATTACGCGCTTAATGTTACCGGTTACGGTAAAACCGAAGGGTTTTAAATGGTTACCTATGAGTTTCCATGTTTTTGAGTCTTGGACCAGTAGCTAACTTTTAAAAGACATTTTTATAGGTTTCCAACCTTTTAAATCACCAAAATTTGCCTCTAGTAGTGGAAAGACTCGTTTTTACATTTAAACCGTTAAAACGCGTTTTTAACCGAGTTGACCATTTTAAAAGCTTGTTTGACCAACCTTTCTACTTTATAAGTTATTTTGACATTTATCCTACTGAAATAACATGGTTATTATAATTCCTAACTTTATACTCATTTTTCTTAGATTTTCCTTAAAAACGTCTCTCGGTTAGTACCCGCTTTCACTTAAAAATCCATTTAAATTACCTTTTGACCACTAAAATTTCCCATTGACTCCAGAACACTTTATTAATCCTTAATGAACCTGTAATTCTCTTTAAAAAGTTTATAGCCTAAGCTCTCTTGTTTTTAAGTAGTTTTACCACGTTTTCGGGTCCCGAAAGTGACTAAAATGAGTCTAAACACGACATGTCATTTATTCCAGAGATTATACATTATTAACACTCTTAATATTCGTCATAAACTTCTGAAATTTCAGTCCCAATCATGGCATAGTTGTTCTACACATCCATAGACTTCAAACATATAGAAAATATCATAACCGACCATTACACATGTGTAAATCATTGTAAATTGAGTTTAACCATTACCAAAACTTCATCTAACATAGAAATAAGATTTTTAGGGTGTCTAAAACTTATTTTTGAGCAGGTTATGACCCTTTTGTGAGAGTGTTTTCAAACAAGTGTTTAAGGTGTGTTGTTACTTGTAGAAAGAAGGATTTTCAAGGTGTTTTCATGCTATAACCTCCCACTCATGGTGTATACCAATTTGCAACATTTAAAACAGGTTATTAGATGTTTCATGATCCATTAAGAAGCAGTTTACATGTCTTTCTTCACAGGGTTTCAAGATGAAAAAGTTAGATGGTGAGAATCACCCAAAAAGAGTGTTTTCTAGGTGTAACTCGTGTTACACCTATAGATGGACATGCTATACTTGTAGGATACCTTCAAGAACGTGAAAAGCTCTCCAATAACAAGGTGGTAGCAGCAAACTTTTGGTAGAACAAGATATGGTAAGGTTTTGAATGAAAAATGAAGACAAACTTGAGAAATGACCAAAACCGACACATGGAGCTTACACATGATGTAACCCACGGTTTGGAATGTGTAGTGAGTCGTGGACGGACTGAAACCTCTTGGAAAAGGCTGATGAACCTTCTAACATGGCTGGAATGTCAATATCTCACAAGATTCGAACACAAAAGGTTCACAAAGTGGCACCTTCTTCCGGTTTGAGCTTGGCCAATGTGCTTAATATTGTTCTTCGAGTTTTTGAGTCTGAAATGAGAGAAATTGTGTGTGTGTTTCAGGAGAGAACTGAGAGAGGGAGTAGAGATGGATGAATGGTGAGTGATGTGAGTTTGCATGTGGTTGTAGTGGTCAAGAGGAGAGGTGGAGTGTAGTGGTGAACAAGAGTGTTCATTAGGGGTGAGGCGGGCGGCCGAGATTGTCATTTTGTGGGGATTTTTCATTTAAATTTTATTGTATATTAATATTATGTAGTATTAATTTGTTTTGTAGTGTAGTATTTTGGATGGTAAAAGTTTTTACTTAGTTGATGTGTCTTGTATGATTAGGCATGGTTAATCCGAAATTTAATTTTGTGTATGAGTACACATGCTAATTGTTTCAATTAGGATTCTAAATTCTAGCTAGGGTGACTAATCAACATATTTCCGGGCACTAAGTTTCTAAAAGTTAAGACTTAAAATAACTAAAATTCATAGAAATCATATAAAATCATAAAATGTAAATAATGGTAATTGATGATTCTAACATTATTGATATAATTAAATTGTTTCTATTATTAGTACTCATAAGATGGGAAATGATGTGATCAAATTAGGGTTTAGAATAGTGACCTTGGGACTGGTTGTCACATTCTCCCACCGTTTAGGAAATTTCATCCTGAAATTTTAGCTTCGATTAGAATCCGACCGGGGTGGTTTTGAAGAGATGCGGGTAATTCTTCCTCATCTCGTCTTCACGTTCCCAAGTGAATTCCGTCCCTCGTCTCAAGTTTCGTTTAACCTTGACCTTGGGTATGCGGCTTCGCCTGAGTTACTTAACCAAGCGGTCCGTGATCTCTATGGGTTCATCCATGAAGTTCAGCTTATCATTGATTCTTGTTTCCTTCAATGGTAGTTCCAAGGTTTTGTCTACCAGACACTTCTTCAAGTTTGACACATGGAAGGTGTCGTGTATATAACTTAACTTCTGAGGTAGTTTCAATTTGTAAGCCACAGGACCAATTCTTAACAGTATTTTGAATGGTCTAATGTATCTCGGGCTTAACTTTCCTCTTTTTCCGAACCTCACAGTTCCTTTCCATGGTGCTACCTTCAGCATTACTCTATTACCTATCTGAAACTCTAATGGTTTGCGTCTCCTGTCAGCGTATTTCTTCTAACGGTCCCTTGCTGCCCGTAGACGCTCCTTGATTTTGAAAATCTTATCGGTGGTTTCCAATACCATGTCGGGTCCCAGTACTTGGCTATCACCAATTTCATTCCAACTCAAGGGTGACCGACATTTCCTACCATAGAGAGCCTCATACGGAGCTGCATTGATACTTGTATGGTAACTGTTATTATAGTAGAACTCTACCAATGGGAGATGGTTATCCAAGTTCCCACCAAAGTCAATCATGCAAGCTCTCAGCATATCTTCTAAAGTTTGAATAGTCCTTTCGCTTTGACCATCAGTTTGAGGGTGGTAAGCAGTGCTTAAATCCAGACGGGTTCCTAAGTCTTGTTGGAGTGATCTCCAGAATCACAAAGTGAAACGGCTATCACGGTCGGCGATTATTGATCGTGGCACACCATGCCTAGCCACTATTTCATTGATATACAGTTGAGCCAGTCTTGACATGTCATAATCTTCCCGAATTGGCAATAAGTGAGCTGATTTAGTTAGCCTATCCACTATTACCCAAATGGCATCATGACCGATCGACATCCTGGGTAACTTAGTAACAAAATCCATCGTGACGTTATCCCATTTCCATTCTAGGATTTCAGGTTGTTTTAATGTCCCCGATGGTTTTTGGTTCTCAGCTTTTACCATGGCACAAGTTAGACATTTTCCGACATAAACAGAGATTGATTTCTTGATTCCAGGCCACCAGAAAAGTGCTTTTAAATCTTGGTACATTTTATCACTTCCAGGGTGAACCGAGTACCTAGATTTGTGAGCTTCGTCAAGAATTACCTCTCGAATTCCCCCATTCCTTGGCACCCATGTTCTCCCTTCGCACTTGTATGTACCATCATTTCCTGTTTCAAATCGCTTTTCAATTCCAGTTAATCCTTCTCCTCCTAAATTTTCCTCCTTTAACGCTTCGCTTTGAGCTTCTTTCAGCCTTGCAACTAGGTCGGTGTACACACTTATCCTTAAGGCTCGTACACGAAGAGGTTTTTCTCTCTCCTTTCTACTCAAGCATCGGCCATCATATTGGCCTTACCGGGATGATAACAGATTTCGCACTCGTAGTCGTTTAACAACTCAACCCATCTTCTCTGACGCATGTTTACCATCTTCTGGTCAAGAATGTGTTGCAAACTTCGATGGTCAGTGTAAATGACGCACTTCGTGCCATAGAGGTAGTGCCTCCATATTTTAAGAGCAAACACCACGGCACCTAATTCCAGATCATGCGTAGTATAGTTCTTCTCGTGATTGTTTAGTAGTCTAGATGCATAGGCAATGACCTTGTTGTGTTGCATTAGCACGCATCCTAACCCCTGACGCGAGGCGTCACAATAGACTACAAAGTCTTCGACTCCTTCTGGAGGGCCAGAACAGGTGCACTGCATAACTTTTCCTTAAGCATCTCAAATGCTTCATCTTGCTCTGGTTCCCAAACAAAGGTTTTGTTCTTCTTAGTCAGTGCGGTCAAGGTTTGCACAATGCGTGAGAAGTCCTTTATAAATCGTCGGTAGTATCCAACCAATGCTAGGAATTGCCTAATCTCAGTGGGAGTTTCAGGAATCTTCCAATTCTTTATAGCCTCAATCTTGGAAGGGTCATCTTGAATTCCATTCTCATTCACTACATGCCCTAGAAATTGGGTCTCTTGCATCCAAAATTCGCATTTTGAAAATTTGGCATATAGTTGCTCATTCTTGAGTAACTCAAGAATTAGTGTGAGATGCTTCTCGTGCTCTTCCTTATTACTGGAGTAGATCAGAATGTCGTCGATGAACACAATCACAAACTTGTCGAGATATGGACGGCATACACGGTTCATGAGATCCATGAATGCTGCTGGTGCATTGGTCAGTCCAAAGGGCATGACTAAGTAGTCATAGTGCCCATACCTAGTTCGGAAAGCCGTCTTGGGTATGTCTTCTTCTCTTATCTTCAGTTGGTGGTAACCGGATCTTAAATCTATCTTGGAAAAGTAGCTTGCTCCTTGAAGTTGATCGAATAGGTCGTCTATCCTCGGAAGAGGGTAGCGGTTCTTTATGGTCAACTTATTTAACTCCCGGTAGTCAATGCACATGCGTAAGGTTCCATCCTTCTTTTTAACAAATAACACCGGGGCACCCCATGGAGAGACACTCGGACGTATGAATCCTTTGTCCAATAGTCTTGAATTTGCATCATCAGTTCCTTTATTTCAGGAGGGGCGAGTCGATACGGCGCTTTGGCTACCGGTGCAGCGCCAGGAAACAAATCTATTTGGAACTCAACTTGTCGATTCGGGGGAACTCCCGGTAGGTCTTCCGGAAACACTTCAGGGTATTCAGAAACTACTGGGATATCCGCAATCTTCTTCTCCTCTTTGGTCTTCATCACGTAGATAATGAAAGCTGAGCATCCCTTCTTTAAGCTCTTGGTGATGGAGCAAATCTATTTGGAACTCAACCAGCGCTGTTGATAGACAGGTGATGGAGCATAAATCGTTGCCATATGTTATACTCACTCCTAACAAGCATCGGAGGCTGTGTTGAGGAGCCAGTATTGTGAGGATCATTTGTTGGTGTCGCCATTGAACAAATTTAAGCAAATTCAAAGTAATTTTAGTAAATCTAGCTCAAAACCATGTAGAACCACAAATTGAATGACCAGAAGCAGCAGAAACTCAATCTCTATAACCGATTCTTGCAAATTTGCTAATTCGATCAAACGTAGATGTCTAAAGAGCAGTTTCAATGATCAATTGTTAAATCGATCAATGATTAACCTACTCTGATACCATTTGAAAGGATCTAAGCATCTAGTTTGATCAATTAGATTGGATTTGCAGCAGAATAGCATACGAATTAGAACAAATTATAGCAAGAACACACAAGACGTATCAGTGAAACAGTATGGTTATAGAGAGAGAGAGGATTTCTGCCAAAAGGTATATATTCATTTAACACGTGCTTCGTGTCACACCCCGGGCCCAGGTAGGGTGGGACGTCACAAACTAGCAACAAATCATACATGGCAGTGGAAACAAACCAATATAGGAGCTCAAAGGGAGAGAACATCACATGGCATTTTAAAGTATTAAAAGACACTGGGCTGGAAACAGATCCAGCCCCAAATGTTTACATAGTTCAACATAAATCAAATAGTCATTGTGTCAACATTTTCCATCATTGTTCAAATCATTATTTTGGTCATACAAGCAAATGCCATGGTCTCGGGGGTTGAGTCTAAGTCATCCATAATAGCTAAGAGTCTTCACGGGTTACCTGAAAGATGCTCAAAAGAAAATAGTGTCAACTAAAAAGTTGGTGAATTCAAGTGCTTAAAATTTAAAAACAACAAAAGAGACTCTTGAAGTCCATATTTAAAAGTTTAGAATCAAGTGTAAAAGCTTATGAAAAATCTCATTCGATTTTAAAAGCACCATTTTTAGAATCAATCATCGTGGGGTATCACAATCAACCCTGCACTCGGTCCCCGGTTGGCCTCTTCTAAACTTGTGTTTAACCGGATATTCCCGAAGAAAGGAACCAAGCCTCAAAACAGTGAACCATACCTGCCAGGATGGTTCATCATAGTTTCTTAATCAAACCTATTAAATGCCACATACGATCACTCAGGATCTCAGTGGGGTACCTCCCTGTAGCGGGAGCCACTGTGTGTGAGGGATTCCCTAAATAGATCTATCCACATAAAACAAGCGGTTCACAAAAGAATTAATGATCATGATATAAGTATCAGCAGGTATCCTTAATTCCCACATACTAGCATCAAGTAAAGCACAATCATAGTCATAAAACAACAGAGTATGTTTCATCCTAAAAACAGTAAGTAAAAGGGGATCACTAGAACTCACCTTAGATAATAGCAAAAGAAACTCGTCGTGTGCCGGGAATATCTCAAGTCTAGCACCCTATCATGAATATATTAAGTGATTAGCTACTTCTCTAAACCTCTTTAACGTGCAACAAGAGTGTTTAAGTCTTAGTAGGTCGGATTCGGCTTTCATTCAATTAGGGTTTGCATGAAAAGTTTCCTTTTATGGAAAGTCAAGGTTTCTCATGAAATTAAGGATTTTTACATTATTAAGTCAAGAATACATGGAATATAAGCTATTAAAGTGACTAAAAGGGTCATTTGAGTTGGTTGTGAAGTTTGGCAAAATTTTACAGTTTAGCCCCTGAAGTTTCAAAATTGACAGTTTCTACCCTTAAGTTTGGTTTCTTGTAATAGATGACATTTATAGTCAAAAATCAGGTTCATGACCTTAAGCTAACTTATTTTTAAGAACATATATCCAAATTTTCAGATAATGTGCTCGGTTTATTTATTACGCGCTTAATGTTACCGGTTACGGTAAAACCGAAGGGTTTTAAATGGTTACCTATGAGTTTCCATGTTTTTGAGTCTTGGACCAGTAGCTAACTTTTAAAAGACATTTTTATAGGTTTCCAACCTTTTAAATCACCAAAATTTGCCTCTAGTAGTGGAAAGACTCGTTTTTACATTTAAACCGTTAAAACGCGTTTTTAACCGAGTTGACCATTTTAAAAGCTTGTTTGACCAACCTTTCTACTTTATAAGTTATTTTGACATTTATCCTACTGAAATAACATGGTTATTATAATTCCTAACTTTATACTCATTTTTCTTAGATTTTCCTTAAAAACGTCTCTCGGTTAGTACCCGCTTTCACTTAAAAATCCATTTAAATTACCTTTTGACCACTAAAATTTCCCATTGACTCCAGAACACTTTATTAATCCTTAATGAACCTGTAATTCTCTTTAAAAAGTTTATAGCCTAAGCTCTCTTGTTTTTAAGTAGTTTTACCACGTTTTCGGGTCCCGAAAGTGACTAAAATGAGTCTAAACACGACATGTCATTTATTCCAGAGATTATACATTATTAACACTCTTAATATTCGTCATAAACTTCTGAAATTTCAGTCCCAATCATGGCATAGTTGTTCTACACATCCATAGACTTCAAACATATAGAAAATATCATAACCGACCATTACACATGTGTAAATCATTGTAAATTGAGTTTAACCATTACCAAAACTTCATCTAACATAGAAATAAGATTTTTAGGGTGTCTAAAACTTATTTTTAGCAGGTTATGACCCTTTTGTGAGAGTGTTTTCAAACAAGTGTTTAAGGTGTGTTGTTACTTGTAGAAAGAAGGATTTTCAAGGTGTTTTCATGCTATAACCTCCCACTCATGGTGTATACCAATTTGCAACATTTAAAACAGGTTATTAGATGTTTCATGATCCATTAAGAAGCAGTTTACATGTCTTTCTTCACAGGGTTTCAAGATGAAAAAGTTAGATGGTGAGAATCACCCAAAAAGAGTGTTTTCTAGGTGTAACTCGTGTTACACCTATAGATGGACATGCTATACTTGTAGGATACCTTCAAGAACGTGAAAAGCTCTCCAATAACAAGGTGGTAGCAGCAAACTTTTGGTAGAACAAGATATGGTAAGGTTTTTGAATGAAAAATGAAGACAAACTTGAGAAATGACCAAAACCGACACATGGAGCTTACACATGATGTAACCCACGGTTTGGAATGTGTAGTGAGTCGTGGACGGACTGAAACCTCTTGGAAAAGGCTGATGAACCTTCTAACATGGCTGGAATGTCAATATCTCACAAGATTCGAACACAAAAGGTTCACAAAGTGGCACCTTCTTCCGGTTTGAGCTTGGCCAATGTGCTTAATATTGTTCTTCGAGTTTTTGAGTCTGAAATGAGAGAAATTGTGTGTGTGTTTCAGGAGAGAACTGAGAGAGGGAGTAGAGATGGATGAATGGTGAGTGATGTGAGTTTGCATGTGGTTGTAGTGGTCAAGAGGAGAGGTGGAGTGTAGTGGTGAACAAGAGTGTTCATTAGGGGTGAGGCGGGGGCCATTTTGTGGGGATTTTTCATTTAAATTTTATTGTATATTAATATTATGTAGTATTAATTTGTTTTGTAGTGTAGTATTTTGGATGGTAAAAGTTTTTACTTAGTTGATGTGTCTTGTATGATTAGGCATGGTTAATCCGAAATTTAATTTTGTGTATGAGTACACATGCTAATTGTTTCAATTAGGATTCTAAATTCTAGCTAGGGTGACTAATCAACATATTTCCGGGCACTAAGTTTCTAAAAGTTAAGACTTAAAATAACTAAAATTCATAGAAATCATATAAAATCATAAAATGTAAATAATGGTAATTGATGATTCTAACATTATTGATATAATTAAATTGTTTCTATTATTAGTACTCATAAGATGGGAAATGATGTGATCAAATTAGGGTTTAGAATAGTGACCTTGGGACTGGTTGTCACATTCTCCCACCGTTTAGGAAATTTCATCCTGAAATTTTAGCTTCGATTAGAATCCGACCGGGGTGGTTTTGAAGAGATGCGGGTAATTCTTCCTCATCTCGTCTTCACGTTCCCAAGTGAATTCCGTCCCTCGTCTCAAGTTTCGTTTAACCTTGACCTTGGGTATGCGGCTTCGCCTGAGTTACTTAACCAAGCGGTCCGTGATCTCTATGGGTTCATCCATGAAGTTCAGCTTATCATTGATTCTTGTTTCCTTCAATGGTAGTTCCAAGGTTTTGTCTACCAGACACTTCTTCAAGTTTGACACATGGAAGGTGTCGTGTATATAACTTAACTTCTGAGGTAGTTTCAATTTGTAAGCCACAGGACCAATTCTTAACAGTATTTTGAATGGTCTAATGTATCTCGGGCTTAACTTTCCTCTTTTTCCGAACCTCACAGTTCCTTTCCATGGTGCTACCTTCAGCATTACTCTATTACCTATCTGAAACTCTAATGGTTTGCGTCTCCTGTCAGCGTATTTCTTCTAACGGTCCCTTGCTGCCCGTAGACGCTCCTTGATTTTGAAAATCTTATCGGTGGTTTCCAATACCATGTCGGGTCCCAGTACTTGGCTATCACCAATTTCATTCCAACTCAAGGGTGACCGACATTTCCTACCATAGAGAGCCTCATACGGAGCTGCATTGATACTTGTATGGTAACTGTTATTATAGTAGAACTCTACCAATGGGAGATGGTTATCCAAGTTCCCACCAAAGTCAATCATGCAAGCTCTCAGCATATCTTCTAAAGTTTGAATAGTCCTTTCGCTTTGACCATCAGTTTGAGGGTGGTAAGCAGTGCTTAAATCCAGACGGGTTCCTAAGTCTTGTTGGAGTGATCTCCAGAATCACAAAGTGAAACGGCTATCACGGTCGGCGATTATTGATCGTGGCACACCATGCCTAGCCACTATTTCATTGATATACAGTTGAGCCAGTCTTGACATGTCATAATCTTCCCGAATTGGCAATAAGTGAGCTGATTTAGTTAGCCTATCCACTATTACCCAAATGGCATCATGACCGATCGACATCCTGGGTAACTTAGTAACAAAATCCATCGTGACGTTATCCCATTTCCATTCTAGGATTTCAGGTTGTTTTAATGTCCCCGATGGTTTTTGGTTCTCAGCTTTTACCATGGCACAAGTTAGACATTTTCCGACATAAACAGAGATTGATTTCTTGATTCCAGGCCACCAGAAAAGTGCTTTAAATCTTGGTACATTTTATCACTTCCAGGGTGAACCGAGTACCTAGATTTGTGAGCTTCGTCAAGAATTACCTCTCGAATTCCCCCATTCCTTGGCACCCATGTTCTCCCTTCGCACTTGTATGTACCATCATTTCCTGTTTCAAATCGCTTTTCAATTCCAGTTAATCCTTCTCCTCCTAAATTTTCCTCCTTTAACGCTTCGCTTTGAGCTTCTTTCAGCCTTGCAACTAGGTCGGTGTACACACTTATCCTTAAGGCTCGTACACGAAGAGGTTTTTCTCTCTCCTTTCTACTCAAGCATCGGCCATCATATTGGCCTTACCGGGATGATAACAGATTTCGCACTCGTAGTCGTTTAACAACTCAACCCATCTTCTCTGACGCATGTTTACCATCTTCTGGTCAAGAATGTGTTGCAAACTTCGATGGTCAGTGTAAATGACGCACTTCGTGCCATAGAGGTAGTGCCTCCATATTTTAAGAGCAAACACCACGGCACCTAATTCCAGATCATGCGTAGTATAGTTCTTCTCGTGATTGTTTAGTAGTCTAGATGCATAGGCAATGACCTTGTTGTGTTGCATTAGCACGCATCCTAACCCCTGACGCGAGGCGTCACAATAGACTACAAAGTCTTCGACTCCTTCTGGGAGGGCCAGAACAGGTGCACTGCATAACTTTTCCTTAAGCATCTCAAATGCTTCATCTTGCTCTGGTTCCCAAACAAAGGTTTTGTTCTTCTTAGTCAGTGCGGTCAAGGTTTGCACAATGCGTGAGAAGTCCTTTATAAATCGTCGGTAGTATCCAGCCAATGCTAGGAATTGCCTAATCTCAGTGGGAGTTTCAGGAATCTTCCAATTCTTTATAGCCTCAATCTTGGAAGGGTCATCTTGAATTCCATTCTCATTCACTACATGCCCTAGAAATTGGGTCTCTTGCATCCAAAATTCGCATTTTGAAAATTTGGCATATAGTTGCTCATTCTTGAGTAACTCAAGAATTAGTGTGAGATGCTTCTCGTGCTCTTCCTTATTACTGGAGTAGATCAGAATGTCGTCGATGAACACAATCACAAACTTGTCGAGATATGGACGGCATACACGGTTCATGAGATCCATGAATGCTGCTGGTGCATTGGTCAGTCCAAAGGGCATGACTAAGTAGTCATAGTGCCCATACCTAGTTCGGAAAGCCGTCTTGGGTATGTCTTCTTCTCTTATCTTCAGTTGGTGGTAACCGGATCTTAAATCTATCTTGGAAAAGTAGCTTGCTCCTTGAAGTTGATCGAATAGGTCGTCTATCCTCGGAAGAGGGTAGCGGTTCTTTATGGTCAACTTATTTAACTCCCGGTAGTCAATGCACATGCGTAAGGTTCCATCCTTCTTTTTAACAAATAACACCGGGGCACCCCATGGAGAGACACTCGGACGTATGAATCCTTTGTCCAATAGTCTTGAATTTGCATCATCAGTTCCTTTATTTCAGGAGGGGCGAGTCGATACGGCGCTTTGGCTACCGGTGCAGCGCCAGGAAACAAATCTATTTGGAACTCAACTTGTCGATTCGGGGGAACTCCCGGTAGGTCTTCCGGAAACACTTCAGGGTATTCAGAAACTACTGGGATATCCGCAATCTTCTTCTCCTCTTTGGTCTTCATCACGTAGATAATGAAAGCTGAGCATCCCTTCTTTAAGCTCTTGGTAGCTTTTAAATGGGATATCATGGGGCATAAGGTGTTACTCCTTTCTCCTTGAACCACAAACACTTCCTTGTCGTTCAACAGTATTTTGAGTAGGCGTTCTTCACATACAATTTCGACTCTATTCATAGCTAGCCAGTACATGCCAACAACCACATCGAATCCTCCTAACTTAATGGGAATCAGATCTATTTTAAATGTATTTCCATTTAGATTCATTGAACAATCCTTGATGATTTCATTAGTTTCTAAAATGTTGCCATCAGCTAATTCAACGGTAAACGTATCGGCTAAGGTACATGTAGCTAGGTCAATCAAGCATCTAAAAGCACTAGAGATGAAGCTAGCAGTCGGTCCAGTATCAAACAAAACGGTAGCAGAATGATTGTTTACAAGGAACGTACCGTTAACCACATCAGGTTCCTTTCGTGCTCCAGCCAGATCCATCACGAATGCTCCTTAGGCTTATTAGGCTTGGCATCCTTATCTCTACCCAGCTTAGGACACTTGCTCCTCATGTGTCCTGGATCCCCGCATTCGTAGCATTGCTTCCCTGGTATGTAAGTACAATCCTTGATCAGGTGCCCAGCCCTTTTGCACCTAAAGTAGGGCATTAGGTTGCATTCCCCTTAATGGTGTAGCTTGCACTTGTTGCAACATGGGCTTGTCCCCGAGTACAATCTCCGGGTCTTGCTTCCCTGATCATCACGTCTCACACCTTCGTAACTCTTCCTTCCTGGCCCGCTACTACTTCCAACTGCTTTCTTTGTTTCAAACCACCTTCTTTTCTCTCCTACAAACTTCTTCTTCTCATCACTCCTAGCTTGCTCAGTTCATCCAGCCCTAACTAGGTCATCGGTTAAACTGCTGGTGAGGTCAACTGCGTACTGTAGAGTCAAGGGCTTAGAGGATCGGACCATTCCCCTAATCCTGGGATGTAGCCCCCATATGAATCGTGCTACACCTTTAGATTCGGGTGTCACCAGATGTGGCACCAGCCGGGATATGGCTAAGAAACAATTAATGTACTCCGTGTAATTGGGACCTTTCATCTCCAGGCTCAGGAACTCCAATTCTAGCTTCTCAAGTAAATTAATGGGGCAATACTTGTTGTTTATCAGCTCTGAATTCGGTCCAGCTCATTTGCATTGCAGTATTCCTTCCCCGAGCTTGTGTGATCGTCTTCCACCACTCTAATGCCGATCTTTTAAGTGATTGAGAAGCAAATCTCACCATGTGGTCCAGTTTGCGTTCGCTGATGTCGAGTACAGCCTCCATCTCGTCAATCCATCTGTAAGTCTCTATAGCACCCTCAGTGCCATAGAAGTCCTTAGGTTTGCATGCCATAAAGGTCTTATAGGAGCATCCATTCCTTAACACCTCGGATTCTTCGTTGTTTTCAGTCCCATTACTGCCTCCGGCATCGTTCCGGTCAGCATTGATCTGAGCGATGATGGTTGGTATCGCGTGAGCAATTTGTTGTGCTACGAGATTTGCTATCCTCTCGTCATTCCCTGGATTAGCATTCCCCCCGATGGGGGTCTCTGGAGGATTAGGAGGTTGATTTCTGGTTTGCCTTGCTCCTTCATGACGACCTCGGTAGGCTCCTTGTCTCCCGATACGTGTCCCTCTTCTGGTAGGCATTTTGATAGTTTCATAGATAAAGTCGTTTTAGCGTCTCATAATTTGTTTCAAACAATCTATGCATCAGTTCCCTACAAGGCTTCCATCTATATGAGGAGAGAATACGGTGTATAATTGTACACATCCTTCCAATTTCCCACAGATTACTAATTTAAATAGTTTAAACAGTCATCAAGAATAGCATGGACCAACACCATGAAATACACAACACATGACAGATAATCATAAATGTTTCAACAGCAATGTATCATAGCAATCAGTTCAAAATAGGACAAAGTCAATAGTATCAGAGTCTAGCTCTTACAATTTGGAAGGTGCCATCACCCCCATGAATAATAATAATAATAGTGTCAGATAATGATAAGATTGTTTCCTTCAACTGTTTAAGACAGATATTCCTCCTCCTTCCCCATGCCCCTTCACATCCACTTCTTTTTCAGCCATCCCATCCATCTAGAGCTCTTCTTCTTCTGTCCCTGCTCCATCCTCTGCACTCCATGTGAAGCCATCATAGCCTGGAATTGAGCCGACTGGGAGGTCCGGGTAGCCTGCTGAAGAGTCAGCTCGTGGCGACGGACGGTCCTCAAGAGCTCCTCCAGTGCTGCATCAGTGGGTCCTATGTCACTTGCCCGGCGGCTGGATTGGGAGTACCTATCCCTTCCAGTACGCTAGGGCCGTCGTACATGCTGTGCCTCGGAGGCATCCAGGGCTCCTCCTGTTGGTGGCGTCGGAGTGGCTCGAACGGCGGTGGTGCGGGTATAGGAGTCCTAACCGATGGTGGGGGAGGAGGTGGCATCCTAAATGAAACTGAAGGTCCAGGCCTAGCATTCTTGCGTGCACGAATGACAGTGCGTGCTCCCAAATTCCCAATAGGCGGAATAGGTGAGTGGGACAGAGCGGCAACATGCGGCGAGTGGGAGCGCGTTCGGCTCCTGGAAGGTGTCGTCGAAGAAGAGTCCTCGGAAGCTTCAGTGTCCTCTGACGTGATGGATATCCATCCTGGGTGTCCACACGTCCTAAGGTATTCCTCATACTAAGTGCATGGTTTTGCCTTCTTGGTGTCCCCCGTTGGTGCACTGCTCTCAGTAGGGTAGGCAGGTGCTTTTCCTTTGTCAGCCATAGTTGTTTTCTGTAAAAAGACATCATGAGTAATTTGGTTTCTCATAGCTCATGATAGTCTTACTATTAATAGTATACTCATAGTACTAGTGATGGCAATAGTATCAGGGATCTCTACGTATCCCTCAAAATAATATTAGAGTCAATTGTTTCTCAGAATAATGTCAGGAAAAAAACTTCATCATTAAAATCCCTTTTAAAACCCCATTCAAAATAAGTTTCAAAACTCATCAGCATTAAACAGAAAGCCCAAACATAACTTAGAGGTTCGTGATGGAAATTACGCGTCCGGTAAATTCATGATTACGTTGATCAAGTGTAATCATCAATTTACCCAACCCGATCATCCCAACACTTTCCCATAAGGACAGTCCTAAGGTAACAGGGTTGTAGCCTAAGGTCTACTATGGTATTCCTGACTTCTCTACAACCTTTGGCTCTGATACCAATCTGTCACACCCCGGGCCCAGGTAGGGTGGGACGTCCCAGACTAGCAACAAATCATACATGGCAGCGGAAACAAACCAATATAGGAGCTCAAAGGGAGAGAACATCACATGGCATTTTAAAGTTTTAAAAGACATCGGGCTGGAAACAGATCCAGCCCCAAATGTTTACATAGTTCAACATAAATCAAATAGTCATCGTGTCAACATTTTCCATCATTGTTCAAATCATAATTTTGGTCATACAAGCAATGCCATGGTCTCAGGGGTTGAGTCTAAGTCATCCATAATAGCTAAGAATCTTCACGGGTTACCTGAAACATGCTCAAAAGAATATAGTGTCAACTAAAAGTTGGTGAATTCAAGTGCTTAAAATTTAAAAACAACAAAAGGGACTCTTGAAGTCCATATTTAAAAGATTAGAATCAAGTGTAAAATCTTATGAAAAATCTCATTCGATTTTAAAAGCACCATTTTTGGAATCAATCATCGTGGGGTATCACAATCAACCCTGCACTCGGTCCCCGGTTGGCCTCTTTTAAACTTGTGTTTAACCGGATATTCCCGAAGGAAGGAACCAAGCCTCAAAACAGTGAACCATACCTGCCAGGATGGTTCACCATAGTTTCTTAATCAAAACCTGTTACATGCTACATACGATCACTCAGGATCTCAGTGGGGTACCTCCCTGTAGCGGGAGCCACTGTGTGTGGGTGATTCCCCAAATAGATCTATCCACATAAAACAAGCGGTTCACAAAAGAATTAATGATCATGATATAAGTATCAGTAGGTATCCTTAAGTCCCACATAAAAGCATCAAGTAAAGCATAATTATAGTCATAAAACAACAGAGCATGTTTCATCCTAAAAACAGTAAGTAAAAGGGGATCACTAGAACTCACCTTAGATAAAAAGCAAAAGAAACTCTTCGTGTGCCAGGAATATCTCAGGTCTAGCACCATATCATGAATATATTAAGTGATTAGCTACTTCTCTAAACCTATTTAAGGTGCAACAAAAGTGTCTAAGTCTTAGTTGGTCGGATTCGGCTTTGATTCGATTATGGTTTGCATAAAAAGTTTCATTTTATGGAAAGTCAAGGTTTCTCATGAAATCAAGGATTTTACATTATTAAGTCAAGAATACATGGCATATAAGCTATTCAAGTGACTAAAAGGGTCATTTGAGTCGGTTGTGAAGTTTGGCAAAATTTTACAGTTTAGCCCCTGAAGTTTCAAAATTGACAGTTTCTACCCTTAAGTTTGGTTTCTTGTAATAGATGACATTATAGTCAAAAATCAGGTTCATGACCTTAAGCTAACTTATTTTTAAGAAAATATACCCAAATTTTCAGATTATGTGCTCGGTTTATTAATTACGCGCTTAAAGTTCCCGGTTACGGTAAACCGAAGGGTTTTAAATGGTTACATATGAGTTTCCATGTTTTTGAGTCTTCTACCAGTAGCTAACTTTTAAAAGACATTTTTATAAGTTTCCAACATTTTAAATCACCAAAATTTGCCTCTAGTAGTGGAAAGACTCGTTTTTACATTTAAACCGTTAAAACGCGTTTTTAACCGAGTTGACCATTTTAAAAGCTTGTTTGACCAACCCTTTATAAGTTATTTTATCATTTATCCTAATGAAATAACATGGGTTTTATAATTCCTAACTTTATACTCATTTTTCTTAGATTTTCCTTTAAAAGGTTTCTCGGTTAGTACCCGTTTTCACTTAAAAATCCATTTAAATTACCATTTGACCACTAAAATTTCCCATTGACTCCAGAACACTTTATTAATCCTTAATGAACCTGTAATTCTCTTTAAAAATTTTATAGCCTAAGCTCCCTTGTTTTTAAGTAGTTTTACCATGTTTTTGGGTCCCGAAAGTGACTAAAATGAGTCTAAACACAACATGTCCTTTATTCCAGAGATTAAACATTATTAACACTCTTAATATTCATCATAAACTTCTGAAATTTCAGTCCCAATCGTGGCCTAGTTGTTCTACACATCCATAGACTTCAAACATATAGAAAATGTCATCACCGACCATTACACATGTGTCAATCATTGTAACTTGAGTTTAACCATTACCAAAACTTCATCTAACTTAGAAATCAGATGGTTGGGGTGTCTAAAACTTATTTTTGAGCAGGTTATGACCCTTGTGTGAGAGGGTTTTCAAAAAAGTGTTTAAGGTGTGTTGTTACTTGTAGAAAGAAGGATTTTCAAGGTGTTTTCATGCTATAACCTCCCACTCATGGTGTATACCCATTTGCAAAATTTAAAACAAGTTATTAGATGTTTCATGAACCATTAAGAAGCAGGTTACATGTCTTGCTTCATGGGGTTTCAAGATGAAAAAGTTAGATGGTGAGAATCACCCAAAAAGAGGGTTTTCTAGGTGTAACTCGTGTTACACCTATAGATGGAAATGCTATACTTGTAGGATACCTTTAAGAACATGAAAAGCTCTCCAAGAACAAGGTGGTAGCAGCAAACTTCTGTTAGAACAAGATATGGTAAGGTTTTTGAGTGAAAAATGAAGACAAACTTGAGAAATGACCAAAACCGACACATGGAGCTTACACTTGATGTAACCCACGGTTTGGAATGTGTAGTGAGTCGCGGATTGCCTGAAACCTCTTGGACAAGGCTGGAGAAACTTCTAACATGGCTGGAATGTCAATATCTGGCAAGATTTGAACACCAAAGGTTCACAAAGTGGCACCTTCTTCCGGTTTGAGCTTGGCCGATGTGTTTGATGTTGTTCTTTGAGTTTTTGATGCTGAAATGAGAGAAATTGTGTGTGTGTTTCAGGAGAGAACCGAGAGAGGGAGTAGAGATGGACGAATGGTGAGTGATGTGAGTTTGCATGTGGTTGTAGTGGTCAAGAGGAGAGGTAGAGTGTAGTGGTGAACAAGAGTGTTCATTAGGGGTGAGGGGGGCGGCCGAGATTGTCATTTTGTGGGGATTTTTCATTTAAATTTTATTGTATATTATTAATTTGTTGTGTAGTGTAGTATTTTGGATGGTAAAAGTTTTTAGTTAGTTGATGTGTCTTGTATGATTAGGCATGGTTAATCCAAAATTTAATTGTATGTATGAGTATACATGCTAATTGTTTCAGTTAGGATTCTAAATTCTAGCTAGGGCGACTAATCAACATTCCCGGGCACTAAGTTTCTAAAAGTTAAGACTTGAAATAACTAAAATTCATAGAAATCACATAAAATCATAAAATGTAAATAATAGAATTTGTTGATTCTAACATTATTGATATAATTAAATTGTTTCTGTTATTAGTACTCATAAGATGGGAAATGATGCGATCAAATTAGGGTTTAAAATAGTGACCTTGGGACCGGTTGTCACACTTCGGCAGAGTTACAATTAGGTCATCTCTCCTTTTATAGGAAAGATGACGTCAGCTGATGTCACTTGACAGTGACATCTAACCGTTATTACAACAAACTACTGAAGGAGACTAAACTACTGAAGATGTCTAACAGCTGACATCTTTTACATAAGACATGTGTAAAACTACTACAACTACTGAAAAGAAACTACTGAAACTACAACGTTTGAAGAACATGCTCTTCAGACGTTTTACAAAGTACTGAAACATAAAGGAAAACTACTGATAAGAAACTACTAAAAGGAAACAACTGAAAGGAAACTAATGAAAAGGAAAACCATCACAACAACTGAAGAATACTTCTTCAGCTGTTGTGACAACCTCTGAAGTCTTCAGTACTTGAACTTGACTTGAACTTCAGCTGCTGTCATCAGCTGATGTCTTCAGCTGATGTCTTCAGTTATTGTCTTCAGTCTTTGTACTTCAGCGGATGTCTTCAGTCTTTGTACATCAGCTGATGTCTTCAGTTGTTGTACTTCAGCTGATGTCTTCAGTCTTTGTACTTTAGCTAATGAAGTCTTCAATTGTTGTCATCATCAGCGAATAAAGTCTTCAGCAGTTGTTGTGATGTCTGTGGGACTTAAAGGTTTTTCTGATCTGGCTCATTGGTTCTTTTGGTCTTACAGACCAGCCTTTGAGCCTATAGTTAGATGGGTGTATGACTCCAACACCCATCAAGTAACTCTTTATAGGGGGGATTACCACCGGATTCATGTTGTCAAAAGTAACAGACTTGATCTGTTATCTAAGAAAGAACTGAATCAAATCCTCACCATTTCCACAGAACAAAACAAAGAAAAGAGTGCAGACTTTCTCGCATTGTTGAGGGAAACTCTGAAGAAGAAGGATAAGTGAATGTTTTGGTAGCATCAGCCTAGGGGAGTTTGTTGGGTCTGATAAGGCTGGTGCAACCAAAACAAAAACTTAACTTGATTTTGGTACAATTTATGATGGACTTCCGAAGGCAAAGCTGCATTTATGAAGACTAGTCCACCACCTTCTGAAGCCAATACTAGAAGAACTTCCAAAGAGAAACTTAGTCTTCCAAGACTAAGTTTAATCTTCCAAAGTATAAAAAAGATACGACTGGAAGTAGTTGATTCAAACAAGTCATCCCTTCCGATGCCAAAGTACCTTCGGAAGAGTTTATGTCTTCGGAAGTTTACTCACCTTCGGAAGTAACAACTATGAAGAGTGGATAAGTAAGGTGTCTGTCAGTCAAATCCTACACAAACAAACTACGTGGAACTTCTCCATGCGGGTATGTTTGACCTTACTTTATCCACTACTCATCCACCATAGATTAGTACCGTTACCAACCTTATTTGGTAACATAAGTTAAGTCATCAGCTAGTCATGACTACCTAATATTAGGATAATACTTTATCTTGGTTTAAATACTTCTACATCTTTAGTATTTGTCTAGTTGTATTTTCCAGCTGGTTTTCTAAGTATAACCAGCTGTATATAGTAGTATATAAAGTTCTTATTGTAAGCTTATTAAAGCATGCTTATAAAAGTCTTGTAATCTTTGAGTTGAAAATTAATATATACAAGTATCTTAAAAACTTACTCTTGTGTCTTGCTTACTTGTATATTATTATCAACTCTTAGAAGATTGTGTTTCATCCTTTGAGTGTAACGAAGTGAGTTTAAGAGAGAACTATTGTGTTGAGCGACTTATAACGATCCTGCAATCTAGATATATCGAAACGGATATACTTTTCAAGAACATACACACATATCAACATAAATACACAATAACAACAAATACTCTTCGTAGACGTACGTACAAACATACGTTCGTGTACAAACTGCGACGTTATAAATCTAAACTACAACATCTCTAAATCGATTATGATCATATATATATACATATAGATATATGTATACATACATACATACATACATATATATACATACATACATATATATATATATACATATTGATGACATATTTAGTCTTCCATATTGACGAGAACTGATACAGACTCGCTCTCTCTAGACTCGCTCTCTCTAGACTCTCTCTAGATTGTACCGTTAGCTCACATGACCGCCGGACAACCACAACACCACCAGTCACCACACTGCCACCGGCTACTGGAATATCGCCGGTAGCTCTCGCCACTACCTGCACCACCCCACCTGCAACATCAGCCACTTGCACCCCCGGTTGCCGCCTGGTAACCCACCACACCTTCCACACCGCAACATCACCTCCTCTCCTCCCCTCCCCGGACCTTCGGTCACCGTACCACCCCCTCACCTGCAACATCCGGTCACCCTCACCGACTCCTGCACCACCTCACCTGCAACATCGACGGTCGGAGCTTTCACACCCCGGTCACACCCACCACTACGACCACGTCGGAGCCCGGCCCGGTCTCCGGTCACCCACCCACCTACACCACCTGTCGGATCAGATCACCCCCCCACCTGCACCACCGGCACCATGAGCCTTCACAGACGGCTGCACCTCCGCCACAGACCCCCCTCCATAGCCACCTCCTCCGCCTCCACAGCTACCACCAAGACCACCCAACCATCACCATAACCACCATCCCAGCCACAATAACGACGCCTGCCATAAACACCTACCAACCACCGTCACAGACACTTCTAAGACCATACAACCATCACCAAAACTGCCCGACCACCCACACCAACCACCCCCACCGCCACCTTCTCCATCATCACAATCACAGCCACCACCAAGACCACCCAACCATCACCACAACCACCGTCACAGCGCGAAAATATTTTGGTGAGACCATTCCATCTCAGGTTTTTATATATGCTTTTAGTCTGCTCTAGTTTTATTTATTTAGTTTAGTTGTTTGGCTGGTTAGGGGTACCAGCATTTCTGGTTTTAAATAGGGAGAGTCATCCCCTATTTCTTGTGCTAGTCACTTTGTCTTGGGTTTTAACTTATTTACGCTGCTGGTTTTGTTTGGGTGTCGCCTGATTTTATTGACCTTGCGTGTTTGACTGGTTTTCTTATGCTTTATTTGTGTTGCTGTTGCAACCTCTTTCTTTAAGGTGTTTAGTGTCACGCTAGGTGAGTGAGGTATAATAGATAACAGGAGACTTTATGTTGCCTCGAGACCATGTTCAGTGACGAAAGATGCATTTACAAGGAAAAAGGGTTATAATTTACGAGTGGCATTATGGAATGTAGGAACCCTTACTAGTAAGTTATTAGAGTTAATAGATGTGTTAAGTAGACGTAGGGTTCAGATAGCGTGCCTTCTGGAGACTAGATGGCGGGGTGGGAGGGCAAAGGAGTGTAATAGGTATAAAGTTTGGTATTCTGGGTCAGATGGAATAAAAAATGGAGTAGGTTTTCTAGTTGCTAAAGAACTTTAGGATAATGTAGTTGAGGTTAGAAGATACGATGATAGACTTATATTGTTAAGGATAGTAATAGGGGACAAAGTAGTGGCCGTAGTTAGTGCGTATGCACCACAAGGTGGTTTAGGGGAAACGGAAAGAAATAAGTTCTGGGAGAGTTTAGACCACGTTATGGGAGACATACCTCAAGAACAAAAAATATACATAGGAGGATATTTTAATAGGCATATCGGTAAGGACAATGATCATTTCCCATCGGTGCATGGAGGCTTTGGGTATGGTTTGAGGAATGACGCCGGTAGGGAGCTTCTTGACTTTGCATTAGCGCATGACCTAAGCATCATAAACTCATTTTTCAAGAAAAGAGACTCGCATCTAATTACGTTTAGCAGTGGCGGGAGACACACGCAGATAGATTATTGTTGATGAGGGGAGATATCATAGCTCGTAGAAGGACTGTAAGACAATACCAGGAGAGACGGTAGTCACCCATCATCACATGTTGGTGGCAGATCTACGCTTGAAGAGAGCAATGTTGGGTTGTTGGACCTAAACAATATTGTCTAACCATTTTAAACAAGAAAACGCAGCGGATTAACATCAAACATCAACCATTTGAAATCTGAAAATTATAGTTCATCTCATGTCTACAACAAACCCAAGAATGCAAGGATCTTATATATGTGTTTGAACTAGTTATGACCAATATATAACAACCCAAACAAGTGAAACATACTACCTTCCAAAGCTACTGAAAATCGAGTTGTAGATGGAAAAAAGATGTTCTTGAGCAGCCAAAACATCAAGAGTAGATGTCCTCAAGTGTTCATACCCACAAGCCTTCAAGAAAACACCATTTTGCTAGGATTTGACACCAAAATCGCATCAAGAACCCAGCTGAAACCACTTTCAGCCGTGAAGATGCAAGAGGCTGCTAGAGCCTTTTGTTCCAGCCGTATACCCCTCATCCATATGAGAGGCTTGAGTTCTTGAGTCGGTTTTTCATGTGAGAAGGAAGTAGATCAGATGTGTGTGTATTCTTAGAGAGAATTCTTGTTTCAAAGTCAAGAAAAAGGAAGCAAGGGGGCAAAGGCCCTTGCGGCCGTAACACCCACAAACCCTTTCTAGGGTTTTCCTCCTTTTAAACTCTTTTAATTTTGACTAATGTTTTAAATTAAATACATAATTAACCATTTAATATTATATATAATATGTACACACTTTTATTATCTGATGTTGCTTAGCTAATTTAAACAACATTACAAATAATGTCCATGAACAAAATATCCTTATAGTTTGTTCTTTCTCACATATATATTTTATTTAGAAACCCTTTTCTAAATTGGTGTAATTATTTAATTGCATGATCATATCATCAATTAAATATTAGTTGGTGTTTGCTAAGCTTGTTATTGGGTATGACCCGACTTGGATCACTACGTACTAACCACATCAATGTTCTATGTGTCTTGGGCATACAGAATCCAACAATCTCCCACTTGCACAAGATACATAGAAGGTTGATGCAAGCAGTAAATACCGCCTAACAACGGTTTACTACCCTTAGTACGCATGACTTAGAAGCCATTCAATAACATCATCCCCTTCAAGTATCCAACTTGAAATGATTTAGGTGAATCAATCATTTATCCTTTTGTTACAGATGTCATGTTAAATCCAAGGACACAGAATGATCATTCCTTGTTGATTTAACTTAATCAGGCCTTAGACATCATACTCTCAACGAATAAGAGGAACAAATCCCATCTTGACTACATACGTTTCTCACAATCACCTTATGTCATACCTGAACATAGCCTTATGTACTAACAATTATTTCATATTAGTGAAGAACTAGCTCAAGGTATAACACTTGGTGAATATCAAAACCCAATATGTATCTCAGGTCGGAGGATACCAAATGATATTCGCCTTTACTCAAATTTACTTATGATCAATCAATAAGATTCCATGTAGTAAGATTTGAGATGCGGGTCAGTCCAATATTCATATCCCACGAATATCTATGAACCTTGGCAGCAACCAATTGCTCTATATTCATGCCTTATGAATATCCACCAATCCAAGTTCATAATAGTCTTACATTCATATTTGTTCCCACAAATATGACCGACTACGGACATTTAGAATAATAAAATTATTCATGGATGTTAACATGCTAAAAGGAACATTACTTAAAATATCGTAAATACATAGATAAGTTAAGTATTACAATTGTTCCATATTAATAATACTAAACAGATCAATTCCAATCACTAGAATATCGAAGTCCTAAGGCACAAGTATGACTTTCATGCTTTGCCCTTTCAAGGAACTTCGTGAGTGGATCCGCAATGTTTTGATCAAAGTGAACTTTGCGAATACACATCTTTCCTTTTTCAACTTCATCCCTTATGTAGTTGAACTTCCGCTCATTGTACCTAATCTTTTGATGTGCACGGGGTTCCTTGATTTGAACAATCGCACCCTCATCATCACAAAAGATTTCTAAGGGGTCTTGAATGGTAGAGACCATCCTTAGATTGGTGATAAACCTTTTATCCATTTAGCTTCCCAAGCTGCTAATGAGGCGGCTATGTATTCGTATTCTGTAGGAATAATGCTACCCTATTCATAATGGAGACAAAACCCCGATTGTGATCGAGGATCATCTCGATCAGTTTCGAAACTAGCATCCGTGTAACCCTTTACAACTAGTTCCTCTTCATCAGATCCGTATATTAGAAACATATCCTTAGTCCTCCTAAGGTATTCTAATATACTTACAACAACCATCCAATGGGTGTTAATTGGATTCTGCTGATATCTACTTGTCATGCTTAACGCGCATGACACGTCCAGCCTAGTGCATATAATCGCATACATGATGGATCCTATAGCAGACGCATATGGGATGTCCTTCATACGATGTTGCTCATCCTTTGAGCTTGGACATTGAGATGCACTCAATATTGTCCCTCTTTGAATAGGTACTATACCTTTCTTAGAGTTTACCATCTTGAACCTTTTCAAGATTTTATCAATGTATGCACTTTGGTTTAACCCTATCAACCGCCTCGATCTATCCCTATAGATCTTTATTTCCAAAATATAGACGGCTTCACGGAGATCCCTTTTGGAAAAACAATTTCCAAGTGTAGTATGTTATCAACATACAATACTAAGAACGTAATTACACTCCCACTAGCCCCTTGATACACACAATCCTCGTTAGCGTTTCTTGATGAAACCCAATTTCTTGATCTTTTCATCAAAACGTTGATTCCAATTTCTCGATGCTTGTCTCAATCCATAGACTGATATCTTTAACTTGCATACTTTATCAGGATGACTTTAGCATTGCCATTGGCGAGAAGGTTTCATCATAATCAACCCTTTAACTTAGAGTGAAACCTTTTGCTACAAGTCATGCCTTGTAAGTATCCAAGTTTCCATGCATGTCAGTTTTCTTCTTGAAAACCCACTTGCATCCAACCGGTTTGGAGTTAAGTGAAGAGTCAACCAATTCCCAAACTTGGTTGTCATATATGGATTGCATCTTTACGTTCATGGCTCCTAGCCACATGTCACAATCCGAATTGGACATTGCTTCATGGTATGTAGTTGGCTCTTCGGAGTCAACAACGTAGCATCCATCTATGAAAAATCCACATTTTTCATGTGGAATGCTAACTTTACCAGATCTGCGAACGTTTTGTGTGTATTGATCAACCTCTTGATCATGATCAACAACCTCTTGTTGATTGCTAGTGTCAACCAAACGTGTATCGGCTTGTGGATCTTGATCCTCATCATATTCCACTGTTCTATGCGTCATTCCTTCCATAAGGAACTTGGCTTCCAAGAACTCTGCCTTTTGAGCAATGAATACCTTTTGCTCTGTTGGATCAAAGAAGTAGTATCCTATACAGTCCTTTTGGATATCCAACAAATATACACTTAGTGAATCGACTTTCAGTTGGTTTGGGTGTCAAGCTTAACATAAGCTTCATAACCCATAATTTTAAATATGATAGCGATGGAACTATTCCATTTCATATTTCAAAAGGCGTCGAATCCACTTTCTTGGTTTGGACCATATTCAAAATATGAGCCGCGGAGAGTAGTGCGAAAACCCCAAAATTATAGAGGTAGTGAGCTTATAGTCATCACAGGTCGAACCATATCCAATAGGGTTCGATCTCCTTTCAGACACACCATTATGTTATGGTGTTCTGTGAGGAGTAAGTTGTGAGACAATCTTACAACTTCCTAGATGATACCTAAAAGTCTCACTTAGGTATTCACCTTCTCTATCTAAACAGAGAACTTTGGTAGTTCTTTCGAGTTGATCTCCTACTTCATTTTTGAACTTTTTGAACATTTCAAATTCTTCATGCTTATGTGCCATCAAGTACACATAACCATAGCGACTATAATCGTCGGTTAAGGTAATGAAGTAAGTTTCATCATACCTTGTCATTGTCTTAAAAGGACCACATACATCCAAATGTATGACTCCTAATAAGTCTTTGCCCTTTCATTAGTACCACTAAAGGGCGTGTTGGTCATTTTGCCTTGTAAACAGGATTCACACTTATCAAATGAACAATTTTCATTTGTTTTCAAAAGACCATTCTTTTAAAGTGTTTAAATCCGATTCTTGTTTATATAGCCAAGATGACAATGACAAGAACAAGAGTCACTTAAACCGTTTTAAGTCTCTTGGTGCATGATAGGTATAATGTGTTATTATAGGATGAATCATTATGAACCAATTCATCAACATCATTAGAAGGCATAGCCTTGAAATAATGTACATCATCCATATATGAATAAATACCATCATTTACTTACTTTAAATCATAACCATATCATTTTAAAAGGGAAACATAACTCATGTTCCTAGTCAAACTAGGAGCATATAAAATGTTTTGAAGAACAACTTCCAAACCTTTTGGATTTTTCAAAACATAGTCTCCTTTCTTAAAGTGCTTATTTCTTTTGAACCCTTGCAACAGCTTGCAAAAGTGAGTTCCACATGCGGTATCCAATTACCCATGTGCCATGAGGAAATAACATTTAAGTCAATGTGGATTATGAAAGTTGTGCTTTGAGGTTTGCCCGGCATCCCTCTTTTTTCTCAACTCATTGAGATAGGTTGGACGATTCCATTTCAAATGACCTATCTCTCCATACTCAAAGCATGGATCGTTTTCCGTTACCTTAGGCTTCATAAGCTTAGGTTTTAGAGGTTCCGCTTTGATCTTCCCTTCCTTTTGCCTTTGATGTGCCTTTCTCCTTTGGCAACATTTGCCTTGGGATCAGGAATGGCCTTTCCAATGCCTACCTTATTGATCTAGAGAATAGATAGAACCTTTCTACCCATCCCTGCCTTAGCTGTTATGAGCATTGCGTGTAACTCACCAATGCTCTTGTCCTATCCATTCATATCGTAATGAATGTCTCAAACATTTAGTTAGGCCATTAAGGATCAAATCCTTGGCCAACTCCTTTGAGACAGGACATCTAAGCTTCTCGAGGCGGCCTCATCGTCGTCGGGGTCGGGTTGGTTAGGAATAGGATCGTCAAGGACATTTGCCTTTGCTCTTGCTTGAGAACAATTCTCAAGTTTCGAGACCAGTCCATAAGGTTATTATGGTTGAGACGATCCCTCTTTAAAATAGTTCTCAGTGATAGGGTATGGACGGTCGGGGTGGTAGCATTATGTTTGCGGTCATTCTACAAATTTTACAAAGTTCTTTTTAGTATTTCTGAAAAATTTTATTTTAATTATCAATACCCTTTATGTCTCATAGACAATTAATAATTAAAATCTAGAATCCAACGTTACATTCAAATAATGGTTAGGTGACCTTTATCCCATTATTCAAATTAACAAGGTAGTCAACATTTGACAATTGCAACCCTTTGCAACTTCTAGCGATATGGGATCGACTTTAAGCATCATATGCAAAGTCGGCATGTTAATCCCATCAACACCATTTGGAAACCATATTTTAGGTGATCCATTCAACATGGTTTGCAAATCAAGTTACCCTGCTTGCACACACATGTGAGCTTACCAACACAAGTGGTTAGGTGACCTTTATCCCACCAATGTGGTATTCCCACCTTAAGTGATAAGTTCCCTCAAAATGGTTAGGTGACCTTTATCCCATTAAGAGTTTCCAAATGGCTTAAGTGTTGTGCAAAAGGACGGTGTTAAACTTGTTTGAAAAAAGGGATCTTTAGTTTTCATTGATTCTAGTTTGAAAACTCTATTTACCTTGTATTTGCATGCTTTCAAATGCAAGGTATCCTATGGTTCACTTTTAATAAAACCTCTTTTATTAAATCATTAATCCTTTTAATAACCTTTTATTAGTCACTTAATGATTAGGAACCATAAATTTCAGCTTGTTAAGTTTGTTAATTAGTTTGTTATGCACATCCAAATGTCAAATAACAATCATACAAACATATGTGCATAACTATAGCCACTAAGTTGACTACACTTGTTTGCCATCACAAGTGTTGTCATAAGGTCTTTCCTAAGGGTTGAATCACAACACAAATGATGACGTCTCCAAAGACTCCCACTTGAACTTGCATCCAAATGCTTCAAGTCCATCCTTTGTGTCTTCCTTTTGTGCTTCCTTCCCGAGCATCTTCTTTTACAAAATATATGTCCTAATACATATTTTCTAGTAAAGAAAAAATACTCCTAATCTATTTATTACATTGCCAAATGAATAAACAAATTACAACCAAAATAGAAACACCAAAAGGAATTATTACAACCCATAAAGAATGAATACAACCAACATGACAAGATTACAATCAACCAAATCCAAAACACACATGGTCAAGGCTATGTTATGCACTAATATATGTGTCCACATACATCATTTCAAGAACCAAAATGAACCCCATTTGACCCTAAATTTTCAGCCAACACAAACTAAGAATTTAGGGTCTTTTGTCCAAACAAAACCACAATCAACCAATTTGATATCTTCCTTTCAAGATCCAATCATAAGCATGCATGATTACAACCTTGAAAGGTTGGGGTATCATCAAATCATCACAAAACAGCCCTATTGAGGTTGTTAAACCTTATATATCCAAATATACAAGAACATATGAAACTAGTCATCCACATATCCGGCTCTAGATGCCATTGTTGGGTTTGTTGGACCTAAACAATATTGTCTAACCATTTTAAACAAGAAAACGCAGCGGATTAACATCAAACATCAACCATTTGAAATCTGAAAATTATAGTTCATCTCATGTCTACAACAAACCCAAGAATGCAAGGATCTTATATATGTGTTTGAACTAGTTATGACCAATATATAACAACCCAAACAAGTGAAAATACTACCTTCCAAAGCTGCTGAAATCGAGTTGTAGATGGAAAAAAGATGTTCTTGAGCAGCCAAAACATCAAGAGTAGATGTCCTCAAGTGTTCATACCCACAAGCCTTCAAGAAAACACCATTTTGCTAGGATTTGACACCAAAATCGCATCAAGAACCCAGCTGAAACCACTTTCAGCCGTGAAGATGCAAGAGGCTGCTAGAGCCTTTGTTCCAGCCGTATACCCCCTCATCCATATGAGAGGCTTGAGCTCTTGAGTCGGTTTTTCATGTGAGAAGGAAGTAGATCAGATGTGTGTGTATTCTTAGAGAGAATTCTTGTTTCAAAGTCAAGAAAAAGGAAGCAAGGGGGCAAAGGCCCTTGCGGCCGTAACACCCACAAACCCTTTCTAGGGTTTTCCTCCTTTTAAACTCTTTTAATTTTGACTAATGTTTTAAATTAAATACATAATTGACCATTTAATTATATATATAATATGTACACACTTTTATTATCTGATGTTGCTTAGCTAATTTAAACAACATTACAAATAATGTCCATGAACAAAATATCCTCATAGTTTGTTCTTTCTCACATATATATTTTATTTAGAAACCTTTTCTAAATTGGTGTAATTATTTAATTGCATGATCATATCATCAATTAAATATTAGTTGGTGTTTGCTAAGCTTGTTATTGGGTATGACCCGACTTGGATCACTACGTACTAACCACATCAATGTTCTATGTGTCTTGGGCATACAGAATCCAACAAGCAATTGTCCAACCACCTAACAGAAGCAGGCCTACGATCAGATGGGGCCAACTCAAAGACGAAAAGATTTTCGTCTTTAGAGATAAGATCATACCAATGAACATGACTGGGCCGTAGGAAGACGCCAACCAAAAGTGGGAGGCTATGGCAACTAGAGTCATTCAAGCAGCTAAAGAAACGCTTGGGGTTACAACAAATAGAACAGTCGGTCATAAGGAATCCTGGTGGTGGAACGAAAATGTACAGGAGAAGATAAGAACTAAACAGCAAAGTTTTAAAGAGCTTTTATGTTGTAATAATGAGGAAGAACGAGCGAAGCTAAAAGATAAATACAAGAAGGCTAAACGAGAGTTGAAAAAGTTGTGTTAGAGGCAAAGAACACAGTGTATGAGAGGATGTATAAGCGATTAGAGAGATGAAAGAGGGGGAACATGACATGTTTAAGATTGCCAAGGCAAGAGAAAGTAGAAGA
>CM044005.1:72854005-72994005 GCA_024085815.1 Flaveria linearis
ACGCGGAACGGGACGGCGACGGGGACGGTGACGGGGACGGCGACGGCGACGGGACGGCGACGGGGACGGGGACGGTGACGGCGACGGCGACGGGGACGGGGACGGCGACGGCCACGGCGACGCGACGGCGACGGGGCGGGGGGCGGCGACGGCGACGGGGGCGGCGACGGCGACGGCGACGGGGGGCGGCGACGGCGAGGGGCGACGGGGGCGGCGACGGCGGTGGCGACGGGGCGGCGGACGGCGGTGGGGACGGGGGCGGCGACGGCGGTGGGGACGGGGGCGGCGACGGCGTGGGGACGGGGGGGCGGCGACGGTGGTGGGGAACGGGCGGCGACGTGCGGTGGGGACGGGCGGCGACGAGGCGGTGGACGGGGCGGCGACAGGCGGTGGGGACGGGGGGCGCGGACGGCGGTGGGGGAGGGGGAGGCGACGGCGGTGGGGACGGGGCGGCGACGGCGGTGGGGACGGGGGCGTGGTGATGGGCGGTGGGGACGGGGGCGGGGACGGCGGTGGGGACGGCGGTGGGGACGGCGGTGGGGACGGCGGGTGGGGACGGCGGTTGGGACGGCGGGTGGGGACGGCGGTGGGGGACGGCGGTGGGGACGGCGTGGGGACGGCGGTGGGGACAGGCGGTGGGACGGCGTGGGGCGTGACGGCGGGTGGGGACGACGTCGTGGTGTGCGGGAGGGGGGCGGGCGGGCGGGGGGCGCGGGGGCGGGGGCGGGGCGGCGGGTGGCGCTGGCGTCGGCGGTGCAGCGGGGCTGGCGGCGGGACAGCGGCAGGCGCTGGGGGTGGCGATGGGGTTGGCGATGAGGGTGGCGATGGGGGGTGGCGATTGGGGTGGCGATGGGGGGTGGCGATAGGGGTGGGGTGCGGTGGGGGTGGGTGGGATGGGGATGGGGAGGGGATGGGGATGGGGATGGGGTGGGGATGGGGATGGGATGGGGATGGGGATGGGGATGGGATGGGGATGGGGATGGGGATGGGGATGGGGATGTGGGGATGGGGATGGGGATGGGGGATGGGGATGGGGATGGGGATGGGGATGGGATGGGGATGGGATGGGGATGGGGATGGGGATGGGGATGGTGGGATGGGGATGGGGATGGGGATGGGGATGGGGATGGGGATGGGATGGGGATGGGGATGGGGATAGGGAGGGGATTGGGATGGCGGGTGGGTGGGGGGGGGGGGGGAGCGCGGCGCGCGGGAGAGAGGAGGAGACGGCTGACGGGACGGCGAACGCGACGGTACGGTGACGAGAGCGACGTGACGGTGGACGGGAACGGGGATCGTGGTGGTGATGGTGGTGGTGATGGTGGTGGTGGTGGTCGTCGTGATGGGTGGTAGTGATGGGTGAGGGTGGGATGGGGGGATGGGATGGCGATGGGAGGCGATGGGGATGGCGGATGGCGGATGGGCGATGGCGATGGCGACGGCAACGGCGACGGCGACGGGCGAAGGATGGTAATGGTGATGGTGAGGTGGGATGGGGATGGGGATGGCGATAGGGATGGCGATGGCGATGGCGATGGCGATGGCGATGGCGATGGCGATGGCGATGGCGATGGCGATGGCGATGGCGATGGCGATGGCGATGGCGATGGCGATGGCGATGGCGATGGCGATAGCGATGGCGATGGTGATGGTGATCTTGATCGTGATGGGGGTGATGGCGAGGCGATTGCGATGGCGATGGCGGTGGCGGGTGGCGATGGCGGTGGCGATGGGGGGGTGGCGATGGGGGTGGCGGTGGGGGTGGCGGTGGGGGGTGGCGGTGGCGGTGGCGGTGGCGGTGGCTGGTGGCGGGTGGCGGTGGCGGTTGCGGTGGAGGTGGCGGTGGCGCTGGCGCTGGAGGTGGTGGTGGTGCTGGCGGTGGCGATGGCGGTGACGATGGCGGTGGCGATGGTGTCAAAACCATCATCATCAACATCATCAAATCATCATTAAATGATAGAACACCTTTGATAAAATTTGTTAAAAGTCATGCTTTACCACAAACTAAATCAACATTTCTATCAAGGAGAAAACAATGAATTTGATGAACAGACTTCTGATGATGATGATGTTGACTTACTGGATGATGAATCCATTCAACCAATTACTAAAACTGACAAAGTTTCAAGTGTGGTTGAAGTTCCAACAAAACAAACAAAGAAGACTCAGGGATTTGACATCTGCTCTTGTGGAAAGAATATTGAATTCTAATGCTTTTGTTAAACAACAATCATAAGGAAAGGCAAAGCTCAAACAACTGTGACTTTTGATATTCCACCTAAGTCAAATTTAAAAACAAAAGTGTTAACAAACAAGACAATACTAATTTTCCATACCGTGAATGGTGTGATCAACACACTCACAACAATGAATAATGCAAATATGGTAAATATTGCATGTATTGTCACATGAACAATCACAGTACTGAAACTTATCATTTTCATAACTATTGTTCTATCTGTAAAAGGAACAATCACAATACTGATAATTGTTTTTTTCAATAAGAAAAAACAAAAAATAAAACACAAAGGAAAGTTGACCTATTTGTATGCGTGCCAAAGCATATGAATGAATGAAAACATTCTCTTTTGAGAGAAAACTTTCTCTCTTTATAACTGTTACTGTTTGATTGAATATTCATCTTGTTCTTGCTTAAATTTCGTCTAATTCTAACACTATTCCGCTACAAATCATAACCTAATTGATCAAACTAGATCTGATCAAACTAGATCTGAGATCTATCAAATGGTATCAGAGCAGCTTAATCATTGATCGATTTAAGAATTGATCATTGAAACTGCTCTTTTGATATCTAAGTTTGATCGAATTAGCAAATTTGCAAGAATTGGTTATAGAGTTTGAGTTTCTGTTGCTTCGGTGAATTAATTTGAGGTTCTACGTGTTTAAAACAGAGTTGTTGAGTTTTTGAGCTAGATTTGTTAAAATTACATTGAATTTGTTTGAATCTGTGAAAATGGCTACACCAACTAATGATCTCACAATACTGGCTCCTCAACAAAGCCTTCGATGCTTGTTATGAGTAAGTATAACATATGGCAACGACGAATGCTCCATCACCTGTCTATCAATAGCACAGGATGTTGGAAATCTGTGGTGCATGGACCATACAAGCCTATGGTGAGTCTTCCGGAAACAAATGAGATGGTTTCGAAGAAACCAGAGCAGTATTCGGATGAAGATCTAAAACTGTTTGAAATTGATGCTAAAGCCCATGGAGTTCTGGCCATGGCACTGCCAAATGAAATCTATTCAGGGCTTATGCATCATGAAACTGCACATGACCTCTGGGTTGCTCTGAAGGAACAATTTGGAGGAACTGATAAGGTTTTGGCAAACACTAGAGAGATCCTTGCCCAACAATATGTGACATTCTCTCATAGAAAGGGGTGAGTCTCTGACCCAGCAGTTTGAACGATTTTCCTGTTTGATATCTGAGTTGAAAATGGTTAAAAGGAATATTCAAACAGCCAGATGAACAACAGATTCCTCAGATCCCTGCCTGAGAGATGGGACACATATACTATTGTCCTATGCTCCAGTGCAACATTGGACACTCTATCTCTCACCCAACTTCATGGAAAACTGTTGTCATTTGAACAAGAGATAGAACAGAAAAGGAAACTGTCTTCATCTGGGAAGCACACTGATGACTTTGTACCAGGAAACAACACTGGTCGGTCAGGAGTCAGAGTATGCTGCATCAGAAGGTTCCTATGATGAGCATATAGATTTCTCTACAAATAATGAGAACATGCTTTGTTAGTGTGATAGTAATTCAGGTGGTAGCAGTGATAATTTGTGCTTTTTGATGGATGATTTGAAAGAAATTCTAGATGATGATCTGGAAGAGATGGATATTTTAAGCCAAATGGAAATGATCAATATCAGATCTCAAAAGTTTTACAAAAGGACTGGCCGAAAATTCACAGGTCTCTCTGGAAAAATCAAGGTTGGTTTTGACAAGAGCAGGTTGAGGTGTCACAAGTGCCATAGACTTGGACACTTTGCAAGAGAGTGTAGATCATCTGGATCTAACTCATCTGCACCCTTGTGACTTCCCAAGCAATAGATCACAAAACAAAGGGCAACATCCACCAGTTCTGGTCATCCTTCACAAGCTCAATCGTTCTGTATATTTTGTCCCTCAAGGTCCTATGACATATCCTTATTTTGTCCCTCAAGGTCCTATGTTTTTACATGCCTCATTCTAGTCAGGTTCAAGTACCCACAGCTCAACAACCACCTACCCTACCTGAGCCTCAACTATCTCAATCAAATCAATAATCTCAATCTCAACCACAACAAAGCTTTTTCACCCCTGGAGTTGTTGACTGGAGCAGTTTACAAGATGATCTCTCTGGTTATCATAAACAATTGTTTCCTAGTGTTGGTCAACGTGGTGATGAAAACCCTTTTGGAAATCTTGCTCTTATGGCCCTGGAGTCTACTGATGGTTCATGCTCAAATGCTTCAACATCACATGTATCTTAGAGGCTAAAGTCAAGTTGTGTTCTGAGTCATGCATAGCCACATTTGCCTCAATTAGAGAAGCAAATGTAGCTTTAATCAATAAAAATCTTGAGCTAGAGAAAGTGATTTCCAAAAGAAAAGCTGAGTTTGTGTCTGTTTTAAATGAAAAAGATGATGAGATTTACAAATTAAAATGCCAAATCACTGATGAAAAGGCAAAGGTAGAGGTCATCTTAGAGAAGTATAAGGACCTCAAAGAAACACTTGCAGCTACCCTGATAGAGTGTGAACGCTGGGTAACATCATGCAAGGGGTTTGAAATTCTTCTCAACAAACAAACAGCTTCAAATGTGAGGTTTGGGGTTGGTTATAATCACACTTTTCCTCCAACAGATTTTACTCCCAGGTTAGAAGTAGAATCTGAAGGAGAAAGCAATTACCAATCCACATCATCATGTGCCTCACCCTCTGATAATGAACCGAAATAAGAGGATGAAGTCAGTATTAGCACCTCAGAATATCAATCAGCTAATATAGAAACATATTCTTATACTGTTGGATGCACAAATGTCATCCAGGGAGAAACAGATGAGGGTGTTGTTTTAACAGAGATAAATGAAGGTGAAAAAGTTTTTGAGAAAATTAATCTAAAACTTGTAGAATCTGATGGTCCCAATGCTAAAAAACACATGATTAGGAGAAAGTTGATCACTTCAGGTGTTGTCTCATAAAGTACTCAAAGTACTGAAGGGCAAGTCACAACACCTGAAGAGCAAACCAAAACCACTGAAAACAAAAAGGGTTTAAAAACTGCTGAAGAGTCTATCAGGAAGTCCAAAAGTATTGATAGAAAACTTCTGAAGAACAAATTTTCTATAGTTAAGAATCCGTTAGTACTTAACATAAGTACTGAAAGGAAGAAAGTACTGAAGAACAAACCTTCAGTAGTTTCATCTTCTTCAGTAGTTGATCAACTGAATATGAAGAAATAGCCATGTGAAATATGTGGCTTATTCAATCATCTCACTGATGACTGCTGGTACAGAAGGGTTCCAAATTCAACAAAGATAAGAACACCAAAAAGAAAATTAATAAAATGAAAGATGAATTTGAAACCAAGTTTGTACCAGCGGCATCTCAACCTGAAAACCCAAAATCCTTAAAGCAATCCAAAAAGAAGGAAGGGGTTTATCAGGAAACAACTGAAGGTGTTCAATGGATTTCTCATGGAATACCAAAAAATCAGACTAAGTCTGTGTCTTCCAAAAGTGAGAAAATGGTGAAACACAAGAACCAATCAAAAACAAGAACTGATGTGTCTGATAAATTGAAGGCTTTAGCAAACAATCAGACACAACTTGTTATGATGGTTCAACATCTATTGGGGAGAGTCAATCAAATAGATGTACCTGTGATTAAACCACAGAAAAAAAAACCATGCCAAAATCAAAGGAATCCTTTTCCGCACCATCTCCACCTCCACAGGCTATTAATCATGACAAACCAGTTAGAGTAAAATCTGTTGATGAGAACAGACCCAAAACCAAAATGGTTTAGGTCTCAAAAGATAACTAGTTTCTTTTGACAAATGCCGGATTCTTCAGCATGCCAAAGAAGCATCTAGTATGTGGACAGTGAAGGATCCATGCATATGATAGGGAGCAGCTCTCTTCTTAATGACTACTCTCAAGGAAAGAAGGGATTTGTTTTATTTGGCAATGATGCTAAAGGTTACATCATCGGCAAAGGCTTTGTTTCCAATGGTGAAATAAGGTTTGATGATGTCAACCATGTCTAGAATCTTAAGTACAACCTCTTGAGTGTCAGTCAGATATGTGATAAAGGTCATATTGCCCTTTTCACCAGCCAGAACTGTAGGATTCTGTCTTCAAAAGTTCTGAGTTTAATTGACAAGGTACTAGATGAACATACTCTCCTGAAGACCAATAGGACAGGAAGAGTATATGCTTTAGATTTATCAAAGAAAATTTATCTAAAAGGCCATCCTTGCCTGTTCTCTAAGGCTCTTCTCCTCGAATCTAAACTATGGCACAAAAGGCTTGGTCATGTGAATCTTAAAAACATGAACCAGCTCATCCATCATGGTTTAGTGAGAGGACTGCCAGTGAAGGAGTTCAAATGTGATGACAACTACTCTGCTTGTTTAAAAGGGAAGCAACACAGGGTATCATTTCCTCCGATAGAAGAGGCAAAGTCCACTGCCTGCTTGCAATTACTGCATATGGATCTTTTTGGTCCAGTAAGAGTGATGAGCATGGCTAAGAAGAAATACTGTCTGGTAATTGTGGATGATTACTCCAGATTTGTATGGACTTTCTTCTTGCATTCAAAAGATGAAGCTGCAAAAACCATAATATACTTTGTGTTGTATATGGAAAAATAGTACTCCCTTCCAGTCAAGTGTATGAGGAGTGATAATGGCACAGAATTTAGAAACCACACAATGATGAATTCAACTTGTCTAAAGGAATCAAGAGGTAGTATAGCATTCCAAGAACTCCTGAACAAAATGGAGTGGTGGAATGAAAGAACAGGACACTTATTGAAGCCGCCAGGTCAATGTTGGCTGATTCTGGTCTGCCACTGACCTTTTGGGCAGAAGCTGCCAACACAGCTTGCTATGTGCATAATAGAGTTTTAGTAAATCAGAGGCTGATGAAGACTCCTTATGAAGTGTTACATCATTTGGCCCCTCTGATTTCATTTTTAGAGCATTTGGGTGTCCCTTTTACATTCTCAACACAAAGAATCCATATCAGAGGTTTGAGTCAAAGGTGGATGCAGGGTACTTTGTTGGGTATTCATCCACTTGCAAGGCATAAAAAGTTTTTAACTGCAGAACAAAGATAATTGAAGAGACCTTGCATATGAAGTTTAATGAATCTCCAAAGGACAAAATCCCACAAAACCCTGTGGAGCCATTTGATTTGGACATACTGCAATATGTTCCTTATCAGTCTCCAGCTGTTGCAGTTCCTAAAAATCCATCACCTCCTGCAAATAGTTCTTCATCTGGTGGTACTTATGATGATGATGATGACAGTACTCACCTTTTCAGGTTTAGTGATCAACTACCTGAGTCATCCAAACCTGATATTCCTGTTGCTTCAGCAGCTCCATCCACAACAAATGCTGATGAGATCTCTGAATCATCTACTTCATTTGAATTGCCATCTCCTTTATGGTTTAAAGAGTCTAAATCAACATCTGTTACTGCTGAATCTCCTGCAAACACTTGCACAGATCTTATTGTTTATCAAGAGCTGAAGAATACCCAATGTCTTAAATCATTGGTGATATCAATGCTGGAGTTTCAACCAGAAGTCAATTGCCCAATTTCTGCTTCTATGCTCTCTTCATCAGTCAGCAAGAGCCAAAGAACTATCATGTTTCATTAAGAGACATTGGATGGGTTGAAGCCATGCAACTTGAGCTTCTTCAGTTTAAAAAGTAGCAAGTGTGGGAGCTGGTTCCTCTACCCCAAGGTAAGTGTGCAATAGGCACTAAATGGGTGTTTAAGAATAAAACTAATGAAAAAGGTCAAATTGTCAAGAATAAGGCCAGACTGGTTGTACAGGGGTTTTCACAAGAAGAAGGTATTGATTATGATAAAAACCTTTGCCCCTGTAGCCAGACTGGAGGCAATCAGATTGTTCTTAGCTTATGCTGCTTTCCATAATCTTAAAGTTTTTCAAATGGATGTTAAAAGTGCATTCTTATATGGTAAAATAAAAGAAGAGGTTTATGTGTGTCAACCACCAGGTTTTGAGGATAATAAACATCAAGATTGGGTGTATAAGCTTGATAAGGCTCTGTATGGGTTAAAACAAGCTCCTAGAGCCTGGTATGAAACACTGTCTAATTTTCTTCTTCAATATAATTTCACTAGAGGCACCATAGATAAAACTTTGTTCATAAAGAAAGTAGGACAGCATAAGCTACTTGTTCAAATTTATGTAGATGACATAATTTTTGCATCCTCTGATCCACAGTTGTGTGATGCATTTACAAAATTGATGCAACAAACGTTCGAAATAAGTGCCATGGGAGAATTACAGTTCTTTCTGGGATTGCAAATCAAACAAAGAGCTGATGGAACTTTCATTCATCAGTCAAAATATACAAAGGATCTTCTAAAAAAGTTTGATTTACAAAACTATAAGCCCTGTTCTACTCCCATGAGCAGCACCACATAACTGGATGTTGATCAGAAAGGTAAAGCAGTTGATAAAACCCTTTACAAATGTATGATTGGTTCCTTGATGTACCTTACAGCTTCTAGACCAGACATTATGTTTGCAACTTATGTCTTTGCTAGATTTCAGGCTGCCCCTAAAGAATCCCATTTGATTGCAGTCAAAAGGATCTTTAGATACTTGCAAGGAACTCTATCTCTAGGACTTTGATATTCTACTGGGCACTCTTGCAAATTGGTTGCTTTCTCTAATAGTGACTATGCAGGGTGTAAAGTAACTAGAAAATCAACTTCTGGTGGATGCCAATTTCTAGGCAATTGTTTGGTTTCTTGGCAGAGTAAGAAACAAACTTCAATTGCTACATCAACTGCTGAAGCAGAGTACATTGCTACTGCAAGTTGTACATCCCAGGTACTCTGGCTTCAGAATCAATTACTGGATTATGGCATTACAAAGACTAAGACTCCATTACTGATGGACAGTGCTTCAGCTCTTTGTATTGTTAAGAACCCAGTCCAGCATTCTAAGACCAAACAAATTGAGATCAGACATCATTTTATCAAGGATTGTTATGAAAAAGGTCTGATTGATCCAAAGTTTGTTCCTAGTGATGATGAGCTTGCATATATTTACTAAGCCTTTGGAAAGTTCAACTATTCAAAATCTGGTGCTAAGGCTTGGTATGCTGCAGCTGGAATGAATTGACTAATACTGATACTCTCAGATCACAAGTAGTGATGAGCATTAGTATACAAAAGTCAAAAATAAGTATTGATGAGTTATTTTGTCTTCAACTTTTCCAAAACTACTGAACTATTATAAAGACTGAAGACTAAAATACTTACAAGTACTAAAGTACATTATTTGTTGAAAAAAACTGACGTAGTTAAAACTACTGATGTGGTTATAATTACTGATGCCTATTTCCAACAGATAAGTATTGAAGAACAAATTTGTCCAAAAGTACTGATGTGTAATCTGAGCATACATACTGAAGACAAAAGTTGTTCACAAGTTCTGAAGAATAATTTATTTCAAAAGATCTAATGAACAAATGTTCAGAAGAGCTGATGCATAAATATTCAAAAGAACTGATGACCAATGAAACGTCTGAAAATCAGACAAAGTCTAATGAGTAAATTTTGAGGTCAAAATGAAACAACTGAAACCTGTGAATTGACGACGACAACTGATGAGTAACTTTACACTTCAGCTGTTTCAAACAATTGCTGTTTCATTTAAAAAAACTAAAGCCAAAACCAAGTCTTCAATAGTTTCAAACTACTGATGACTAAAACCAAGTCTTCAGTCGTTTACAACATCTGAAGGTTAAAACCATGTCTTTAGTTGTTTCAAACAACTGATGACTAACACCAAAACCTTCAGTTGTTTTCCATCAGCCGTTTCATAACCATAGCCTATAAATACCAAACCCTGACTTCAGAACTTTTCATTCTCTGAACTTTATTATTCAAATTCTCAGAACTTCCCTCCTGCATTAATGGCGACCATGCAAATCAAACCCCGCCATACTGTGTAGCTTACCTCACCAAATCGGCCTTCTGGAACAAGTTTGATGATGCCATTGATCTGATGGTTGAATCTCCATACCAAACAGCCTTTCTTTTGAACCCAACCATATACTTAGAAACCCTACAACAGTTCTGGACAAACGTAACACTCACAACTGGTGAGGATGATGGCGAGATCGCTCTCCAGTCGTTTGTCAATCAGAAGAAGGTGGTAGTAACTTCTGATATTATTCGGAAAACCCTAAATCTGAATGATGCCAACTTCGTCACTGAATGCCCTAAAGGTACAACAGACTCATCTTTCACCAACAATGGGTACGAAGGCGACCTAAGTGCTACCACAATTTTAAAGAAGCACTTCCATGACCCCAAACACCTAATCTTCCATATGGTCAATGTCTACCTTGCCCCCAAGACCTCCTCATGGGATCAAATGTCTTCAAGGTGGAAGCAGGTATTATATTCAATCGCCAAAACTTAAATTTTTCTGAAATTATATTTTAGAATTAAAAGATATGGCCTTGAAACCTGTGGCTAACAGATGGATATTATATCCAAGGTTTCTTATGGCCATTATTGAAGACCAATTGAAAAATGAAGGCCTTGTTGGCCTAGGAGTCCCTTCTGTGGCAGTTCTGCCTGAAGTATACTCCAGGCACAACTCGAACACATAACTTAAAGAAGCTGCCAAGCTGCTAAATCCCAAGCAGCAGAAACCCACAGCCTCATCCTCCAGATCCAAAGTCCCCTCCAAGCCAAAATCTAAAAAGCCTAAAAAGGCTACTCAGGGAGTTGAGTCCCCGAGGATGCCCCTGCAGCACCAAGGCAGGAAGAAACTGCTGGTAGTAATCCACCGGCAGTTACACAGACTCGACCAGCCACAACCGCTCAGGTATCTCTCAACATGATCTTGAAGCAACCATTTCTAGGGATGCCACATTACTGGAACCTCTCTCATTTGAGAAGGTTGCCATTGAAGAGCACCACTCACCCAGGTGCAATCTGCTTCACACCTATCTCCTACTGCAACCACCCCACAAAGCCCAACTTTTATCATTGCAGAAGTGCTGACTCAGCTAAACACTCCACCCTCTCCCCAGGAACCTATTACAACTGGGAAAACCTTAAGAGTTGAGGGGGAGGACTATAGTGTTGCTGATAACCCACAGCACAAGGATTACACAGTTCAATCTCCACGTGTAGAGGAGGAGATCAGAACTTCTGGTGAGGCCGCCACTTCTCCTGCTTCAGCACATGAACAGGGTAAAGTTGGTATCATTTCTAAGACCACACCGGAGGCAACTGCCGATGAAGGGCATAATCCTGAGGCAGGAAGTCCCCAGTACCAAGAAAAAGGTGCACATGTGAACACTGATCTACACTCAGCACATGTTCATCCTGATTTAATCAGGAGGTCAGATGATTCAGCAACTACTGATGATGACCTGGACTTTTTTTATGATGTTCTAGCCCACAACACCATTCTTGAGGTTGAGGTAAGCAGAATACAAGAACTGCTTGCCAAAATGTCTCAAGAATCAAGACCATCTGCCCAAACTCACCCACAGATGGCACCTTCTTCTGAAGGTCTCCCACACACTGAGCCACTCACAACAACTCAGCCACCAGCCTCTGATTCTGGCACCATTTCTCAGGGACAGAACCCCTCTGAGCAAATGGTTGCTACCTTTAAATCTTCCCTGCCTCTCATCACTCCCATCATAACTGACATTGTACATCAAGCTCTTGATAAGAGGCTTTCCTCTAATATTCAAACCTTAGTTGATGATGCAGTCATTAAAAGACTTTCTAACATCACACCCCTGACATGCAACCAAAAAGGGGGAGTCTAAGTCAGTGAAAGCGGACAAGAGGAAGAGAGTTGAAGAGGAAAAGGAGAAGGAGAAAGAAAAGGAAAAGGAGGAGAAAGAAAAAGATTTTCATGTTACTTACAAGAAGAGGAAGAGTGGTGAAAAGACTCCCCTTGAGAAGAAGTTAGAAGAACTGATCAAAGAAGCAGATGAGCAACATAGCAGATCAATGCAAAAAATTATTGATCAGCTCTTCAAACAAGGATTTGACACTGCCAAACTTGACACTGAGATCAGAAAGCTGGAAATACAAGAGATTGAGCACCGATGGGGTAGCTATAGTGAGAAAGAAAATGAAAGGCTGGAAGCTATGGTCAGGTTTATATTGTAGAATTTGGCGAGGACAATCCTCGAGGTGAAATCATGGACCAGGGACAGTATTTTGGAGATAACTAACAAAATCTGTTCGTCCGAAATATTTACCAAAGGATTGATCATAGAAACCCTTGATGAAGCTGGTGCTGGGAGCAGGACTGATCTGGCAAAGTGCTCTAAAGCCACACTTACAACTAAAATGATAGATCATCCTGTACAATCTCCCACACCAGAACAACTAACATCACAACCCACAAAAACAACTCCTTTACCTAAGAAACCAATAGAAATAACTGCCGATGATGCACCCAAGAGGAAGAGAAGGGTGTTGAGGCTTCAAGAAGAAGAAGAAGATGATGATGAGTGTTAGGTCCTCTAAAAGATTAACATTTAGTCTTTATTGTTTAGTTTTGTAGTTTATGCTAGTATAGGGACTAGTTGTGTAATTTTAGTTCCTTAGTTCTAGTATAAATAGCATAGACGTAGTATAGATTGTAAGAGTTTTTGTATGTTTTTATGAGAACTGCTTTCTATCACTTGTAATCGTCTTTTGCTATCAATGAAATCTGAATTTTGTTGATTTTGCTTGAGTTGATTACAATTGCTTGTATTTTGCTTTGAATTGTTCATAAAATTGTTACAGATTGCTCTAATTGATCCTATCAATGAGGAAGATAGGCTGCCCATTTCAACTGTTCTTAAAACAAAAGAGAAGATGCCTGATGCATTAATGAGAATTGCCAGGAGTCAACCAACAACGATTACACCTGCCATCCAGAGGCAAACTGTAAAAGTAAAGCTTAAAGAAGCAGAAATACACAAACAACATGATGAGCAGCTGTTGAATCTGGTTGATAAAGAATTTCCTCAGTCTATATCGATACAATCTATGAGGAAACATGCTCAGAGACTGTAGGCTCTCAGATTTACATTTCAATATCAGAAAGTGCGAGTTAGAATTTGGCCTGATCCCAGGGTGAGTGATAGAATCCACAAGAAGAACATCCCAAGAAAATACAATGGCCAAGTAAAGAAGATTGTAGATGCAGTGATAATGCTGGCCATTGTAGTGTCACTCTGGGAAATCCTAGAAGACTTCAGAAGAGCCTACAAGTCTAATCTTACCCCACAAACATTCCTGCAAAACAAAATGGTGAAAAAAGAGTTGATCTATAAGAGGCTTGAAGAAGTCAGAAGCAACGAGCTCCAGTTGTTACTTGAAGGTAATCATCCTGATGAGTTTGCATATAGAGAAATAACAACTATGGAGCTAAAGAATGGGAAACAGGTTAAGTACTTATCTGAGTACTATGGGCCAGAGTTCTTCTTTTGAGAGTCTTACAGACTCATTGAAGGAGAAGCTGAAGAACTCACCCTGGAAGAACAGATTGTCTTCCTCTAGGCCTATGTTTGAGAGTCTTACAGACTCATTGTAGGGAAGTAGATTTCATGGATGGGGCAGTAACTCTGTGTCCAATTCCCCAAGACAGAGTTCCCATCCATCGCTTGCCAATCAAATCTTCTGAAACCTCTTCCCAGGCCTGTGCTTAAATTGGTCACTTCTTAGCTGATCCAGAAGAAAAAGACAATATTTTTGCCTAATATGTTGGACACCAATAAACTTAAAGGTTTTGGCTGCATTGGTTTAGGGGGAGTTTGTTGGACCAAAAGAACCAATGAGCAAGATCAGAAAAACCTTTAAGTCCCACAGACATCATAACAACTGAAAAAGACTACATCAGCTGAAGACAGAGTCTGAAGACACAGTTTGAAGACAGAGTCTAAAGACAAAGTCTGAAGACAAAGTCTGAAGACAAAGCCTGAAGACAAAGCCTGAAGACAAAGCCTGAAGACAAAGCCTAAAGACAAAGTCTGAAGACAAAGTTCGAAGAAAAAGTCCGAAGACAAAGTCTGAAGACAAAAGCTGAAGACAAAGTCTGAAGACAAAGTCTGAAGACAAAGTCTGAAGACAAAAGCTGAAGACAAAGTCTGAAGACAAACTCTGAAGACAAAAGCTGAAGACAAAGTCTGAAGATAGAGTTTGAAGACAAAGTCTGAAGACCAAGTATTCAGAGGTTGTCACAACAGCTGAAGAAGTACTCTTCAGTAGTTGTGATGGTTTACTTTCAGTAGTTGTCTTTATATTTTCAGTAAATTGTAATCAGTAGTTTAGTAGATGTAAAACGTCTAAAGAACTTACTCTTCAGATGTTGTAGTTTCCGTAGTTGTAGAATTAGTTAACACTTAAGCTTTTATTGTAAGAAGATGTCCTGAGTTGTTGTGGATATCTTCAGTAGTTTTAGTTATTTTCAATTGTTTGTGTAATCGGTTAGATGTCACTATCAGGTGACATCTGCTGACGTCATCTTTTCCTGTAAAAGGAAAGTTGACCTAATTGTATGTGTGCCGAAGCATATGAATGAATGAAAAATGCAGAAAACTCTCTAACTGTTACTGTTTCTCTCTCTCTCTAACTGTTACTGTTTGATTGAATATTCATCTTGTTCTTGCTTAAATTTCGTCTAATTCTAACACTATTCCACTGCAAATCATAACCTAATTGATCAAACTAGATCTGAGATCCTATCATCAATCTTAAACACCAGAGAACAATTATCCAAATTTGCTCCAAAAGCAGATGACGGACACTTTGTTGGATACTCTGGAAGCTCAAAAGCTTACAGAGTATACAATTCAAGTCTTAATATTATGGAAGAAACAACTGATATTATTTTTAATGAACGCTTTTTCACAAAAAAAGTCATTGGATCAGACTGGTTGTTTGACATTGATTCATTAACAAAATCATTTGACACATCTTATTTTGATGTTACATGTACAAAATGTAACACCCGGCCTCTCATACCACCAATATTGTCAGCTTTGCCCACGAGGAGCTCACGGATTTGCTTTTGTTTACCCAGGTGAAAACTTCCCAGGGAGGTCACCCATCCCTGGATCGCTGCCACCTGAGCACGCTTAACTTTGGAGTTCTCCTTTTATCCACAGCCAATACGCCTAAAACACGTTGATGATATTAAAGACCAGACATTCTTTATGAACTAGGAATCTCTCATATCTACGGCTGATGTGGGATTTATGTAGGGTGTCACACAAAAGAAGATATTGAATATCCTATGGTACCTCCTCAGCCAACTATTGATGTTCCTTTAACTACTGATCCTCCAAGGAGAAGAAACACATCTCCTTCAAGCACAACAGTTACACCTCTAATGGAACAAACCAAAACATCCAATGACACAAACACATCTACACCATCTTCATCAACACCTGTGACGACCAAACCACCCAATCAACCAATATCACATCAACCTCACGCAGTTGAAGAAGATGATGATTATCAGTCTTTCCATACACACATCATGCCGATTAAATCTTAGATTTTGTAAGGCCCCCGATCCCGGGCACCTCACAGTTGGTCATTCATCGCATATAAAACATAAATTTAAATAAATCATTGTAGTGGAAACATTCAAAAGATGCATCTCATTTCATTACAAAAGCTTTTACAAAAGATTACATCATTACTAATTACAAAATGGTCATAAACAGTGACCTCTAATACAATTACATTAAAAATTAAATGTAAAGAAGATTCCTTAAGTAATCCCTTTTATCAGGATCCTCAAGGAACACTTGCATGCACATATTGTGCAGCATTATCAAAAGGAGAATGCCATCCCAAAAGAGCTGACTAGCCGCCTCGTGCCATCCCCAGTGACACTACCTGCCAACTGGAAACACATAAAAAGTCAGCGTTGCTGAGTGAGTTCTAGTTTTATAATAAACATACTTCGTTTTCATTAAAACCATTCTATTCTTATACACGATCATACATCATACGTACACATAGATAACATCTTTATTATCTCTTTCATTCTTTCATTCATTCATTATACATTATTGTCTTTCGGTTCTTATCTGGATCCTGTCAGGCTTTACCCACTTCATGGCACGCAGCCATGATTACTATGGTCGAATGACAAGGATCTCGTTACATTTATTCGTTATACGTTTGTTCATGATTATACATCATAAACGTGTACATATAATATTTACCATTATCTTCATCATTCATACATTCATTACTTACGTACGATCATCTCATTCATTCACATGTTCACTTCATTTATTCACACGTTCATTACTTTCGGTGACATGTACAATACCCCAACGTTATGCACGAAGCTGGTGCTGGACCTGTGGTAAGCAACCACGAACATTGTGCACGAAGCTGATCCAGTCACCTAAGGCAAGTACATGCACCACTTATCTTTTCTCTTTCATTCTGGATCAATGCCATATGCTATACCCCGAACATTGTGCACGAAGCTGATGCTGGACCTGTGGTGATCAACCATGATCATTGTGCACGAAGCTGATCCAGTCACCTGGGGTAAGCGGCAAGGATCCCATACATATGGTCAATCACAAAGATTGGACCCCAATGTGCATCCTTCGGGGTATCTAACCCACACACCGTTGAGCTAACACCTGCCAGGGGTGTGCACCTCCATACATTTGCCTGCAACCCTTTTTCTTACTATCATTCATTCGTTCGTTAATGCATGTATTCATTCATTACTTTCCTCTTTTATTGTCTTCCGCTTTACGTTACATAATACTTTCGTTTCATTCATTAGTCATAACAGACATACATCATACATACACAGGCAATGCTATCAACATCGTGCCCAACATAACTCCTAAGCCTCGACAGCACCATTTGGGTGACCGAGCATGCTTCAGTCGCACGACCTCCCTGCGACTGAGCATTAGGCGATTGGACTCATAGACGACTAGTCCCTCCATCGTGCGAATGCACCTGTGCGACTGAGCACATAAACGACTGGGCTCTCAGTCGTGTGTCCTGTCATGCGACTAAACTCCAGTCGGACGATTGAACCCCAGTCGTGCGGATGACCCTTAGTTGTTCTCCAATTATGCGATTGACCATTCAGTCGCCTAACCCTAACTGTGCAGCGACTGGAGTTCATTACGAACTGCATCCGCGACATACGGCTGTAAAACCCTCCTAAACTCGATTCAAGCCCAATTTAACCCTCCCAAACCTTAGGGAATCATACTAGGACATCATACAAACTCATACATGTCCAAAATCATACTTTAAACATACTAATCATGATTGTACCCAAAGGGGTTAAACATACACTTTACAAAAATAGGGTTTATATGTGATCCAGCCCCCAAATCGTTTGAAAACATGTAAACGAGGGGTCCTAGAACTCACATAAGCAGGTAGGGGATGAATAACACAATTTAGACTAGTTGGTTGACGAGTTTCAAGCTCGGATCACACTTTCTCTCTTTTTCTCCTTCGGTCGCTTCTCTCTCTCTTTTCTAACTGAGTTCGTGAGTATGGAAGAGGGTAAGAGTTGCCCTCTTCCTTAAATACTCCCCGTCCAGTCGAGAGCTTCAGTCGCCTGGGCCCTTCAGTCGCCTGAGCTTCATGCGATTGGGCCTCCAGTCGTACGATTGTGAGGCGTATGGAGCTCCAGTCGTGCGATTAGGCTTCAGTCGTGCCTCAGTCGGCCGATTGGCCTCCCAGTCGCATGATACTGCAGAAAGGAAAAATTCCTGGTGTTACAAGTCCACCCCCCTTATTTAGGTTTCGTCCCCGAAACCTGTTATTCCTCGAACAATCGTGGGTAATGCTGCCTCATTTCATCTTCTGTCTCCCATGTTGACTCGGATCCCTTCCTGTGCTTCCACTGTACCCGCACAAGAGGAACCACTTTATTTCACAACCGCTTCTCTTTTCTGTCAATGACTGCCACCGGTTGCTCCACGTAATTGAGCTGTTCATATACATCGATATCCTCCAGCGGAACAACCATATCTTCATCGGCCAAACATTTTCTCAGATGAGATATGTGGAAGGTTGGGTGAATTCCACTCAGCTCATCTGGCAATTCCAACCTATAGGCCACCTCTCCTACACGAGCAATGATTCAGAAAGGGCCTATATATCGCGGGCTCAACTTGCCCCGCTTTTGGAACTGAATAATTCCTTTCCAAGGCGAGACCTTCAACATAACCCGGTCACCCACCTGGAATTCGATTGGCCTGCGTCGTTTATCGGCATACGACTTCTGTCTGTCTTTGGCTGCCTTCATGTAAGCCTTGATCCTTTCTAGCTTTTCAGTCGTAGCCTCGACCACCTCGACGCTCCCCAATTCCTTTTGACCAGTTTCACCCCAACACATGGGTGTCCTGCATCTCCTACTGTATAGCATCTCGTATGGTGGCATACCAATGCTGGCATGATAGTTGTTGTTGTACGAGAATTAAGCTAACGGTAAGTGGTCATCCCAACTTCCCCTGAAATCAATCACACATGCTTGGAGCATGTCCTCTAATGTCTGAATGGTCCTTTCTGACTGACCATCAGTTTGGTGATGATAAGTCGTACTCATATGTAACCTCGTCCCCATAGCATCGTGGAATTTCTTCCAGAATTTGGATGTAAACCGGGTTTCGCGATCAGACACAATTGACACCGGTACACCATGACGAGTCACAATCTCTTTGATGAAAAGATCAGCCAACCTCTCGGATGAGTATGTCTCACATATCGGTAGGAAGTGAGCGCTCTTTGTCAGCCTGTCTATAATCACCCATATGGCATCATACCCTTTCGGAGTACACGACAACTTCGCAATGAAATCCATGGTGATGTGCTCCTACTTCCATTCCGGTATATCCAAAGGTTGAATCTTCCCATACGGCTTCTGATGCTCTGCCTTTACTTGCAAACATGTGAGGCATTTACTCACATACTCCACCACATCATGTTTCATACCCGGCCACCAGTAGTCTTTCTTCATGTCTTGGTATATTTTGGTAGCGCCGGGATGAATGGAGTATCGGGTCTTGTGGGCTTCGTCCATAATCTTCATTCGTAGATCCCTAAAACGAGGAATCCACATCCGCCCAAACCGGGTCCTAACATCAGACGTGTTTTCACCCAACTCCACGACCAGACCTCTCATTCTTTCTTAGTTAAGATGATCTTCCTTCAGTTCCTCATCTTGAAACTCTTTGACTTGCTTCATCACATCCGAGGTCATAATCAGTTGGTATGCCTTCACCCGTATCGGCTCGGGCCTCTCCTTTCGGCTAAGGGCATCAGCCACCACGTTGGCTTTGCCCGGATGGTAATGGATCTCACAATCGTAGTCTTTTATCAGCTCCAACCATCGCCTCTTCCTCATATTTAAATCTTTCTTCTCGAAGAAGTATTTCAAGCTTTTGTGGTCGGTAAAAATGGTGCACTTCGTCCCGTACAGATAGTGCCTCCAAATCTTTAATTCGAAGACCACAGCTGCTAGCTCCAAGTCATGAGTAGGATAATTAACCTCATGAACTTTCAGCTATCAGGATACATAGGCTATAACCTTTCCTCTTTGCATTAACACGCACCCCAACCCTGAGTAGGAAGCATCAGAATAAACTACCAAGTCTTTGCTTCCATCGGGTAACGCCAATACAGGAGCTTGGGTCAACCTCGTCTTCAATTCTTCAAACGCCTTCTCTTGAGCTTGACCCCATGTAAACTTTACATCTTTCCGGGTCAACTTGGTCAGTGGAGAAGCAATCTTGGAGAAGTCTTGGATGAATCTTCTGTAGTAGCCCGCCAAACCCAAGAAACTACGGATCTCGGATGGCGTCTTTGGAGACTTCCATTGCATTACTGCTTCCACCTTTGCCGGATCAACCATAATCCCATCCGGATTAATCACGTGACCCAAGAATTGGACTTCACGCAACTAGAATGCGCACTTGGAGAACTTGGCGTACAATTTCTCCCTCCTCAACATTTCTAGTACTTCTCGAATGTGACCGGCATGCTCTGTTTCGCTCCTTGAATAAATCAGGATATCATCAATAAATACAATCACTGATTTATCCAACATCGGCTGACACACTCGGGTCATCAAATCCATAAAGGCAGCCGGCGCATTGGTCAAACCAAAAGACATGACAAGAAACTCGTAGTGACCATAGCGCGTACGAAAAGCTATTTTAGGGATATCCTGCTCTTTCACTTTCAGCTGATGATAGCCCGATCGAAGATCTATTCGTGAAAACCAACTGGCGCCTTGAAGCTGATCAAATAAATCATCGATTCTCGGCAAGGGGTATCTGTTCTTCACCGTCAACATATTCAGCTCGCGGTAGTCGATGCACATTCTCATACTACCATCTTTCTTCTTTACGAACAAGACCGGAGCGCCCCAAGGTGAGATACTCGGCCTAATGAACCCCTTATCTAGCTGTTCCTTCAACTGCCCCATCAACTCTTTCATTTCCGTCGGAGCCAATCGAAATGGTGCCTTGGCGACAGGTTGAGCACCCGGTATCAGGTCAATCTGGAACTCGATCTCTCTGTCAGGTGGCAGTCCCGATAAGTCTTCGGGGAACACGTCTGGAAAATCACGCACAACTGGAACATCAGATAGTTGTGGTGTTGGCGTTTCCACATCTTTCACATAACATAAGTAGGCACCGCACCCACGCCTTATACACTTTTCCACCATAACCATTGAGATCACCTTCGGAATCGTAGTGACCCGATCACCATAAACTGTCAGTGAACCACCGCCGAGCGCTATCAACTGAATCATCTTCTTGCGACACACAATGTTCGCCTCAAAGTCCGCTAACCAATCCATCCCAAGCACCAAATCGAAACCACCTAAAGTCATCGCGAAGGGTCTAACTGGCCCTCTAATTCCACATCACAACCCTCTATCACCTCGGAAATCCTGGTCGACTTTCCTACCACAGTTTCTACATCAAACGGTACATCAACATGTCTACTTCTAACAGGCAGTTTGGCACAGAAATCAGCAGAAATTAAACTCCTACTGGCACCTGAATCAAATAATACAGAGGCTAAAGTTTGGTTCACCAAGAACGTACCGGACACAACATCAGGGTCCGTTCTAGCCTCCTCTTGCTTCATCGTGAATGCCCTCGTGCTTGCCCTCGGCCCTTCGTTTCCCGTCTTCTTCGCCCCTGAACCCTCAGCCTTCGGCTTCTTGCAGTCTCTGCTCATATGACCACTTTCCCCACAGTTAAAACATTTGCCTGTCCGGCAATCCTTTGACGTATGGCAAGGCTTCCCAGTCTTAAAACAAACATTTAACCCCCATCTGCACTCGCCACCATGCTCCTTCCCACATTTGTCACACTTCCTCGACCCTGCACCTATCATGACCACGCGGCGATCATTCACCCGTGCCTTCTTGTTACTAGTTAAAGTAACACCTCGACCAAACCTCTTCCCCTGCTAATTTCTCTCACCACCTCCCTTCTTACTACCCTCAGCCTTCACCACCACAGCCCATTCATCATATAATCTACCTGCCAAATCCACTGCTGACCTAAAGGTGCTCGGTCGGGCAGTAATCAAATGCCTGCGGATATCAGCCGGCAACCCCTGAATTTACCGATTAATCTTTCGAGACACCAGCGTCACCTGATCCGGCACTATTCTCGCCATTTCATTGAACTTGGTGGTGTATTGTTGGTGGGTAATCGTCCCCGCCTCCAACTGCAGGAATTCTCTCTCAACTTTGTCCATTTCCTGACGAGGACTGAATTCCTCTATCACCATCCTTTTCAACTCAAACCGCTTCATTCTTCCAATGGCCCTACTACCCTCGGCCTAGACTATGTTGTCCCACCAGCACAAAGGCGAACCCGTGAAAGAGTGGGTAGCAAACTTCACCTTCTTGTCCTCCTGGCAATCACTAATATCAAGGACAGCCTCCATTTCCCTCACCCATTGGTGAGCATTAGCAGCGGTGCTAGACCGTCAAAAGTAGGGGGCTTGCACCTCATAAATGCCCCATAGTTACAACCCTGTGTTGTCTCCCATACAGGCTCCTCCTCTTCTTCCTCTTCGTCATCAGATAGAACCATTTCCGGCTCTGGTTGTTGCTGTCTCCCTGAATATCGGCTCCTCCCTTTCCTTTCATCTTCACGTACCGCCTTTATCACCTCGGTCACTACAGACGGTAAGATCGTCTGCATGACCTGATGCACCTCCTCTACCACTTCCTCTTTTACCAAGGCCCTCAAATCTGCACTCTCGCCTACCTCCTCTGGATGAGTGGTTTCAGGTTCTTCAGGAACCGCCTTCTCCACTCTCGGTCTTCGTCTTGTGGCCCGCGGTTTAGCACCACGTCCACCACTACTTCCACCACGTGAAACTTTAGATGATCTACCACCGACCATCTTCTATCACACTGAAAGATTCAAACACCAACACGGTCATTCAAGGAAATAGCTCAGTTTATGTCAAGTATAGTAAGTCCCTAATTACAGTGGCCAGTTGTGATTAGCCACTTACTCTACTCTTCGCACCCCGAGCATTACCTGTCCTGACTACATTAGTATCTAAGTCTAACAGTACACATAAACCACATTACATGCGCACATAATCTGGATTAACTTTAAGAAAATACCTGATGGCACGCAACTACTCAGATGGCATTCTCTTCCTTTCTGTCCCATTTTCAGTTTAAGTTTAGGTTTATTTTGAAAATTTACCCGTTTCACTTAAACTTTGGCTCTAATACCAACTTGTAAGGCCCCCGATCCCGGGCACCTCACAGTTGGTCATTCATCGCATATAAAACATATATTTAAATAAATCATTGCAGTGGAAACATTCAAAAGATGCATCTCATTTCATTACAAAAGCTTTTACAAAAGATTACATCGTTACAAATTACAAAATGGTCATAAACAGTGACCTCTAGTACAATTACATTAAAAATTAAATGTAAAGAAGATTCCTTAAGTAATCCCTTTTATCAGGATCCTCAAGGAGCACTTGCATGCACGTATTGTGCAGCATTATCAAAAGGAGAATGCCATCCCAAAAGAGGTGAGTAGCCGCCTCGTGCCATCCCCAGCGACACTACCTGCCAACTGGAAACACATAAAAAGTCAGCGTTGCTGAGTGAGTTCTAGTTTTATAATAAACATACTTCGTTTTCATTAAAACTATTCTTTTCTTATACGCGATCATACATCATACGTACACATAGATAACATCTTTATTATCTCTTTCATTCTTTCATTCATTCGTTATACATTATTTTCTTTCGGTTCTTATCTGGATCCTGTCAGGCATTACCCACTTCATGGCACGCAGCCATGATTACTGTGGTCGAATGACAAGGATCTCGTTACGTTTATTCGTTATACGTTTCGTTCATGATTATACATCATGCACGTGTACATATAATGTTTACCATTATCTTCATCATTCATACATTCATTACTTACGTACGATCATCTCATTCATTCACACGTTCACTTCATTTATTCGTACGTTCATTACTTTCGGTGGCATGTACAATACCCTAACAATATGCACGAAGCTGGTGCTGGACCTGTGGTAATCAACCACGAACATTGTGCACGAAGCTGATCCAGTCACCTGAGGCAAGTACATGCACATGCCTCATCTAAAAAGTTCACTATCTTTCAAATGGATGTAAAATGTGCATTCCTTTATGGAAAGATAGATGAAGAGGTATATATTGCTCAACCACCAGGGTTTGAAGATCCAGAATTCCCTCATAGAGCCTACAAGTTGGATAAGGCTCTATATGGTCTTCATCAAGCACCTAGGAAGTGGTATGAGACTTTATCAAAGTTTCTACTACAGAATGGATATACCCGAGGGAAAATAGACAAGACTTTGTTAGTGGTTCAAGTCTATGTGGATGGCATCTTCTTTGGATCCACAAACACACAACTTTGTAGGGAATTTGAATCTCTTATGCAATCAAAGTTCCAAATGAGTTCAATGGGAGAGCTTACCTTCTTTCTTGGACTACAAGTTCATCAATCACAAGTAGGAATTTTTATCAACCAAGACAAGTATGTACATCAGATTCTCAAGAAATATAACATGGCAGATTACACATCAACCAAAACACCATTTGCAACTAGACTGAAGTTTGGACCAGATCCAGAAGGAACATCAGTTGATCAGAAACTTTAAAGATCAAAGATAGGTTCTCTGATGTACCTTACAGCAAGTAGACTAGATATCATGTATGCAATATGCATGTGTGCTAGATATCAAGCAGATCCAAAACAATCACACATTAATGTTGTAAAGAGTTTAGATACTTGAAAGGCAAACCAACACTTGGTTTGTGGTATCCCAAAGATAAAGACTTCTTTAATATGCATACACAAACATTGTTTATGGTGGATGCAATAACAACAGAAAATCCACTACAGGAGGCGGTTAGTTTCTTGGATCAAGAATGATCTCCTGGCAGTGCAAGAAACAGACAAATGTCCCTGTGTCAATAGCTGAAGCAGAATACATAGCTGCTTCTGCATGCTGTTCTTAAGTGTTATGGATACAAAACCAAATGCTTGACTATTGCTTTAATTTTCTTAAAACACCCATACACATTGACAATTCTGCAGCAATGTTTATAACAAACAATCTTGTTCAACATTCAAAAACCAAACACATAGAGATTAGATATCATTTTCTAAGAGATTGCTCAGAAAAGGGTCTGATCCAGTTGATCAAAGTTCATACAAACAATCAATTGGCTGACCTTTTTACAAAATCCTTTGATTCAACTAGATTTGAATTTCTAGTTTAGTCACTTAGTATGATCAATTATGAAACAACAAATTAATGTTTTTAAACATTAAAATCAAACAGTCTTGCTTTTGTCAAAGTCCAAAACAATGTCCCACTTCTATCTTTTTCAAAATCAAGACAACATGCAAACTAATCATTTCTAACATTGAATCACACATACACTTTATGAAAAATGATAGTACACTAGCATAGCTCTTCACTTGAGTCTTTTTCCACCAATAAAGACTGATGATACCTTGTTTGATATGTCGATAGGCTCAGCATGGGATACCTAACATCAGATACAACAGTGAAGAACTAAATTATCATGATGGTGTGATCAACAACACAACTTGGTTTATGGTAAGTATTGATTTCTTTCACATAGATAGCTTAAAATCTAACTTCAACACACCAAGTGAAACAGATTATAAATTGCTCAATTTAAGTGTCTCCTCTGTTATGATAATCATAGCCCTTGAGTACACCAAGACATTCTTTGTTGTGCTGAGCTGTTCTTAATCTTGATCTATAAAAGATTCCCAATGAGGAACACATCCTATAAGGATGATCAATCAATAAAGTCTTTATGACTAGCTTCCAAAGTGAAGTGAAAAGAATCCTAAAGTGGATCACCTAATAAACATCACTTAAGAAAAATGATTGAGCATTTATCATCCTAAGTAGCTAGGTTATTAGTATTGAAATTACTTTCTAGCTTATCTTGAGGAGAATCATACAAATCATACAATCAGATGTTGGGTACACACAACTCATGTCAATCAACACACAAACATGATAATCACTCATTGTTTAAACCAACTAATAATATCATGCTTGAGTTTAAGTGGATTAATATATCTACAATCAGCATTGTACTTGTCCATGTCTATTCTTCAACATCAAACAAACAACTTAGTGAAGAACTACAGACTAGTATAATCTCATGGTATGTGCATATGATTCATGTGGTTTATGATTAAACATGAATTTTGAGTGAACAAAGGATACAATTCTTGATACATCACAAGTAAATCACTCTTCAACAAATATTTGGACTTTGATAATTTCAAATTGAACATATATAAATTTTTGTCACATTTTTATAAATATGCAAAAATTTAGGGGGAGAAACTGAATATTGAATTATCAAAGGCAGCAAAATTGTTCATTAACATACAGTTCATCATACAGTTTATCATATTTTAACATACATTTAAAGATATATATTTGAATTATCAAAGGCAGCAAAATTGTGCATTAACATACAGTTCATCAAATTAACACATATATATTTGTTTGTTTATTTTATTGCACAATATTGCTTTAAAGTGATATCAAATCATCCATATATTGAAGTGTTAATATTTAATATTTTAACATAAATTTAAAGATTTTGAAAGTACTAAAATTAATTTGAATATATAATTTAGAGATTTTTTAAATATTCAAAATTAATTTGAATATAAAATCTTTCAAACAGATCAAACAATCACAACATTCAAAAGTTTCTTAAAATGTTTGAAAATTTTCTCAACTGTTCATACAGCGGATGAGGAAAAGGTTCATCCGCTGTGAACAAACTAGAAAAATTCTTTAAAATCAAACATTTTGACCTGTACATATAGCGGACAACCAAAACATTCATCCACTGAAGGTACAGTAACAAAGTATTTACAGCGTATGAACTTTTGTTCATCTGTTGTGAACATATCAAAGCAAAGTGTCTACAGCGCATGAACAAAAGTGTGCATCGCTGTGATAACAAGGAAAAATAAATAGTCATACACAGCGTATGAACAAATTTGTTCATCCGCTGTGTGAACAGTACATGACAAATCCACAGCGTATGAACAAAATTGTTCATCCGCTATGTGAACAGTGCACAAGTAAAATGCACAGTGTATGAATAAAATTGTTCATTCGCTGTGTGAACAGTTCACGTCAAATGCACAACGTATGAACAAAATTGTTCATCCGCTTTGTGAACAGTGCACAAGTATTATGCACAGCGCATGAACAAAATTGTTCATCCGCTTTGTGAACAGTACACATACAATAGGGTCCACAGCGTATAGACAAAATTACAAAATGGACATTGTGTCCGCAGCGGACACTGTTCCCATAGCGGATAACAATTTTGAATCAAATTTTTACACAATAGACACCCACTGTATGCACAGCGGACACACAAATTGTTCGTTGTATATATATAGTTCACACTTGTAATTTTTTCATTCACCACCAGTGAAAGTCAGAAAATTAGTAAAAATTCAAAAATTTCAAAACCAGCGTAAACCCTTAAACCTCTATTCATTCATAACCAAAATTTTAGTCGAATTGTCATCTGATTCCCAATCGATTAGGTATAACAGTATGATTCTAATCTTCAAGCAACCATTAAAACATCTTGTTTTATGATTTTAAGCAGACATTATTCGACCTAGGTCGAATATCAGACCGAAATCATAATCATGAATTATTTGATGTTTTAAACCAAATCAAACATTGAATTTGTGATAGATAACCATTATTAATTGTGTATGATCTGTTAATTTGATAAAATTTGATCAAGTGTTCATCGAGTTCATAATCAAACATGAAATTCATGTCAGAATTTATACAAAAATTACTTTTAATCTTTGAACATGATGAAAATTTTTTAAAAAGTGTAATAACTTTGTAATCAGGTTCAAAATGATGCAACAAACATGAAAATCAGTCAATTTGGCATGACATTCATCAGACAAACATTAAATGAATCTTCATTCAATGTGCATTAAATGATCAGATTTGACTTTAATAGGTAAAACTGAAATTCATGAACAAACAGATACGAGATCAAACATATGTATGTGTTAAACAAAACAACTTGTTAATAATGAACAAACACAATATAACACTCTTTGGATAAAATCAATATAAATTAGGCAAGATTTGCAAAATCAAATTTGACAAAATGTTGACTTTTGAAAAGTCAAACTGGTTCAATTAGATAATTGCAAAGAACATGCACACACAAGTGTTTAACCATACATTCAATCATCTCATAACAAACAAAATATACCAACATACACTTGATCATCATTTCATCATTACACTTTATTTGCATACACTATTCTAACGCTTAATCTTTTTTTATAAGAGATCACAACATATGTGCATTTCTTGTTCCTGACTCTCTAGATCAGTGAACTACAGAGACATGATTCAAGCAATTAGACAAACAAGACTGGTGCATGCTATGACCTTCAAACCAGACATATATGAAGATCACATTGTCCAGTTTTGGACCAATACACACCTTGGTGAGATTGATGATCAGCAAGTAGTTATATCTATTATGCATAACCAAGATATCATCATCTCTGAAGAAGTGATCATAAGGGTGTTGCAATTATGTGAAGAAGATGCTCAAGGCCCAGTTGAGTTTGATGAGCACTATGTGCTACATGTGTTCAGGCAACTAGGCTATACAGGAACCATAGAAAGAAAGCAGATCAAAAAGGCAAACATGTGTGCACAGTTTAGGTTCTTGATGCACACTTATCAGAAAACAATGACAAATAGAAAGACAAGATAGGATGCAACATCCCTAAGGGCATCATGTGCATTAGCTAGCATCATAGCAAAAAGGCCATTTAACTTTGCTGCTTAAATTGCCAATGGCCTTGTCTATAAATCACCGAATTGAGAAACAGATTTCTTATGTTTCCTAAATTCTTGCAGATGATCATAGATGATTTATTGCCCAACATCCCAAGAGAAGGATCCATTTTACAGCCTGTTCATCTCAATGAGTATGTTTTCAACATGATAAGATCTAGTATCTACAAGGGGATGAGGTGCCTGTGCCTCCTCATATGACTGACCATGACATCCCTGTTCCTGAGGAATTTCTTAGAATTCCAGGACAAGATGAACCATTCATGTTATTTCAACAAGCCAATCAACCAGCCCCAATCATTCAACAACTACCAATCATACAGCCTGAACCAATAGAACAACCACCATTCATCCAAGCCCAAAACACACAGCCTGATTAACCAATATCAATACAACAGCCTTTAAGCCCACAACCATTCCGCCCTCAATCATTCAGTCCTCAACAAATACATTTTCTATCTCCACCACACAGCCCAAACCTATCTGATCAGCAAATACTTTCATCTATACTAAGATATATAGAGTCATCACTTGCACAACAAACAGATGAGCATGAAGATGTTAGAACTTCATCTCATGAGCCTGAATCTGAACAAGCAACTACTGCTACTGAGTTTGTTAAATCAAGCAGTGAGATGCTCATAGAAAAATATATTGAGCACTCTAAAGTTTTTCTATGCATTGACTATAACAAACTCATTGAAAGATCAAATCAAAGAACCAAGAAGTTAAAAGAAAGACTCAAAGAGAAAGATAAGGAGATTGAAAAGCTTGATTCAGATCATAAAGCACAAAAGCTGATTGTGAAGGTTGTGGAGCAACAGCTGAATCAAACAAAGAAAAAATTAAAGGAGAAAGACAATGAACTCCTTGTTGTTAAAGCTGAGATTGACTACTGGGGCAATCAGTCACTAGCTAAAGAATAGGAGATTGATGAATTGAAAAAGATCATAGAAGCTCAATCTGAAGAAATTCAAAGATTAAAAAGAGAGCTTGATACAATTACACTCAGCTGAATGAGGAAGAACATTAAGTAGTCTTAGTGAAGATCTGAGTGAGTATGAGAAATCAACCAGTGAAGCTGAAACAAGTCAACAACAAACTGCACAAATAAAATTAGCACTGATCATTCCTGAAGAATCATATTTTAACAACCTGACAAAAATTAGGTCAAACGTCAACTCAATTCTTCGAATTTTAGGCATTAAATATTTACCTAAGTTGACTCGTTTAACCCTCTAGAGATTGACCAATGTTCTTCTTAAGAAGAAATGTCTTGCTGAGTTTTAAAATTTTTTTAACACAGTACATTGCACCCATGAGAGTCAATGTTCAGTACTTGATCAATATTAACGCAAAACCTGTTGACAGATAAACCAACTGAGACAAAATGTTAAGTAATGATAAAATTAATAATAATAATAATAATAAATTTTTAAATTGTAAATGAATAAAATAATAATAATTCAAGAGTTAGTGGGTTAAAGAGATATTTTGTCAGCAAATATGTCTTGGGAGTTGTCAAAATCTCTTCAAAACCCTTTGAAACCCACACTAACACACAATCCCTATACTTCACTATCTCTTCTCTTCTCTCTTCCCTCTCTCTCTCTCTCTCGCTACCAACTCCACAAACCACCACCTGCACCGCCGGATTCCACCTCCCTCTCTTTTTCTCTTCATCGACAGCCAAAGACACCACCATCACCACCCCCGCGATCACCATCCACCACCGAACCATCACCTCCGCCTGTTGCCACCCGAAACCCCCCCTCGCGACGCCACCTGCGCCGTTTGACACCACCATCGCGACCACCACTACCACCACACCATAAATCGCCGTCGACAACCACCGGAGAACACCACAATCGCCGCAACTAACCACTGCTACCACCGGAACACCACCACCCGACACCCCCATCACGCCACTACATCACAACCGCCACCGTCAACCCGTCACCCCCATCACCATCGCCACCCGACATCACCTCCATCGCTCTCTCTCTCTCCCTCGGTCGAACAACACCATCACCAACCCGTCGCCCACCACCACCCTTAGAGCTTGCATTGTATTTGGGAGTCAAAACAAGAAGGAATATCAAGCTAAAAGTCGGATTAAGGTTCTAGAGTGGAAATCGAGTCGTGACACCGTGAGCTAACGTTAGAAACCAAGGATTTAGACTCAAGGTATAACGATTTAGTATGATACTCGATGTTATGTTCTTGCATGGATCATCAAGATTAAAATCTTGATTATTTGATTCACCCACTTGTTGATTTTGGAAAAATGAGTTTATTGGTAAAAATGGATTTTGAAAATGGCTTGAGAAATCTGAAAATTTGGTTTGGAATAGTATTAGTTGGTAGAAACATATATGGATTTGAGATAGAGTTGTAAGAATGTACATGGATGTATGTATGTGTCATGTATGTATGCATGCATGGACGATCAAACGTATGGAACGAGAGATCTTCACACTTTGGATGATAACTTGATGATTTTGGAAAAAATTGAGTTATTGATGAAAATAGGTTTTATTTTGATTAGAATCTGAAGATTTAATTGTTATTATAGGTTATTAGATGATGAAAATGTGTATATTTCAATGTTGGGATTATAAGAATGTAATAGTATGGATGCATGACTATGGTGTAGGCTTAGGACAAAAAGGAGTGTGGAAATATGGATTTTAAGGACAATGGATTAGAACATAAGCATATGGACTAATAATCATGTAAGAAAGGTTGGGTGATTAAGTCTTGAATGGTAATGAAAGAGTAGGAGATAATGGGTACGACACCTTCGGAAAAACGACTAAGTTAAATAGAGATTAAGAAAAATTGTTCATGGCAAAAGACTCATGAATAAAGTGGAAAAACGAGATAAACAAAAGGAATTAGGAAACTTTATATAAATACGACGATTGATAAACATCCTTAAACATTGTTATAAAATAAATATTAGTTTTTAGAAATAAATAGTATTTTAAAGATAAAATGGAAGAAGATATAAGTCATCTAGGGTAGAACTACTCAAATTAATAATATATATATATATATATATATATATATATATTATCATTTAACCAATAAAATGAATGAAAAGTAATATACTTATTAATATATCCGTAGACTATATTAAAAGAAAATATAATATTTTAGAATAAAAATGAGAAATTTTAAGTAATTAGTTACATTAACTAATCAAATTATTAAATCAAAGTAGTCCCTATAAGAAATATAAGAAGAGTTGGAAATAAAATAGATCATGTTAGATACTAGCAATTATAAGTATTTACGATAATAGATTTATTAAGAAATCGTGTTATAAAATAATAACCCTTTTGCAAAGCAAAATAGATTTTTAGAAAAACACCTTCAAATATTTCGAAAAAAAACGTTTCTATAAACAAAAAGGTTGGGTGAACCAAACAGTTTTGAGCGAAACTTTAAAATTTGTTAAAAGAAATTCTTTCACGTCTAGGGTCGTGATTAAACCGGTACGTGACGCGTAGCAACCGGAAATTGAAATCAGCAAAGGTGAGTACTTCGGCCCCATTTTTAAATATTGTTTTATTTAAAATATTTTAGGGGAAAGGCATGATAAAGATATGAGTTATTTTATATATATATGATGAGTGATTGAGAAAATGAATATATATTAATTGATGGTATAAGTTGGGTAAGTAATATGTGTACATATTACTGGACCCTAAATCTCCCCATAATCATTAACCTCGGGGAGGCCACAGACTTATATGGGCAGATCTATCGGATTAGAAGGGCCCGCTCTCACGACCAGTCGCTCTGGTCAGGAATGTGAGGGAGTATATATGTTTGGACTGTTGTGGGGCAACGACGTGTTTCTTGGTTTGATTATGGACTTATAGCCGAATTTATCATAGGACCTAGCTAGTCTATGATACATATATATTAATTTCTCTTTCATCATAATTAAATTGGAAAATAAACTGTTTTTTGTTTAAATACTGAAAACCCGAATGCTCACCCACTTTTGTTGACCTAGTATTTTCTCATGCTTTTCAGGTCAGTAAGAAAACTCTAATATTTCGGGAAGGTCAAACGGTGTTGGGAGATGATGACGGAACATGGGACCTTAACACCTATGTGTAGATCTTTTGGTAGGAAAAGATTTTATATAAGAACTTGTCTTAACTTTTAGCGCATATTATAAATAAAATTATGGATTTCGTAATGCTAATTATGTTTCATTTAATAACCGTTTGACTATAGTCGTGGTAAAATTCCAACTTCAGTTATTGCCCTTCCACGTGTACATCCGTGGTATGAATCGGTTTTCGGGGTGTGACACATACTCAATGGATCAATTGTTCAGTGATGCTAATCCTTATGAGAACAAACACTACTTACCCATCTTGAGATAACACTTTCACACTCTTGATCCAATTTCTCAAGAAACTAGTAGTATTCCTCATGATCCTCTGATAGACAAACAAAAGGAATTGATCAAACAATTCAGTGAAGCTTTAAAAGATTCATCAAAATATCAAGCATCATCATCATCTGAAACAAACTGATAGTGAACAAACTGATAGAAAACAAACTGATGGTGAACAAACTGATGGTGAACAAGAAAAAACCAGAATCTCCTCCACTAAAGCTTCTAAAAGTGAAGTATGAACCTGTTGAGTTAGATGCTCCTCAATCATCATCTAAAACATCTATACTAGAAGAGGGGGAGATAGACCAATCTGGTGAACAATAAATTCCGATTATTATCCTAAGTGATTCTGATGAGGAAGAAGAAGAAAGGGATAAGCATGAAATAATGCAAAACATACAAGAGCTCTTTATAGATGGTCCTCAAACCTTGATGGGGATAGAGCTGGACTACCAAAGGATTCCCTTATGACTCATTCATTCATCTTAACCTATCTGAGGTTAAAGACTTGCTCAAAGACTTTCAAGAAGTCATGCAAATGAACAAGAGCAAACATACAGGAGATACAAAGAAATCAAGGATAAACAAGAGCTTGAAAAGAATCTGCCCAAAGATCCACAAATAGAGAAGATGACCTACTCCTAGGCGAAAAGCTGGTTGAGTCATACAAGAGTCCCATATAGGTCATATGTAGGGAGAACAGTGTCTCAAATGAAAGAGATGACAAAAGAGATATACAACAACATGTTATAAAATGCTCTTAAGCCACAGGTCTTTAGACCTCACCCTGCATCTTCTCTATCCACTTATCATCAAGCTCCTCCTGAACTTCATGAGATAGAGGAACCAAGATAATTCATGCCTCATAGACTATGTCCTGAAGGCAATGATGTTCGGGAGATGATCAATAAGAAAGCAAATTTTGCCAAGCTATCTGACAAAATCACTCTCACAGCAGATGCCAATGAAAGAATGATTATGGCATGGAAATGTGATGAAATATGGGATGTTATGCTAATCAAGAGAGTATCTGGACTTGTTTAGTACTTATCATACATATCCCAACTGAGGACATTAAGCTATGAAGATAGATTTGACCTGATGTAATGAAGGATGGTCAATCACACAAACAATCCCAGGGCAGTAGATTTATATCATATATTGAGAGCTTACATGAACATACAACATCATGAGATGAAAGCTAAAGCTGATAGAGAAGACAAACTACATATTTCAAAGCTCAGAAGAGAACAAGCTTTATCAAGTAGACAAAAGGAATTCAGGGAAGAATCTTCTTCTGAAATTGATCCTGATCTTCTAGAAAGGGTTGGTTACCCTTTAAGGCCATCTGACTTAAAACTAATCATGAAGAAGATAGATGGCAATCAATACCAACATCCAATAACCAGATGGTATTATGATGAAACTCATTTTAAAGTGGTGCTAGAGAGAAAGCTTGAAGGAAAAGAAGCAGCAGACATAAGACTTTTGATCCAGTTGAGATAAAGTTGCTTCATCCATCTTATGTCTCATTCCTGAAGACCAAGACATTCCCTGCCATTGAAGATGTGTTGTGTAAGGGAGATTGTTGCTATTTCATACACATGCTAAGAAATGTGGGCACTGTGTATGTAAATGTTGCATTGAAACAAAGGTTGGAAACAAATCAACAACCCCTCACACACATAGAAGGAATAACAGGAATGAGAATATCTGAAAACAACAATTTGGATATTTGAAGGGAAATCATGTTGTAACCACACTGGTTAGCAACATTGATGCGCAAAGCCTTAATCAGTCAACTTTGGAACATCTTGTTCATTTGAAAATAGATTTCAAATATGATGATCAAAAGAGTGTTGTTGACTACTTTGTGGAACACATAGTCAATTGCAGAAATGCATACAAGACCACAACACTTAAAGAATAGTTGAAGGAAGCTGAAGTTGACCAAGCCATAGAGAAAGACATTGAAGATACTGTCAAGGCTGTGGAAGAAGCAAAGAAACAATCAGAAGAAGCGGACCATCTCACTCCTGAGGTTTCTTATCATCACTGGCAAAACAAACAACCATACATATCCTTCTCTATGATTCTTAGTTTATCATTCAATCATACAATCATGCATACATGTGTTATTATACATATGATAATCATACAATCATTCAATCATGCATATAAGAGATCTTATGCTCTTATGAACAAACAATCATAATGTCACATGATGTATGCATATGACAACATACAAGCATACATACATATGTTTTATAACATAAGCATGGATTCAAACATACATTCATGTGTTGTTGATATAAACACTTGACATTCATGCAAACATACATTCATAAACCATTACATACATGATCACGCACAATCTTCACATTACTCGTGATTACTTAACACTTGTAATCATACAACTAAAGTTAATCATTTCAAACATGTGTTGAAATAAACTCATGTAATCATGCACAAACAAACATACAAAATTAATCACTTTAATTACACAAATGTAATTATAATGACAAACTTTCAATCAATCAAACATACTTATGAACAAACAACATAAACATTCAAACAATCAATCATACATCTAAACAAACAAGTCAAACAATCATACAGGTAAGATTACACTTGTGCAATCCTATAAACAATCAATTAATTAACATAGACAAGTGCTATACTTGTAATCAATCAATATACACAAGAATAATATATCATTCATAACGAATAATCAATCATGCATAACAAACAACAATGATACATAACAAACAAAAGTAACACACACATCAACATCATTAATATAAAACAGAAACAAACTGTACATAATATTTAGGAGGAGTACTGTTGCACTCCTTATATTAAACAAAACAAAATTAACACACACATATAATTAACAAACAAAACAATCATCAATCAATGGCAACATCATACTTAGGGGGAGTACTGTTGGACTCAACAAAGTGCATTAAGAATTAATGAAAGAAAGTATGATGCCTGCCATTATCAAAACATGTGTTTCAACACATAATTCATACATTAGAAACACATTAACATCATTAACATTTATAACAATCACTAACAACTATGTAAATTTTCTTTTTCAGATTTGTAGATAAAGAATTTTTGCCTAAGTCTGTAGGATTCTATATGCCGAAGACACGTAGAATATTGATGCGGTTAGTACGTTATGATCCAAGTCGGGTTATACCCAATAACAAGATTATCAAACACCAATTAATATTAATTGATGATATGATCATGCAATTAAATATTTACACCAATTTAGAAAATGGGTTTTCTAAATAAGTTGCATATGAGATGGAACAACTTATTAGAATATTTTGTTCAATAATATTATTTGTAATGTTATTTAAGTAAGTTAGATAACATCACAAATTAATAATAGAGCGTATGGATGATACAATTAAATGGTTAATTGCATATCTAAGTACAAGACTAGCTAAAAATAATGTGTGATAAGTTTAAGGGGGGAAGACCCTTTCAAACTAAAAAAATCGCCCCCCCCATGATCTTATTGGCTCCTTAGCTTTCTTGAAAAAACATACATAATTACTAGTCTTGCACACCACCTCTCACTTCACGCAACACATGCAACTTAGACCAAAAATCTCTCTCTCTCTCTCAAAACTTACGTAACACAGCAGCATTTTGGAGGAGTTTGAGTGGCTTTTTGGTGTACTCTCCCTAGCAAGAGTGGTGTTTGCTTCAAGGGCTTGGGGTATACAAGCTTTAGGGGTCCATCTCTTGGAGCCTTGGCCGATTTTGAGCGCACAACATCATCTTCTTTCATTCGATTTTGAGGCTGCTGGAAGGTAGTTTGGCAGCCCTTTGTGGCTGTCATTTTATGTTGTTTTATGCTTACATAACTTTCTTATTCACATATATAAAGATCCCCTTTGTTCTTGGGTTTGTTTACATCTTATAATATCAAATAGAGCTTAAAATTTTCAGCTTATAAACAAAGTTATAAAGCTATTATTCCGCTGCGTTTTAAGAAAGTTTAAAAGGTTAAACTTGGATTTTATGTTCTAACAAACCCTACATTGGAATCTAGAGCCGGTTGATAGCATGCTTGTTAGTATCCTTTAAGAATTTGTTTTATAGGATTTTATAACACTTTTAAGGGCTGAAATGTTCTTGTATGTTGAATCTCCAAACTTTCAAGGTTATATCACACATGCTTGTGATTAAACCTTGAAAGATATGTATGATGATATGTATATTGTTTGAACAATGTTTAAAATCCGAATTTTCAGTTTATGTTGGCTGAAAATCATTGGTTTAGTGGGGATTCTTTGTTATATTTGGATGATATGATGAATGTTCATATTGATGCATAACCTAGCTTTGGCCTTGTGTTGTTTGGATGTATGCAATGGTGGTTTTGGTTAATTCAACTGGGTTGTATATTAATTTATTTGTGCTTTGTTTAAAAATAATTTATCTATTTATTCATTGGGACGTAATAAATATTAGGAGAATTTTTCTTTTACTATAAAATATGTATTAGGATATATATTTGTAAAAGAAGATGCTCGGGAAGGAAGCACAAGAGGAAGACACAAAGAGAAGGACTTGAAGCATATGGATGCAAGTTCAAGTGGGGGTCTATGAAGACCTCATCTTTGTGTTGTATTCAACCTTAGGAAAGACCAAATGACCACACTTGTGATGGCAAACAAGTGTGGTCACAATAGTAGCTATGGTTATGCACATGTGGGTGTTTATATTATGCTTGTTTGATTGTGATTTTGTGAATGATTGCGTGATATTTGGATATGATAAACAATCTTAATAAAAATGATCTTAACAAGCTAATATAAAAATGGTTCTTAATCATTAAGTGTTAATAATGGTTATTAAAATTATTAATGATTTCATAATAAAATGTGTTTTATTAAAAGGACCATAGGGTATCTTGTATTTGAAAGCATGCAAATACAAGTACATAGAGTTTTCTAAACTAGAATTATGAAATCTCTAAATATTTTAAAACAAGTCTAACATCGTCCTTTTACACAACACTTGAGTCGCTTAGAAACTCTCAATGGGATAAAGGTCACCTAACCATTTTGAGGGAACTTGTGACTTAAGGTGGGGATACCATATTGCTGGGATAAAGGTCACCTAACCACTTATGTGGGTAAACTCACATGTGTGTGCAAGTAGGGTAACTTGATTTTCAAACCATGTTAAATGGATCACCAACAATATGGTTTCCAAATGGTGCTGATGGGATTACATGCCGACTTTACATATGATGTTTAAAGTCGATCCCATACCTCTAGAAGTTGCAAACTGTTGCAAACGTCAATCGTTGACCACCTTATTAATTTAAATCATGGGATAAGGTCACCTAACCACAATTTAAATGTAATGTTGGGTTCTAGATTTTAATATGAAAATGACCTTAAAAGGTATTAATTATTAAAAATAGCAATATCGAAAATACTAAAAATAGATCTTTGTTAAATTTTGTAGATGGCCACTAACAATGATAATCATGTAACTCATCCACGTCCACCCAATCTTTACGACCGATTCTCCAAAAGGAACATCTAAATCATAACAATTTCATAGATTGATATCGAAACTTGAGAATCGTTCTCAAGCAAGAGAGAAGATCATATGTTTTAGACGACCCTATCCCCGATCAACCTACTGAGGATGATGGGGAGGCCTGTAATGATTAGCTGAAATACACTGAGGACTCCGTCCAAGTGCTAGCGAGCATTAATCTGAATCTCCAAAAGGAGTATGAACATCACGGAGCTTATGACGTGATAACCCAGCTGAAGGAAACGTTTCAACAGCAAGCGAGGGTTGAGCGCTTTGAAACGGTTCGAGCACTCCATGCATGTGTATGGATGATAACCAATCGGTTTCATCTTATGTACTTAAGATGAAAAGCCACATTGACCACCTCAAGAAGCTTAATTGTCCTGTCTCGAAGGAAATTGGTGACGGATTTGATCCTCAATGGCCTTACCAAGAAGTTCGAGACATTCGTGTTAAACTACAACATGAATGCTTGGGAAAAAAGCATTGGTGAGCTTCACTCAATGCTTAAAACGGCTGAGGCGGCCATGGGTAAAAGGGTTTTACCCGTTCTCACCATCAATGAAGGTGGGAATAAGAAAAGGCCTATCCCGCACCCAAGGCAAAGGTTGCCAAGGGTAAGGGACCCGTATGGGGAAAAGGGAAAGGGGTGGCTGTAAGGCCCCCTTTCCAGGGAAACCTCGCAGTTGGTCATTCTCAGCAAAACATTGATTTAAAGCAATCATTTTTCTTATATGTAATATATATACATCGCAGCGGAAAATAGAGTAATTGCAATTCATTACAACGTAGTTAAATTCAAAATAAAACTGTGCCTTTAACATCGAAACTATTCAAAAGTCCCCTCAAGTTCTTCTTTATCCGTGATGCCAGTCTTCATATGCCAAGAAGCTTCCATTCCATGTTCATATTCCATAGCTCTAACTCTTACCTGTCAACTGATATGCATACAAAAGTCAGCTTCGCTGAGTGAATTCTAGGTTTCTTTGTAAATACTATTGTAAGGTATTAGCTTAGCAGTTGAAAATAGTTCGCGTCTATCAAACATCAATACATACAGCTATCACTTTATCGATACTTTATCATTTCTTTTCATTTCTCGTTATTTATTACTCTTCTTTATCTGTCAATTCTCTGTCACAATCGGTGCCTAGGCTCGCCTAGGACTTTACGACACGCCAATTAAGGGCTTACAGTCGTACTCAATCGGGCCATTATTGTCATGCCAATTCAGGGCTTACAGACCTGCCTGTTCGAGCATTACTTTATCCGGGTGAGGGCACAACAAATGCAACCCTCCTTTAGCCATTGGTTGCAAGTCTTTACTTTATCCCTTGCCTGCAGGACTTTACTTGTAAGACTTTACTTTTATCCAGGTACATGTTATGGGCCTCATAACCTTTCTTTATGTTTTACTGTCATGTTTAAGTTATACATAATATAACACAACACAATACATAATAAGAAGCAAACTCTTAGTCTAAGCATTCACATTTCATCAATCATGAGAGATAAAACAGATAACTGACCCTCCGCGGGACAGCAGGGGTTCGGGGGGCGGCAGCCCCTGATAGCGGGGTTCTAGGGGTGGCAGCCCCTAGTGGGGTCCAAGGGGCAACACCCCTGGCTGGGGCCGGCTGCGATTCTAAGTCACTTAAGCTATAGCCTGAATACTCTAGTATGTATTTAGTATGCATATCACCCTAAAACATTGAAAACGGGTAAAGAAGGGGTCTAGAACTCACCTGAACTTGTCCAATAGCTTAGATTCTAAGTCACTTAAGCTATAGCATGAATACTCTAGCTGCACGAAAGTTAATATTGCAAAAACGTCATTTTCTTCATAATTTCGCCCATAGTTTCGCTAAAGCGAAACTACAGTTTCGCTACAGCGAAACTACAGTTTCGCCTGCCGTTTCACTGGGCAGCACTTCTGCTAGTTTCGCTTGACAGATTCGCTGCCTTGAGCGCCCAACTTTCGTTGGAATTCCCTAGTCTCGCAAAATCTATAGGTCTGTCTGGGTCTTAGCAAGGTTACCGGCAAAACTATAGTTTCGCCCCAGCGAAACTGTAGTTTCGCTGGAACTTCTCCTAGTCTCGCTGAACTAATGTGCAGTTTCGCTTAAATTCGCTGGATCGGGGCCCAGTTTCGCTGGATGAACTGGGACTCAGATCCAGCCTATTTTAACCCAAAACCTTAACTTTTTACGTCCAAATCCTTAGTTTACCTTCCATGAAACCAAATCTAAGCTTTTTACACGTTTTCATACGTAAAAATTCGACCTTTATGTGTTTCTTTAAACTTTTCAAAACCCCAAAACCCTAGAATACGGGTTTGATCTACAGAAGGTATTAGAGGTCGATTCTTACCTTGTTTGTTGCTATTCCCTTGGGTTTTTATGTTCCAAACACCCAGCTCTTCAATCCTTCAATCTTCCAAGCTCAAATCTTGAGTTCTTCCCACTTTCTCTCTCTACTTTCTCTCTCTACGAAATTTTGGTGGCTAGGGTTGAAGTGAGGAGATGGATCTGATCATGCATGTTTAAGGGCTGATTAGGGCCCTTAAACCCACCAAGTCTAGCCCATTAAGGCTATTTGATCCATAGCCCACTAATTTACCCTTTATTTCTTAAATTAACCCTTAAAAGCCCATTATTATTAAATGGCTTGTTTCGGGAAATTTCGGGGTGTTACAGTGGCAAGGGTGCACCTAAACACAAGAGAAAAAGCAAAAGGTTGCTACTAATGACCCATGCTTCAAGTGTGGGGAGATTGGACATTGGGCAAGGAATTGTCCTGTCCATCTCCAAGAGTTGAAAGCAAAGAGGGATGCCGGGCAGACCTCAGGTACAATATACATGATTCATATTGATCTTAATGTTACATCTTCTAACACATGGGTTTTGGATACCGGATGTGAAACTCATATTTGCAATTTGTTGCAGGGGTTCAAAAGAAGTAGGGACTTTAATCAAGGGGATGTTAGTCTCTTCATGGGCAATGGAACCAAAGTCCAAGTTGAAGCTCATGGGGACTACATCCTAAAACTTCCAAGTGGCTTGGATGTTATTTTGAAGAATGTTTTGTATGCTCCTAGTTTGACTAGGAACATTATTTCTTTATCCCAATTAAGACATTATGATTATGTTTATATTTTGTTGAAAATGATATTCATATTTCTTTAAATGATATGTTCTATTTTAAAGCTATTCCCATTAATGGTATTTATGAATTGGTTCATGAAAATACTTTAAATAGTTCATTGTATCAAACTAACACCAAGAAACTCAAGTTGGATTTGAGTGATACCTATCTTTGGCATTGTCGTCTTGGTCATATAACAAGAAACGTATACAAATACTTCAAAGAATGGTCTTTTAAAAACAATGAATGTGATTTATTGATGTATGTGAATCTTGTTTACAAGGAAAAACTTATTAAGGCACACAGATGAAGCTTTTGAAACATTCAAAATCTTCAAGAATGAAGTAGAAAATCAACTCAACAAGTCGATTAAAGTTTCCGTACCGATAGAGGAGGTGAATACCTAAGTGATGCTTTTCAAATCATCTTATGAGTTTGGGATTGTCTTACAACTCACTCCACCTGGAACACCACAACATAATAGTGTGTCTGAGAGGAGGAATCGAACCTTATTGGATATGGTCCGATCTATGATGGCTAGAAGCACATTGCCTCTATCATTTTGGGGTTTCGCTTTGCTCTCCGTGGCCCGTATTCTAAATGTGGCCCCAACCAAAAAGGAGGAAAGGACACCCTTTGAGATATGGCATGGAAGAGTTCCTTTTGTTGAAAATGATATTCATATTTCTTTAAATGATATGTTATATTTTAAAGCTATTCCCATTAATGGTATTTATGATTGGTTCATGAAAATCTTTAAATAGTTCATTGTATCAACTAACACCAAGAAACTCAAGTTGGATTTGAGTGTACCTTCTTTGGCATTGTCGTCTTGGTCATATAAACAAGAAACGTATACAAATACTTCAAAAGATGGTCTTTAAAAACAAATGAATGTGATTTATTTGATGTATGTGAATCTTGTTTACAAGGAAAATGACTAAGGCACCATTTAGTGGACTAACGAAAGGGCAAAAGATTTATTAGGAATCATATATTCGGATGTTATGGTCCTTTTAAGCCAATACTAGGAGGTGAAAGATACTTCATTACCTTTACCGACGATTATAGTCGCTATGGGTATGTGTACTTATTAAGGCACACAGATGAAGCTTTTGAAACATTCAAAATCTTCAAGATGAAGTAGAAAATCAACTCAACAAGTCGATTAAAGTTCTCCGTACCGATAGAGGAGGTGAATACCTAAGTGATGCTTTTCAAAATCATCTTATTGTGGGATTGTCTTAACAACTCACTCCACCTGGAACACCACAACATAATAGTGGTTTGAGAGGAGGAATCGAACCTTATTGGATATGGTCCGATCTATGATGGCTAGAAGCACATTGCCTCTATCATTTTGGGGTTTCGCTTTGCTCTCCGTGGCCCGTATTCTAATGTGGCCCCACCAAAAGGAGGAAAGGACACCCTTTGAGATATGGCATGGAAGAGTTCCATCCCTATCATACTTAAGGGTCTGGGTTGTGAGGCATATGTTAAGTCTTCCACCCCAACAATTGGATGTCCGATCCACCAGTGTATCTTTATTGGATATCCTAGAGATTCTATGGGATTTATTTCTATGATCCACTTGAACAAAGGTGTTTGTTGCCAGAAAGGGTGAGTTCTTAGAAGCAAAGTTCCTTATGGAAGAAACTAGCAGTAGACAGTGGATCTTGGGAGGATCAAGAACCACAACCCGCTGCACGTGTGGTTGAAACTAGCACTTAACATGAGGATATTGAGGATGATCAAATGGTTGATCATACACACAAAAGTTCGCAGAAGTGGTAGAACTAGCAATCCACCTGAAAGATACGAATTTTTCATGGATGGATGCTATGTGGTAGATTTAGATGAACCAACCACATACCATAATGCAGTGTCCAATTCAGATTGTGACAATGGCTTGAAGCCATGAACGTTGAGATGCAATCCATGTATGACAATCAAGTTTGGGAACTTGTTGTACCACCTCTTAATTCCAAGGTAGTTGGAAGTAAGTGGGTTTTCAAGAAGAAACAGACATGGATGGAAACTTGAATACTTACAAAGCTAGAATTGTAGCAAAAGGCTCACTCAAACTCAAGGTGTTGATTATAATGAAACCTTTTCTCCTGTCGCTATGTTTAGTTAATTAGGATATTTATTTGCCATATCCGTATATTATGACTATAAGATATGGCAAATGGATGTCAAAACCGCTTTTCTAAATGATATCTTGAGGAAGATGTCTACATGGTTCAGCCTGAAGGTTTTGTCGATCCTAAACATCCTAATAAAGTATGCAAGTTAAAGAAATCAATATATGGATTAAAACAAGCATCAAGAAGCTGGAATCACAGTTCTGATGAGGAGGTAAAGAAATTTGGCTTCATCAAAAACGCTAATGAGGCTTGTGTGTATAAGAAGGCTAGTAGGAGCACATAACTTTTCTAGTATTGTATATTGATGACATACTACTATTTGGAAATGACATTCCAACCTTGGAAGGTGTAAAACCTCGCTTGGAAGTTGTTTTTCCATCAAGATCTTGGTGAAGCCGCCTATTCTGGGATAAGATCTATAAGGATAGATCAAGGCGGTTGATTGGTTTGAATCAAAGTGCATACATTGATAAGATCTTGAAAGGTTCAAGATGGAGAACTCTAAGAAAGGTACCGTACCTATTCAAGAGGAACGATATTGAGTACGACTCAATTTCCTAGCTCAATGGATGAGCAGGATAACATGAAGGCAATCCATACGCATCTGCTATTGGATCCATCATGTATGCAATGATATGCACTCGACCGGACGTGTCATGCACCTTAAGCATGACAAGCCGATACCAGCAAAATCCTGAAAACAGTCATTGGATGGCTGTTAAGAACATACTTAAGTACCTAAGGAGGACAAGAAATATGTTCCTAATCTATGGATCTGGTGATGAGGAACTCGTTGTAAAAGGTTACACACGGATGCGAGTTTCCAACCGATCGTGATGATTCACGGTCACAATCGGGATATATTTTCATTCTGGGGAGCGTTCTCTTAGAATAGCTCCAAATAGGATGTGTGGGCTCTATCAACTACAAATCAGAATACGTCGCCGCCTTATTGGCAGCTCAAGATGCTGCATGGTTGAAGAAATTCATTGCCGATCTAGGGTTGTCCCTTCCATTCAGACCCCCTAGAGCTTTTGTGATAATGAGGGTGTGATTGCTCAAATCAAGGAACCTCGTGCTCATCAAAAGGCTAGGCACATTGAGCGGAGATTCAACTACATACGAGATAAAGTTGAAAAGGAAAGATATGTATTCGCAAAGTTTACACGGATCAAACATTGCGGATCATCTCACGAAGCTCCTTGAAAAGGCAAAGCATGAAGGTCATACTTGTGCCATGGGACTTGATATTCTAGTGATTGGATTTGATCTGTAAATTTTGTATTTGGATATGTGGAACTCTTTATTATTTGAATAAAAATTATTTGGTTATAATGTTTCAATTAATGTTCCAATTTAGCATGTTAATCCATGAGTAAAATGTTTACTCTAAATGTCCGTAGTCGTTCATACTTGGGGAACATGTGTGAGGTAAGATTATTATGAACTTGGATTGGTAGATATTCATAAGGATGAATATAGAGCAATGGGTTGCTACCAAGGTTCATAGATATTGTGGGATACAAATATTGGACTAACCCGCATCTCAAATTTACTACATGGAATCTTATTGATTATCATAAGTAAATTTGAGTAAAGGCGATCATTTGGTATCCTCAGACCTGAGATACATATTGGGTTTTGATATTCACCAAGTGTCATACCTTGATCTGGTTCCCCGCTATTCTAAATAATGGACAGTACATGACTATGTTCAGGCATGACACAAGGTGGTTGTGAGAAACGTATGTAGTCAAGATGGATTTGTTCCTCTTATTCGTTGAGAGCAAGATGTCTAAGGCCTGATTAAGTTAATAAACAAGAATGATCATTCTGTGTCCTTGGATTTAACATGACATCTGTAACAAAGGATAGATGATTGATTCACCTAATCATTTCAAGTAGGGTACTTGAATGAGATGATGTTATTGATGGCCATAATCCATGCGTATTAAGGGTAGTAAACCGTTGTTAGGCGGTATTTACTACTTTCATCAATCTTCTATGAATCTTGGGCAAGTGGGAGATTGGATTCTAAATGCTCAAGACACGTAGAATATTGATGCGTTAGTACGTTATGATCCAAGTCGGTTATACCCAATACAAGTTTAGCAAACACCAATTAATATTTATTGATGATATGATCATGCAATTAAATATTTACCCCAATTTAGAAAATGGGTTTTCTAAATAAGTTGCATATGAGATGGAACAACTTATTAGAATATTTTGTTCAATAATATTATTTGTAATGTTATTTAAGTAAGTTAGATAACATCACAAATTAATAATAGAGTGTATGGATGATACAATTAAAAGGTTAATTGCATATCTAAGTACAAGACTAGTTAAAATAATGTGTGATAAGTTTACGAGGGGAAGACCTTTCAAAGTAAAAATTCAGCAGCCCCCCCCCCCCTTGATCTTATTGGCTCCTTAGCTTTCTTGAAAACACATATAATTTACTAGTCTTGCACTCCACCTCTCACTTCACATAACACATGCAACTTAGACCAAAAATCTCTCTCTCTCAAACTTACGGAACATATCAGCATTTTGGAGGAGTTTTGAGTTTTTTGGTGTACTCTCCCTAGCAAGAGTGGTGTTTGCTTTAAGGGCTTGGGGTATACAAGCTTGAGGGTCCATCTCTAAGAGCCTTGGCCGATTTTGAGCACACAACATCATCTTCTTTCATTCGATTTTGAGGCTGCGGGAAGGTAGTTTGGCAGCCCTTTGTGGCTGTCATTTTATGTTGTTTTATGCTTACATAGCTTGCTTATTCACATATATAAGATCCCTTTGTTCTTGGGTTTGTTTACATCTTATAACATCAAATAGAGCTTAAATTTTCAGCTTATAAACAAAGTTATAAAGCTATTATTCCGCTGCGTTTTTCAGAAAGTTTAAAAGGTTAAACTTGGATTTTATGTTCTAACAAACCCTACAAAGTCAACCAATGCGGATGAAGGAATTCCTATGCGGATGAAGAAGTTCTACAGTGGATGAAGTCTCTACTCCCACAGCAGATGAAGAACTTCACAGCGGATGACTATTCCCAAGTAGGTGAACAAGTCATCACAGCGGATGAACAGTTCACAGCGGATGAACAAGTTCACAGCGATGAACTATTCTCACAGCGGATGACCACAACTGATGAACTATTCCCACAGTTGATGAACTATTCCCACAGTGGATGAAAAGTTCATGACAGCGGATGAACAAACTGTTCTTATAACGGATGAACAGCTTCTCCATAGCGGATGACTTATTCCCATAGCGGATGACTTAGATACTTAGGATTATTTTTATGTATTTTAGTTACATAAGGGTAGATTAGTAAATGTATATAGCTTTTGTGTATAGGCTATAAATAGCACTCTACCCTAGTCCTTTGTAAGCTTTGAATGAATTATCAATCAAACAAGCATTTTCAATTCTCGTGCATTCTAACACACATAACACACACAACACACACATACACTAAAATCATACACATTAATCATGGGTTTCCGTACCATGTTTAGTGTTTGTTGATTTGTGACAGATTTACAAAGATACTTGGAGAAATCAACAGATTCATATTGAATATTATTCTTACAAAGTTTATATTCTAATATGCTGACTGAGTTGATTTTCATCAAGGATCAGCAGTTAGAGGAACAACAATAGTTGGTTGAGGAGGTACCATAGGATATTCATATCTTCTTTTATACCTGTAACATCAAAATAAAATGTGTCAAATGATTTTGTTAATAAATCAATGTCAAACAACCAATCTGATCCAATGACTTTCTTTGTGAAAGAGTATTCATTAAAAATAATATCAGTTGTTTCTTTCACAATATTAAGTCATGGATTGTGTACTCTGTAAGCTTTTGAGCTTCCAGAGTATCCAACAAAGAATCCATCATCTGCTTTTGGAGCAAATTTAGATAATTATTCTCTGGTGTTTAAGATTGAAACAAAACATCCAAAAGCTTTAAGAAATCCAATGAAAGGTTTTCTTTTAAACATTAATTCATATGGAGTTTTTGTATGTTCTTTGATTATTAATGTTCTATTTTGAATGTAACAAGCAGTATTGATTGCTTCAGCCAGAAAGATATGGGAAATAGAGAGTCAGTAAGCATTGATCTGCTGCTACTATCAATGTTCTGTTTCTCCTTCAAGCTACTCCATTTTGCTGAGGAGTTCTTGCTACATTGAACTGATGACTTATTCCTTTTTCTGCACAAAAGGAAAAGATACAGTCATTCTTAATTCAGTACCATTATCACTTCTTAAAGATTTACTTTAAGATCAATTGATTCTTAATTTGTGATAAATGTTAAGTATGTCTGGTGTTTCTCTGACTTGTGTAGTAGAAAGAAAACCCAAGAAAATCTGGAGTAATCATCTACTATAACAAGACAATATTGCTTCTTTCCTATGCTTAGGATGTTTGTTGGGTCAAAAAGGTCTATGTGAAGCAATTTAAGTGGTGTGTTTTTTAGAGTTTACCAATTTAGACTTATGAGACACTATATGTTGTTTGCCTTTCAGACATGCAGTGTAGTGGTCTGTACAGAAGAATTCTTTTTATGGTAACCCATTTACTAAGTCCCCTTTTACAAGTTGATTTATTCTGTTATAATTAGAGTGTCCTAATCATCTGTGCCATAATTAGGAAACTGTTCTGATGCTTTTGATAATAAAACATGTTTCAGGAGTGGTTGTAGAAACAATGTTCATATCACAACATGTTTGTTTATGACATGGAGTTTCAAAAGGATACAATTTTCTGTATTTGAAAACTTGTCTTGAGGATGTAGCTTGTTGGAGTCAAAAAAGGTGGCGTATCCCTTATCACAGATTTAGGATACACTTAGAAAGTTGAACTGAAGGTTGAGCAGTAGTTGACATTTTCAAAGCTGATCAAACCATTTGTTCTGTTCCTTCACCAGTTATCTTTCCACCAGTCTTATCACCTCCAAAGCTACATTTCCTCCATGATAAGATCTTTGACCTGATGTATGATAAGATCTTTGACCTCTTCTGTGTTGTGATGTTGAGAGTTTTTGTATGAACACTCTGAAGTGGTATATTCTCCATGTCACAATGTAAGCAGTAGTGAGTATTGGATCTTCTTTCTTAGGCTTAAAAGATGAAGTTAGATTTGATCAAGCATCTTTGAATCTTCTATGACTGACTTGTCATTAATTTGGCATTTCTATGTAGTTATCATTGTATGGTGGAGGTACAACTTGATATGTAGATCTAGCACTCTTTTTCTGATCTCTTTTTGCATTAAGTAGTTCTTCCAACTTGCTTGCAGTCATCTTTATATTTCAAGTTCAACTTCTTTTGATGCATGATCATTTTTGTCTTTGTTAACACTCTGTGAGTCTTGTAACTTGAGCTTGAAGACTAAATCTTTCTCCAAGGAGTTGTCTACATCCTTTAGAAGAGAATTGATTTTATCTTCAAAGGCTTTATGTTCTTCTTTAATTCTGCATTTATAACATTTTCTATATTGATTAGCAGATTTAGACGCTCAATGTAATGTTACAAGTTATGATTGTTTTAGTTGTACTTGGTTCTGATATTTTGGTTTCAAATTCAGCCTTTATGTTTGTTGTTAGACTTTGCTGTTTTAGATTTGTATGGTTCGGTTTTTTTGGATTGCTTTCTTTAATGAAATGATTAATACATGTCAATTTTGTTTGTTTGATTGGTTGATTTCTTCATCGCTATCATCACTTGTAGGATCTTCATTTTGATCATCACAAGATTGAAAGGTTTCATTCTGTGGTGATTCTGTTTAAAGTACAGCTTTGGTGCTGTTTCAGGAGAAGTGATTTGAGTGATGTTGGATGGTTTTTTTGTTTGATGATGATCAAGCATCTTTGAATCTTCTATGACTGGACTTGTCATTAAAGTTGGCATTTCTATGTAGTTATCATTGTATGGTGGAGGCACAACATGATATGTAGATCTAGCACTCTTTTTCTGATCTCTTTTTGCATTAAGTAGTTCTTCCAACTTGCTTGCAGTCATCTTTATATTTTCAAGTTCAACTTCTTTTGATGCATGATCAGATTTTGTCTTTGTTAAAGACTCTGTGAGTCTTGTAACTTGAGCTTGAAGACGAAATCTTTCTCCAAGGAGTTTGTCTACATCCTTTAGAAGAGAATTGATTTTATCTTCAAAGGCTTTATGTTCTTTATTTAATTCTGCATTTATAACATTTTCTATATTGATTAGCAGATTTAGACGCTCAATGTAATGTTACAAGTTAATGATTGTTTTAGTTGTACTTGGTTCTGATATTTTGGTTTCAAATTCAGCCTTTATGTTTGTTGTTAGACTTTGCTGTTTGGATTTGTATGGTTCTATTTGTTTTGGATTGCTTTCTTTAATGACATGATTAATACATGTCATGTTTGTTTGTTTGATTGGTTGATTTCTTCATCGCTATCATCACTTGTAGGATCTTCATTTTGATCATCACAAGATTGAAAGGTTTCATTCTGTGGTGATTCTGATTTAAAGTACAGCTTTGGTGCTGTTTCAGGAGAAGTGATTTGAGTGATGTGGATGGTTTGTCCGTTTGATGATGATCATGCATATTTAAATCATCTTTGACTGGACTTGTCATTGAAGTTGGCATTTCTGTGTAGTTATCATTGAATATAAACTTTGTAAGAACAATATTCAATATGAATGATTGATTTCTCCAAGGATCTTTGTAAATCCCTCACAAATTAACAAACACTAAGCATGGTGCGGAAACCCATGATTAATGTGTATGATTTCAGTGTGTTTTGTGTGTGTTTGTGTGCGTTAGAATGCACTAGAAATTGAAATGCTTGTTTGATTGATAATCCGTTCAAAAGTTTACAAAGGATTAGGGTAGAGTACTATTTCTAGCCTATACACAAAAGCTATATACAATTACTAATCTACCCTTTTGTAAATAAAAATTACCTAAAAATAATCCTAAGTATCTAAGTCATCTGCTGTGGGAATCATCATCCGCTTTGGAGAAGCTGTTCATCCGCTGTATGAATAGTTTGTTCATCCGCTGTGATGAACTTGTTCATCCCGCTGTGGGAATAGTTCATTAGCTGTGGAGGTCATCCGCTGTGAGAATAGTTCATCCGCTATAAACTTGTTCACACGATGTGAACTTGTTCATCCGCTATGATGACTTGTTCATCCGTTGTGGGAATAGTCATCCGCTGTGGTAGTAGAGACTTCATCCGCTATTGAACTTCTTCATCCGCATTGGATTTCCTTCATCCGTATTGGTTGACTTAGGCAAAAATTCTTTATCTACAAATCTGAAAAAGAAAATTTACATAGATGTTAGTGATTGTTATGAATGTTAGTGACGTTAATGTGTTTCTAATGTTGAATTGTATGTTGAAACATGTTTTGATAATGGCAGGCATCATACTTTCTTGCATTAATTCTTAATGCACTTTGTTGAGTCCAACAAAATGAGTCAATGCTGTTTGTGATGTCTACCACTTCTTCTCAAGTATTATTAAGCTTCCGGTTCAAGACTTAAAGGAGTTGAACAAACTGCCTTTGATCAACCCAACAGGAGCAAAATGAGGTGAAATGTTTTTGAATTGATGAATAGAGGAATCACAAGAGCAAGTTCTTTTCTACAGATTTGATGCACTTAAGAAGATAAAGAATACTTCAACACTCTAAAAAAGAATAGGAGGTATCAAGGCAAGAAAGTATTTTGAAAAGGTTTTGATAAAGAATACTTCAACACTCTAAGCAGAAGATGAACACTTTCTGATTGAATTTTGTGATCAGTATTTTGAAAAGTCACCACTCCAGGATTAAATGTAATTGAAGGAACGCAAAAGTCAAAACCAATCCTACGATGGTTCTATAATTCGGATACATTTGAGCTTAAATTGGTCTGAAATCTCAAAAATTAGATGCGGACATGATTACTTTATTTGGAGTATTTGTGCTTAAACTACTACATCCGAGTTATATTTCATTTTTATATGTACAAAAGTTTGAAAGAGTAACTCCAGAGATTGCTGAAAATGATAAGAAGTATTTTTTCTCAATTATCAAAGTAATGAATGTGGCTATGGAAAGAATCTTCTTGAGGTAAGCTTTAGCTTAGGCTAACATTGTAAAGAATGATATAAAGGAGATAGAGTTCATGAGAATATCTAGCAAAGGATTTTTAGAAGTATACTAAAAAGAAGTTCAAAACCTATTGAGTTATATGCAAACATTAATCACAGGTTTATCCAAAGATACTCTGGAAGTGATGAACACACTAGAGATATAAACTAACGAGGCAAAACCGGAGCAAGGTATCTTAGCGAGCAAGTTCAAGTCTGCAATAGCTATGGCCTTGAAGGAACAAGAAATGTATAAGGAAAAGCCTATGTTCAAGATTAAAGAAGAACCTGAAGACTTGTTTGAAGTTTGAAGGTGAAAGAAAAGAGAGACAGAAGATGAAAGAGAAGAGAAGACAGAAGATGGAAGAGAAGAGAAGACAGAAGATGAAAGAGAAGAGAAGACAAAGGATAAAGAGAAGAATGCTAATGGAAAGAGAAAGAAAAGACAAAGCTATGAAGACAGAAGATTTTGAAGACCGAAAACCATGTAAATCTTAGGGGGAGTATTGTTAGAACTTCTTAAATTAAGATGTTGTCTTTAGTTGTCTTGTATAAGTTTTGTCATAGTATAGGGACTAGTTTGTAAATAGTAGTTCCTTTGTTTATTGGTAGTATAAATAGCTTAAATGTGTGTATGTTTGCATTGATTTGATTACATTTGTATGATTTTTGATTGAATTGGTGTTCTAACATTACCGCAGATTGATTCATTTGATCCTATCATAATGAGTATAGGAAGTACCTCATACTGTTTAGTGATCACATATGAGTTCACAAGATTCACTTGGGTTTTCTTCCTTAGAACTAAGGATGAAACAACTGAAATATTAAAGAATTTCATTCTGAAAGTTGAGAATCAAATTGATCACAAGGTCCAGACAATAAGATGTGATCAAGGAACTAAATTCAAGAACCAAATCCTTGACACATTCTGTGATGAAAAGGGTATTAGAATATAATATATGCTCCCAGTACTCCTCAGCAAAACAGAGTTGTTGAGAGAAGAAACAGGACACTTATTAAAACTGTAAGAACCATGTTGTCTGATTCTAAACTGCCTATCAACTTCTGGGCAGAGGCAGTTAATACTGCTTGCTATATACAGAATAGAGTTTTAGTAATCAAGACTCATGGTAAGACTCCCTATGAACTATGGCACAAAAGAAGACCTTTCATTGGTTTTCTCCTGTCATTTGGATATTCATGCACCATCTTGAATACCAAAGATTAAGTAGCCAAGTTTGCAAAGAAATTAGATGATGGACACTTCATTGGATACTCCTCTCAAGCTAAGGCTTATAAGTATACAATCTCAAAACTAGAGTAGTTGAAGAATCAGCCAATGTGATCTTTAATGAGCACACACCCTGTATGAAAGGTTCTAGTCCTGATTGGTATTTGATCTTGATTTAGTTACCAACTGTTTTAACAAATGTTGTGAAGATGTTTCAGGATCAACAGGTAACATATCAATAGAAGATCCTGATCCAAGATTTGAGGTGAGAAGACCAAAAAGACTACATCTTGAGCTCAAGTGGTAACTAACCCTGCAAATGAAGTTCCTATCAGCACAACAATGACAGATAATGCTGATACTTCTCAAGTACCTAAAAATTCCAGCTCAGAGGTACAAGACACAAATGCAGGAACTTAAAATGTAGGACAAAATGGTAGTGGTGACAGTGATCAAGCATTTCTTGATGCTGATAACCACTCCATTGATGACAACATAAATGATGTCACACACTCATTGGATCAAGTTTCTCTTGATAAGTGTGCTGATGTAGTGGAAGACACTTCATTGCCAGATCTAAATTTTTCAAATCTAGATCTTTCTAAACAACTTGATGTGTTCTCTCAACTCAGGATCCACAAGTCACATCCCACCACAAACATCATTGGAGATGTTGACAAGGGGGTGAGAACAAGAAGACAAACCCATGACAAAAATGTTTGTCTACACTCTTGTTTCTTGTCCCAGATAGAGCCAAAGAAAGTTACGAGGCTTTGAAGGATGGAAGTTGGGTTGAAGCAATGCAAGAGGAGCTGCTTAAATTCAAAAGACAAAAGGTTTGGAACCTATGTCCTCTTCCTCATGGGAAGACTATTATAGGTACCAAATGGGTGTTTAGAAACAAGAAGGATGATAGAGTACTTGTCATCAAGAATAAGGCAATACTGGTTGTTCAAGGGTACACACAAGAAGAAGGAATTGACTACACTGATGTTTTTGCTCCTGTAGCAAGACTTGAAGCTGTTAGGATATTCCTGGCATTTGCTGCATCCAAGGACTTCAAGGTCTACCAACTTGATGTCAAGTGTGCATTTTATATGGGGCGATTGATAAAGAGGTGTATGTCAAATAACCACATGGCTTTGCAGACCCAGATCATCCTGATTATGTATGCAAGCTCGATAAAGCTCTTTATGGGCTGCAACAAGCTCCAAGGAAGTGGTATGAGACACTATGTCAGTATCTCTATCACATGGATAAAAGAGGGTTACTATATATGGAACTCTCTTCATCAAAGGAAAAGGAAATGAGTTAATGCTAGTTCAAGTATATGTAGATGACATCAGCATTGGGTCGACTAATCCAAAGCTCTGCAAAGACTTTAAGAAGCTGATGAAGAACAGATTTGAAATGAGTGCCATTGGAGAACTCAATTTATTTCGAGGAATTCAAGTTAAGCAAGTTGACAATGGCATCTTCATAAGTCAGTCAAAGTATGTACAAGATATACTTACAAGATTCAACATGACTGAATGTAATGTAGCAAAGACATCCATAGCCAGAAACTACTCTCTTGGACCTGATCTGAGGGTAGTGTGTAGATGAACATCTTTACAGGGAAATGATTAGGTCTCTTATGTATCTTACAGGTAGGAGGCCTGATATTATTTTTGCTACATGTATTTGTGCAAGATATCAAGCCAACCCCAAGATGTCACACCTATTTGCTGTCAAAAGAATTCTTAGATATCTCAAAGGTGCTCTTAAGCTAGGCCTTTGGTATATAAAGAACTCTGACTTCAATCTGTATGCTCATACAGATAGTGACTATGGTGGTTGAAACATGACTGCAAAGTCCACATCTGGAGGATGTCAATTCCTTGGTGGAATGTTGGGATATTATAAGGCTGGTGCAACCAAAACCACTTCACATAGTCATTTTGATGCTACATTCAAGGGCTTCCAAAGCTAAGCATGAGATTTTCCAAGAGTCTGAAGAACAACAGCTGAAGTCAACAGCTGAAGACAACAGCTGAAGCCAAGAGCTGAAGACAACAGCTGAAGTCAACAGCTGAAGACAACAGCTGAAGCCAGCAGCTGAAGACTATCTTCCAAAGACAAAGTCTGATGAAAGAGCTGAAGACAAAGTCTGAAAGATTTCGAAGACAAAGTCTGATGAAAGAGTTGAAGACAAAGTCTGAAAGCTTCCGAAGACAAAGTCTGATGAAAGAGATGAAGACAAAGTCTGAAGACTTCCGAAGACAAAGTCTGAAGAAAGAGCTGAAGACAAAGTCTGCTTCCAAAGACAAAGAAGACTCCAAGCCTCGGAAGAAGCAGTCTTCCGAAGTATAAGTGGCTTCAGAAGAAGTTATTCTTCCGAAGCATTTTATCCTTCGGAAGACACTGCTATGTCCAGTAGATATAAGTATGGTCTCTGACAGTTCACTGCAGAACTCTGATACAACATGGCTTCTTCCTAAGGAACCATGTTGTTGACCATACTTTAGTCTACTATTCACCTTTTTATGATAGTACATGTTACCAACTTTAGTTGGTGACAAAAGGTAAGTCAGGGACATGTCCTGACTACCAACTCTCAGGCAAAATGTCTGAGATACCTCACCTAGAGTCTTGTAGTATAGATGTTAGGTTAGAGGTTTCCAGCTGGTATCAAAGTATATCCGGCTGTAGGTAGTATTATATATATCTTCTCCTTGTAACTCATTAAGTATCGATTTGAGTCCAAGAGTCTTGTAATCCTTTGAGTTGAGAAGCATATATAAAGTACCTTGAAAATTGACATCTTGTGTTTATTTACTGCTTGTTACTTGTTATATTGTGATCAACTCTTCATAGACTCTTGTTGAGTGTTGTTCAAGGTGAGTTTGAGAGAAAAACCATCTGTTGAGTGACCATATAATCGATCCTGCAATTGGTATCAGAGCTCTCAGGCTCTTGATTGTGAGATCTTACCATCCAAATCTACCTGTTTTTCACTCCTCACTACAAACCACTCACTCAAATGGCCTCTCTATCCAAGGCTGATATGGAAACCGGTACCATGACCAAGTCCCCACTAATCACTCCTGAAGATTTGACACATGGTGTACTAGAATGGAAGGCTTCATCAAGTGTCAAGATTCAAGGATGTGGGACTCCATTGTCAATGGTCCTTTCATACCAAGCACTACTTCTGCTACTGGTAATCGCATCATTCCAAAAGATGTTAATGATTACTCAGAAGAAGATAGGAAGAGAATAGAGCTAGATCAAAGGGCTATGACTTCTCTCCAAACTGCTCTCCCCAACTCCATCTACAGAGGGTTCAAGAAGTGCAAGACTGCCAAAGATTTATGGGATGTATTGAAGCTTATGTATGAAGGATCCAAGGAAACCAAAGAGAACCAGAAGGATCTCTTGAAGCAGCAGTTTGAGAACTTTACTTTCAAGGCTGGTGAGACCTTGACTCAACAATACTTCAGGTATGTTGAGATAGTAGATACTCTGGTGGATATTGGAGTACCTCTTGAGAACCGAGACATAGTTAGGAAGTTCATGTCTTCCCTTCCTAAACTATGGACACACAATTGTGTTGTGATCAAGAGAACTTCAGACCTTAAGACTCTTTCTCTCATAGAGTTGTATGGTATCCTAAGTGCATTCCAGATGGAGATGAACATGTAGAACTCCTCTGGTAACTCCATGAACCAACTGAGTTCAGCCCTTCATGTGGTTGAAAGGGAAATCACAGAACCACAACATCAGTTGCTGTGTTACCCTAACAACTCACATAGTGGACCCTACATTACTCTACCTGAGACTCCAAAGTCTCAAAAGGTTGAACACAACTCCTTTCAGGATAGTTTTGCCTTTGTCTCTGGAAGTGGACACTCTTGTGATTTTCAATATTGCTTTGATGATCTTGAGTGCTTCGGTCCAGATGATGTGGAGTATGTGGACATTGTCCAACAGATGGCTCTTTTAACTTACAGAGCGAAGAAGTTCTTCAAGAGAACTGGAAGGCAATTCCCTCAAAACCCAGTCAATAGCAAGTTTGGGTTTGACAAAAGCAAGGCAAAGTGTTACAACTGCAACCAACTTGGTCACTTTGCTAGGGAATGCAAGGCTCCCAAGAACAACCCGGGAACCCCACAGGCCTCCACACATTCCACTGCTTCAAAGCATGAAGAGAAGTTAACTGAAACAGCTGTTGTAGCTCAAGAAGTTCACTGGAGCTTCATGGTACAGGATGTGACTCCCGCTCAAGCACTCATGGCCGGAACAGATGATGATCAGGTATATGAACATCTTTGTACTGCTGCCTGTATTGCTAAAGTTAAGCTCTATAAAGATTACATTTCGGAAATCAGATCTGAGGTTGAGTCTTTAAATGTGTTAAAATCTGATTTTAAGAGAGCTGAATCTGACTATCAAAAGAAAATTGAAGAGTTAGAGAAAATTGTGTCTCTTTTAAAACATGAAAAGACCAATTATAAGACTCAAATTAAAGATCTGATATCCAAACTGTCTGAAGTTCAAGCCCAGTTGGTCACTGCTGAGGCTCAGGCCAGGAAGCAAGCTATTGCTGAGCAAAACTTCCAAGCTATTCTTGCATCATCCTCCTATTCCAAAATGTTTTATCAAAACAAAGAAGGGTTGGAAACCAATGAAATAGCTTCACCACACTCCTATGAGTCTATTAGACTACCTAGATGTGGTACTGAAGAGCAAGAGGTTCCAACAGCTGACCCTTCTCCATTGGAACTAGAGGATGAGGCAAAAATAGTGGCCACCACAGGGGAGAAACAGGAAGATACACACATCTCCACCTGTGAAGACCAAATCCTAACCACCAAGGCAAGAAGAATCAGAGCTAAAGCTACTAGAAGGACTGCCAAGAAGGTTGCAGAGTCCAAGCTTAAGATTGACCCAAAGCAAAAGGGTGTCTTCATTTCTGCCGGATTCCAAGTGGTAGGTACTTCTGATTCAGGAAAGGAGTGTAGTACCAGCACTCCTATCCTACCAAAGGATCAGAAGTTGAAAGGGAAAGTTACTGACGAAGAGAAGAAATCCAAGAAACAGCAACCTGCAAGTTCCCAGAAGGCTAACATTGCATGCATAATGTGTGGTCTGCACAACCACATGGCAAAAGATTGTTACTACAATCCAGCAAGCACACACTATGCAAACAATGTTAGAAAGGAAGGAGCCAGGGAAGGTTTCTCAGTTGGACCATTTCAGACATTCCAAAAGATGAAGAAGGGAAAGTTGGTCTCGGAAGCCAAGTTGCTTTCGGAAGAAAGTACTTCTTCCGAAGGGAAAATGGCTTCGGAAGCCAAAGCTTCTAAGGTTCGGAAGAACAAGAAGGATCCCTTGAAACCACCCCAGAAGAAGACTGCTTCAAAAGAAAAGGTGGTGAAGGCTTCTTCCGAAAAGGAAGCTTCGGAAGAAGACCATGCTGCAAAAGCTTCAACAAGCTCATCCTCAAAGATCATCTAAGGGATGGATTGGAAGATTAAGGAAGATGTTGCAGCCCAAACCTCTTCTTCAAAGATCTCTATTGAACCCCAATGCATATCTTTTGGTTCAATTATGTCATTATCTTTGGAAGAGCCCAAGACCAGCAGGCTTGGGCTTCCAAACAAATCTAACCATCTCATCTTATGTGCAGGGACATCCATTTGACAAGAACAACAATGTCTGGATTGTAGATAGTGGATGCTCCAGGCACATGACAGGGAACAGATCTCTCCTTCAACAATTCCAGAACTATGATGGAGGGCCTGTCCAATTTGGAGGTGAGGCCGGAGGATATATTTCTGGCAGAGGAAGTATATCCAACGGCAGAATAAACATTGACAAAGTTCACTTTGTCAAACAGCTTGAACACAATCTGTTAAGTGTTTCTCAATTCTATGAGTAAAGCATCAAATGCTTTTCACAGAACATGAGTGCATTATCCTCAAACCATGGATGACAATTCCTCCGGAATTGGTGCTTCTTAGATCTCCCAGGAAAGGGGATATGTACAAGCTAGATATGAACAATGCTTCTCCTATGGGTGAAGTATCATGCTTTCTTTCCAAAGCTGATAGTGATGAGTCAACACTATGGCATAAACGCATGTGTCATGTGAATTTAAAACAATGAATAAATTGGCTAAAAATAACTTGGTACATGGTTTGCCTAAAAAGGAATTTTTCTGCAAAGATAACTGTGTTGCATGCCTGAAAGGGAAACAACACAGGTCATCTCATAAATCCAAATATGTCAACTCTATCACTACTCCATTACACTTATTGCACATGGATCTCTTTGGTCCTACAAGTATAATGAGCATTGGAAGGAAATCATACTGCCTTGTGATTGTTGATGATTTTACAAGATTTACATGGGTATTCTTTTTAAGAAGTAAAGATGAAACTGCTAAAATGTTAAAATCTTTTATTCTTAAAATAGAAAATCAAATTGATCATAGGGTTAAGATCATTAGAAGTGATCAAGGGACTGAGTTTAAGAACTTTGTTCTTGACTCATTCTGTGACTCAAAAGGGATTGCCAGACAATATAGTGCTCCCAGAACTCCTCAACAAAACGGTGTTGCTGAGAGGAGGAATAGGACACTTATTGAGGCTGCTCGGACCATGTTAGCTGATTCAAAGCTGCCTCTAACATTCTGGGCAGAGGCAGCCAGCACTGCATGCTATGAGCAGAACAGGGTTCTTGTAGTTAAGCCCCTTTATGAGTTATGGAAAACGCTTTATGAGTTATGGAACAAGAGGCCACCGTTCATTGGCTTTCTAAGGTCCTTTGGCTGCAGGTGTACCATACTTAACACAAAGGACAACTTTGCAAATTTGCTGAGAAGTCGGATGATGCTATCTTTGTTGGATACTCTTCTAGCTCCAAAGCTTATAGAGTATACAACATCAAGAATCAACAATTTAAGGAGTCATCCAATATAGTTGTTAATGAGCACACTCCTTGTGTTAGGGGAATGGACCTGATTATATCTTTGATTTAGAATTGTTTCCAAACTATTCTAAACCATCTTATGAGAATGTTTCAGCTGGAACAAGTGCTCAAGGCGATGCTGATGCTGATGCAAATCAACTATTTGAGCTTCCCAGACCTCTTCCAAACTCTCCAAGAGCTGAAAGGCAACAAGCTTCAACCATTCACAGATCTGACAGTGTAACTATCTCTAGAAATGATGAAGCTTCAACAAGTGAATCACTTGATCAACCTCAAAGTTTTTCAGGTGATCCATTACAACACCAGGTTGAGGGAAGTAGTATTCTGAAGGAACAGGCAACTGTTAATACTACTTCACAACCAACCATTAATGATGTTTCTCAATCATTCAATCAGTCCTCATTGAATGACTTTGAAACAGCAGCTGGACAGAGTGATCCAGTTCCTGATCAGAATATGTCCAACCTGGACTTATCTCTGCAACTGGAAGTGATTCCTCGCCTTAGGATTCACAACAGTCATCCAACTGAGAACATCATAGGGAATGTCTCTGAGGGTGTGAGAACAAGAGGACAAACTCATCATGGGAATGTCTGCTTGTACTCATGCTTCTTGTCTCAGATGGAACCCAAGAAGGTGGAAGATGCCATAAAGGATAGTAGTTGGGTTGAATCGATGCAGGAGGAGTTGCTTCAATTCAGAAGACAAAAGGTCTGGAATCTATGCCCACTACAATCTGGTCAAGTACCCGTAGGCACTAAATGGGTGTTCAAACAAGAAAGATGATAGAGGCTTGATTATCAAGAACAAGGCAAGATTTGTAGTTCAAGGGTACACCTAAGAGGAAGGAATCGATTATACTGATGTCTTTGCACCTGTTGCAAGACTTAAGGCAGTTAGGATCTTCCTTGCTTATGCTGCATCCAAGAACTTCACAGTCTACCAACTTGATGTCAAGTGTGTATTTCTATATGGGGATATAGATAGGGAAATCTATGTATGTCAACCTCCAGGATTTGAAGACCCACAGCACCCCAACAATGTGTGCGAACTGGATAAAGCTCTATATGGGCTGCACCAAGCACCTAGGCTGTGGTATGAGACCTTGTCTCAGTTTCTCCTGAAGAATGGCTACTCCAGAGTTACCATTGACAAGACTCTCTTCATCAGGACGAGTGGAGAAGACATATTGCTTGTTTAAGTCTATGTTGATGACATCATATTTGGTTCTTCAAATGACCAAATGTGCAAGGACTTTGAGAGCATTATGAAGCAGAAATTTGAGATGAGTTCCATGGGGAAAATGGACTTTTTACTTGGAATTCAGGTGCAACAGATGAAGGAAGGGTTCTTCATAAATCAATCTAAGTATGTCTCAGACATCTTAGATAGATTTGAAATGAAGGACTGCAAACCAGCCAAGACACCCATACCCAGAAACCATAATCTTTGCCCTGACTTTGAGGGGGAGGATACTGATCAATATCAGTACAGAACAATTATTGGTTCTCTGATGTATCTCACTTCTAGTAGACCAGATATCATGTTTGCCACATGCATTTGTGCAAGATATCAGGTTGCTCCAAAGGTGTCTCATCTGGCTGCTGTTAAGAGAATCCTCAGATACCTCAAAGGAGCACCTAAACTAGGTCTCTGGTATCCAAGAAATAGTGATTTCAATCTCTATGGATACTCTGACAGTGACTATGGTGGCTGCAACATTGACAAGAAATCAACATCAGGTGGATGTCAATTTCTTGGTGGAAGGATTATCTCATGGCAATGCAAGAAACAATCATGTGTCTCTACATCAACTGCTGAAGCTGAGTACATTGCTGCTGCTAGCTGCTATGCTCAACTGCTATGGATTCAAAATCAGATGTTAGACTATGGATTCAACTTCATGACTACTCCTATCCATATTGACAAAAACAGTGCTATCTCCATTACTGAGAATCCGGTGAAGCACTCAAAGACAAAGCACATTGATATCAGGTATCATTTCATTAGAGACATTCATGAGAAGAATTTGATAAAGTTAATCAAAGTTGACTCAAATGAACAATATGTTGATTTATTCACAAAGGCATTTGATGAACAAAGATTTAAGTATCTCATATCAGCTATTGGGATGATAAACATTGATTAACTACCTCTTTTGAAAAGCTTTTTAATGTGTAAAGTCTTGTGTCATACAATTTAAACCCTGTTACAAAAGATCTTTAAATTATTCCATGTGTAAATTCCTTCCGAAGAGGAATTAACTCTCGGAAGATATTCTTGAATATCTTCCGAAGCCAAATTCCTCAATGGAAATTTTCTTCTCGAAAGAGTTTTTAGTCTCGGAAGAAGAGATTGATTTTACATCAGATCTACTTCCAAAGCCTATATAACTCTCCATTCGGAAAGACAATTTTTACCTTCGGAAGCAATGCCTTGCTTTGGAAGAGAATTGCCTTCGGAAGAAATTACCTTCGGAAATGTTTTACATTTGGAAGAAGAGATTTTTACTCTGTTGTAACGAATATCTTTTGGGCCCCACTCTGTAAAAGGTAAAGATTTTGCTTATGATGGTTGGATTATTTAAAATTATCCTTTGCCGCCACTGTCATTTCTCAGCCGTAAACCACCATACCACCCACAGTAACCCCAAAACAGTTACCCTATTACCGCCACTACCACAATTGATCCCCTTCAAATAATCCAGACCATTCAAATTCATCTTCTTTTACCAATTTACTACCCTAACTATTCCCTTCACTGTCAAACCTGCAATTTCACCCAAATTCAAGCTACTTTCTCTACAATGTCGCTAAACCCTCAGCACAACGAAGTCGCATTACTTGATTCGTCAAGAGATGCCGACTTCACCCAAATCATCACCTTTCTTACTGAATCCACCTACCTCACGGCGCTAACTGTTAACCCCACAGCCTACTCCAACGAAATGACCGAATTCTGGAGTAACGGTTAAGCTGAAGTCCTGAATGGGGTTCGCGTCCTGAGAACCCGCATTTGTGGCTAGGAGTTGATCATCAATGAATAACTCATTAGGGAGCATCTCGAGCTTCATGATGATGGAGCTCCCACTGAGTTCCCTAAAGAAGACTTGGAAGACACCTACATCCTCATGGGATATGGTGGGGATGTGAGCAGGTCAACCATCTACAAGTTCAACTTCTCATACCATTGGAAGTTCCTGCTGCACATTGTCCTGCATTGCTTATCCAACAAGTCAGGGGGATGGGATCAAATCCCATATGAACTAGGATGCCTAATTCATGGGTTGGTGAGAGGTCTGCACTTCAACTACTCACGATTTATGTTGACCAACCTAATCAGCAATCTGAGAAGGGATACATTCTTCATGTATCCCAGATATATACAACACATAATCAACTGTGAGCTGGAACCGAGCAAGCTTGTCTGTGCAGCTACTCTTACTGTTCCCTAAGTGCGGCCTACCATCTTCAAAATATTAAAGAAGGTGTCCATCAACTTTGCTGGATGGTACACTCCATTACCTTCAGAGATGACTGAGCGCATAGCTCCTGGTGACATCCCTGTTATCCCCACAGGTGATGAACCCACACCAACAACCTCCACCACAATGCCAACAACACCTTCTTTACCCATCAAAATTACATACCAGAGACACCCCAAACAAACCCTTGTTCAATCTACTCTGATTGAACAAGCTCCTCCAGTTCAAACCAAAAGGGCTAGAGTGGAACCATGGTCTCCCACTCAGTCCGAGGTCACACCATCCTTCACCATTGACCTCAATGTGGGTTTTGAGCCTCCTCAGTCTCAAACCCAAGAGCCTGAACCCCAAGCCTTAAGCCCACAGGGTGAGTCTTTACACTCCCCTGTGCAGCCTTCAAGGGACAGCCCCACCATAGGCTCAATGCCTGTAGACATTGATCTAGGTCCCGGGTCAGTAGGTTTAACCTCCTTATCTTTTGCTGACCTTTTACTCCGCACTGATGAAGAGATAAGATCTCTCCATGGCCATGAAGTTGATCTACAACACCCTCTTAAAGATCAACAGAGCCAAGAGAGGTCCCTTGTCTCTAGCCCCCATCAGCAGCCAATTACTGAGGTGAGTCCCACTGATGTGGAAGGGACTCATGTAGGCTCAGCTGCCACTACTCAGAGTCTCTCATTGAGCTCTCACGACAGTGGTAACATCCATAGGACTGAGTCTACGGCAACTTTTCCTATTGACATCTCTGAAAGAGATGACTTTGAGCAAAGGTATCCAGGGTGCCAAGAAGCCATATCTGGTGGTGAGACTGAGCATACTAGGTATGTTATCTCATCTCCCCGTGATTCTTCTCATGAAGATGAGGGAAGTATGCAACTCACACTTCAGTACTTGCTTTCTAAGGTCTCCAACCTGGAATCACAGGTGAGGATCTTAGAATCAAGGACTGCCACTCAGTAACTTGAGATTAACAATCTCAAGGCTAAACTAGCTGAGAAATAGACGGAGAGGTATGTTAGGCATGTACCTGTTCAGGTCTCACTGACTTCTTCCTCTAGCTCATCTAGCTCTCAAGATGATGCTACCAAAAAGGGGGAGAAAGATCAAAGACAAACATCCCAGGAACCACAGACCCAGTCCTTTACTTCCCAATCAACTTTGAAGATTGACTCACAGATGCTTCATGATCTCTACAGACTTTTCACAAAGTTTGTATTGAGATCCTCCTTAGAACAGCCCAGCCCTGACACCACACTTATATATTTTGGGGCTGAGGAGCTTCAAAGATTGACTGCACCTTCTACCACTGTGTAAGAAGTTGGTCAACCTAAGGTCCACATGGAACCTGAGATTAACTTCGAAGGGGAAATGCGGACTGATGGCCTAGCAACTAAAACAGTTGGGACAGAACTTGCATCAGCCTCTTCTTCCAAAGCTCAGGCTGAAACTTCCGAAGCTGACATTAAAGCCTCGGAAGAACAAGACAAGTCTTCCGAAGCTGAGATGGAAGCTGCGGAAGGTTTGTTCCAAATGTCTGAGGAACTGACCATCACAGATGTTATTGCTGAAATAGCATCTGAGGTGAGCAGGTAGGATATTTCTGATATACCTCCATCCCAAACACTAGCTGAACTTCTCTCTTAATCTGAACCCTTTATCCAAGAACCACCACAGTCAAGCTCTGCCAAAGACAAAGGAAAAAGGAAATTGGCTGCGGAAGAGCTTCAGGAAGAAGAAATGATTGAGAAGCTCAAGAAGAAAGGTAGGTTTCCTACTGAGAAACTGCTAGCTGCTAGTTCTAAGGCAGCTGCAGCCAATCAGGAAGAGATCAACACTAAGAGAAGGACAGCACTCCTTGACCAGCTTATCAACTTTGGAGCTGCCAATGAGGAAGTACTCCTGCTACCACTAGAGGAGTTGGTGACTTTGGAGAGGACAACCAGGCTAAGGCTAGAAGAAGAAGCCAGGTTGTCCTTGGAGAGGGAAGAAGAAGAACAAAGGGAAGCAACCCTACAGCTGAGAGAGGCTAGCATTAAATTCCTACTCTCAAGAGGCTTTAGTCTTCCGGAACTGCCTCCACTTGATGATGACATGATCCTGCTGCTCCACAACAAAGAGTAGGATCAAATGGAGAAGGAAAGGAAGAAAGCTGCCAGGGAGAAGTTGAAGGAGAGGAAGCAGAGGGAGGAAGAAAAGGGGGTCACTGCCACCAAGAAGTCCAATGACAAAGCCTGGATGAAAGACTATCTCCGGGCTCATGGCTTCTCTGGTAGGCAGGTGGGACCTATGTCCGAAAGGACACTCCAGCGGATAGTCAGTGAAATAAAAGCTGACATCCGTATGGGGAAAAGGAAGGAGATGTACAGGAGGGGACAGGAAATGGTCATCACCCCAACCACTCAACCACAGCCAACCACTATACCACAACCCACACAAGAAGAACCAATCCCATTTCCCATCAAAACCGAACCCACTGATGAAACCTTCACCCCTGAACCCACAACTCTACCCAAACATACCACATCACCTCAACCACCTAAACTTCCCATCCTAAAACCCAAAACACAACCCAAAACCACTAAACCTAAACCTACCCAACAGAAACCAAGATCATCTCCTCAGCCTTCTCAATATCTCTCCTTTGAGGAAATAAAGTAGTTCAAGACAAGGCTCATCAACTCCACCACTATGAGCAGTATCTCCTGTGAGGGAGACCTTATCAACATCATCTATGTTGATAACTCTTCAAGCTCCCTCACCCTAGGTCAATTTCTTGAATTGCCTAGAAGTTCTTTGGGCCAGGCTGCACAACTTTTTGGTCTCAACTCTGATACCCTCAATGCTGAAGAGAAGAGAGTAAGAAGGAAACTGGTGACTCTACTGGATACAAGGAAAGAGGACATGATTTCTAGTCAATCTCCTGGACCTAGGAAAGCTATAATCCAGTGGAGGTTCGATGAACCTTCTCACAACTTTGTTGTGGAAAGGGAGAATGGTGAAACCAACAGGCTTTAATGCCACTTCTCTATTGCATCTCAGCAGATTTGACATTGCTGAGCTTGCAGAGAAGCCATTCTCCAATCCCTCCAACTCTGAGACTGCTGCACACATCAGAAATCATATCAGTGGTCTCTACTTGGCTGAACTAAATGCTAAAGCCAAGATTGAAGAAGAGTTGAAGTTGAAAAGACCGGAAGACAAGGAAAGACCTACCACCAAAGGCGCAGTCTTTCTACAGATGGGGGAAGCTCCGGAATTGGAACCAATAGTTAGATGGGAATATGACTATAGTTCCCATCAACTAACTCTTTTCAGAGGGCCACAAGAAAGGGTACATATAATCCAAGGTGACAGAGTGGATGTTTTGTCTACCAAGGATTTGTACAAATTTATCAGCACCACATCAGGAAAGAACGAGGAAACTGATAAACACTTACTTTCCATGGTGCTGAGAGTTTTGAGAAGAAGAGGGAAGTGAAGTTTGGGTAGCATCAGCCTAGGGGAGTTTGTTAGGATATTATAAGGCTGGTGCAACCAAAACCACTTCACATAGTCAGTTTGATGCTACATTCAAGGGATTCCGAAGCTAAGCATGAGATCTTCCGAGAGTCTGAAGAACAACAGCTAAAGTCAACAGCTGAAGACAACAGCTGAAGCCAACAGCTGAAGACAATAGCTGAAGTCAGCAGCTGAAGACAACAGCTGAAGCCAACAGCTGAAGACTATCTTCCGAATACAAAGTCTGATGAAAGAGCTGAAGACAAAGTCTGAAAGCTTCCGAAGACAAAGTCTGATGAAAGAGCTGAAGACAAAGTCTGAAAGCTTCCGAAGACAAAGTCTGATGAAAGAGCTGAAGACAAAGTCTGAAGACTTCCAAAGACAAAGTCTGAAGAAAGAACTGGAGACAAAGTCTGCTTCCGAAGACAAAGAAGACTCCAAGCCTTGGAAGAAGCAGTCTTCCAAAGTATAAGTGGCTTCGGAAGAAGTTATTCTTCCGAAGCATTTTATCCTTCGGAAGACACTGCTTTGTCCAGTAGATATAAGTATGGTCTCTGACAGTCCACTGCAGAACTCTGATACAACATGGCTTCTTCCTAAAGAACCATGTTGTTGACCATACTTTAGTCTACTGTTCACCTTTTTATGATAGTACATGCTACCAACTTTAGTTGGTGACAAAGGGTAAGTCAGGGACATGTCCTGACTACCAACTCTCAGGCAATATGTCTGAGATACCTCACCTAGAGTCTTGTAGTATAGATGTTAGGTTAGAGGTTTCCAGCTGGTATCAAAGTATATCCGGCTGTAGGTAGTATTATATATATCTTCTCCTTGTAACTCATTAAGTATCGATTTGAGTCCAAGAGTCTTGTAATCCTTTTAGTTGAGAAGCAATATATAAAAGTACCCTGAAAATTTACATCTTGTGTTTATTTACTACTTGTTACTTGTTATATTGTGATCAACTCTTCATAGACTCTTGTTGAGTGTTGTTCAAGGTGAGTTTGAGAGAAAAACCATCTGTTGAGTGACCACATAATCGATCCTGCATGGAAGGATAGTCTCATGGCAATGTAAGAAACAATCCTGTGTATCTGCATCAACTGCTGAGGCTGAATACATTGCTGCTACAAGTTGTTATGCTCAAGTACTTTGGATTTAAAATCAGCTGCTGGACTATGTATACAACTTCAAAGAGACTCCTATCCACATAGACAACAATAGTGCTATCTCTATCACAGAGAATCCTGTGCAGCACTCAAGGACAAAGCACATCAATATCAGGTATCATCTAATTAGAGATAATCATGAAAAGGGATTGATAAACTAATCAAGGTTGATACAAATGAACAATATGCTGATCTGTTAATAAAATCTTTTGATTAGCAGAGATTTAAATATCTTATATCAGCTATTGGGATGATTAACCTTGAATAGATTTTCTTGAAAACTTAATCTATATTATTTCTAAAAGGAAGTGTGTGTCCTAAGTTGTCTAAATCAACTACATAAGCCAGTTTATCTTGGAAGAAATCTTTAAAATATGATATTCCTTAGCATTTTGAAAAATTACCAAGTGTATTTCCCTTTGGAAGATCTTAAAATTGCCTTTGGAATAACTTTAAGTCTTCAAAACAGATAACTACTTCAAGGAGATTTACCTTCAAAAGAAATTTCATATTTCTTCCGAAGCCAAAATATGCTTCTAAATACTCATGTATATTTCAAGAACAAATTTCTTCTGAAAGCAATATCTTTCGAGACTAAATACTCTTCGGAAAAAATTTGCCTCAGTAAATTTTCTTCCGAATCCATTTTCAACTAAGCTTAAGTTCCGAATCCATTTTCCACTAAGCTTAAGAATATCTTCTGAAGTCAGATTTTGGCTTCGGAAGATTTTCACAAATATTCCAAAGACAAATTTCCTTCGGAAGAAATCTCAACTTCCAAGAAAACTATCTTTTTGGGCACCCTTTTAGAGGTAGGACCGACATTCGGACTTTAAATTTTATCCTTTTCCATTAACTTTGTCTCAAGTCATTTTCATATAATTATACCAAATGGTTCCCCCTCTTTCACTATCTTCTTCTTCTGAATTCTCTCTAAACCTAAAAACCCACTCACCGCCTTTCTTCACTCCAAAGATACTATAAAATGGACAATCTCAACTGCAGAAACCAACCCGATTTCTTCATGCAGCTTCACAGGCAACACAACCAGGTTGCTCTGTTAGACTCTGAGAAAGATCCAAGTTTCTCAGAGGTTTGTCGCTTTCTTTCACTCTCCAACTACTTCACCTCCCTTACCATTGATCCTCCACCTTATGAGGATCATCTTTTAGACTTTTAGAGGACCTGCAAAGAGGTCACCATATATGGGGAGAAGGCATTGTCTGCCATAGTGCAGGGGAGGACACTGTTTATCACTCCAGCCTCCATTAACTCACATTTACAGATGGATGATGAAGAAAGTGAAGTGTCCTTTCCAAAATTTGTTGTAAATCATTCTTTTGAGCAGATGGGCTAGGAGGGAGACTTCTCAGTTAGAACCTTCAAGAAAGGGAAGGTTTCATCTCAATGGAAATGCCTCCTACATGTTGTTATTCATAGTTTGTCTAACAAACATGGAGGATGGGACCAAATTCCAGAGGATCTCTCCTTCATAGTTCATGAAATGGTTCATGGGGTCAAGTTCAGGCATTCATAATTTGTATATACTAATTTTCTTGTAAACTTGGACTCTTTAGAGTATTACATGTTTTCTAGATATGTTCAGCACATTCTCAAATGTGAACTGGGATCACAGTTGAGGGGAACAGGTAATATTCTTCAAATTGGAAAGATGAAGCCCGACATCTTCAAAATAATAAGAAAGCCTACTGTGGGCTTCTCAGGGGTAGAAACAGCCTTGGTCCCAAAAATGTTAGAGCTCATTGCTCAAGGTGACAACCTAGAAGCACTAGCTAGTGTTGAACTCACACTTTCCACTTCAACAACACCTACACAGCCATACATAACCCTCACCTACCAAAGAAGATCCAAACGAACCCCTGCACAAGTTATTCGATCTGTGCAGGGCCCCATATCACCACCCACACAGAAAGATGTGGACACTGGAGCTCCCACTTCTCTTGAGGAGCAAACCACTCCCATTTCACCATTAATCAGCCATGAGCTTCCTCATGCTCAGGCTGATGAGCTTATGACTCATAAAGCCTTAAGCCTTCACTCAGAGTCTCAACACTCTAGTAAACAACCTTTAGGGGAAAGTTACAATCCCCATACTTTAGATTTAAATCAGCCCATGCCTAGCATAGAGTTCTATGATAATAAAGATATAGCACTAAGTGAGTCTCTCTTTTCCTTCCCTGATCAAGAGAGATGAGTACCCCTGTGTCCCCTATGTCTAGCCCACATCATCCACCCCCAACTGAGGTGGATCTTGCTGAACCTGTTAAAGAGATGCATATGGATGAGGCTCTCACTTTTAAAAGTGATTACATCATTAAGACCTCAACCATGGCAACCCAACCTATTGACACTTTAGCTGAAGCTATTAGTGTGAAGGGGAAAACCAGCAGCCAAGAACAATAAGCTGGTAATGAGGAAGAAGACTTAGGTCCAATTATCTTTTCCGCCAGTGATTCTTCTACTGAGGATGAGGGGAATCTCATACTAAAGGTGCAAAAACTTTCCAAAACATGCACTTATTTAGTCTCCATGGTTAGTCACTTGGAATCTCAAGTGACTACCTTACAAAGAAGGGTTAATGATCAACAACTTGAGATTTCTAATATCAAGGAACAACTAGTTAGGAGACCTATTAGAAGGATTCAACGAGGAACACAAGAACCTGAGGATGTAATTGACTTAATCTCCAGCTCACCCATGCAAGTGGGTGATGCTACCAAAAAGGGGAGGAAATTGTTACAATCACAGAACCTAGGAGTCCTTCTCAGAGTATGGACATTGAGGACTCACCAACCTCACTTGCAATTGTCCACACTTAGCAACCTCCTCAAATTCACATTGATGTAGACTCACTTATCTGGAGTTTATTTAAGGAGGGTATACCATGGGCAATGCCATACCCACCTTTTGGAGCTGCAAATGAAATACATGGGTGGAGGTATGATGATGAAAGAAGAGCCCTCATACTACATAGAGTTCAAGGACAATAAGAGGTCTTTAATTTTTCAACCTTGAACTACTATGATAGTTTTTCTCTAGTAAATATGCCACTTGCCAACCCAATTCAAAATAGGCAAGCTGACATAATGGCTGAAAGAATTCAAGACATGACCATGGAGGAGCTAAGATATAGAAGAAGACAATTACAAGCAGGCAATGTCATTGGTCAATTGGATACTGATTTGGACCCTAAGATTAGCTTCGAACGGGAATCCTTGACTGAAGGCCCAGTGACTGAACCTGTAAGCATTGTCACGGAGTCAAGCACTCCATCAACAACATCCTGTACCCTTAGTGAGGCACAAATTAGTGAAGATGCTTCACAACCTCTCTCTTGCCAGAGCATGATTGATGAATCAGGAAATGAAGGCCAAAGCTCTCTCCACCCTGAGTCACCAAGAGTCACGAAGGCGTGTGAGTGATAAAAGGAAAAGGAAACTAACTCCTGAGGAGATTGAGGAGGAGGAAAGAGAGAGGAAGAGGAAGTTAAAGGGAGAGAGTTCAGCTGGTTCCTCAGGCTTCATGGAAGCTGTAATTAGGTCAGCCCCCAGGCCAAACACTTAAAATGATGAGTTGAGGGCTGCTAGATTAAACTATCTAAGAACCAGAAACTACAACATTGATGAACTCATCTCTCTTCCCTTAGAAAAGTTAAATGAACTGGCAGACTTAGAGCTGACCACAGAGAGAAAGGAGGCAAAGGATGTAGAGTTTCTCCTCAGAGTCAAAGAAGAAAGAAGACAAAAGAGACTATACAAGGATACTCCTCCCCTCTCCCTAGTTCATGAAAGTCGTGAAAGAGAGACTATGGCAGCTGACCCACCTCAGGTAAACAGAGAAGCTGAGAGACAAAATATGATCAACTACCTGAGTGCCACAGATCTCTACCAGGCATCTACACTTCTTCCCATCTCCGTTGAATACAATGAATTTAAGTATCTTAAGCAGCTTGAACTACAATTCTTGAATAAACAAAAAGCTATAAAGAGAAAATTAAAGGAAGAAGCTGCAAAGTCAAGGGCCATCATCCAAAAGAGCCAAAAGAAGTCTGCTGATAAACAAAGGATGATGAGCTTCTTGAAGCTGTATGCATTCTCTGATAGGAGGCTTGGTCTAATGTTTCTATCCACTAGGGATGAGCACATTAGGGTGATCAAGCAAAAGATTAAAGAGGGAGAGCTTGTGGACTTGCATTCTCCACAAACCAAAGTTCTTCCTGAGGTTAAGGTTAAGGTTGAACCGTAGACAACACAACTTGGACCTTTAGCTGCTTCACAGCCAGCTTCATCTTTTGATCCACAGTGGGGTTCTACTCTCTCTCCTTCTAAACCTGTGAGAGAAGAGGACCCAACTGAGAGAGGCACAATAGAATAAATGATACTCAAGACCAGCCCTCTCAGTTAAACGCTCCAAAGAGAGAAAAAAGAATGGTTGTAAAGAAAGTAAGCAAGAAGAAAAAGGCATCCACTTCCAAACCTCAGGATGAGTCAGAACATCCTGAGGAGGTGCAACAGAAGCTGATCAACCAACTCCACCCATAGTATAGCCTCTTATAGCTGGAAGACCTATCCTGTCATAGACCTTTGCTGCTAATCCAGACAAATGGTATGTCATCAGAGATCAAGGTAGTAAAGATGTCTACTTCCAGCAAGACATACTTGATCTACCTATGCATGATCTCCATGACATGAGAAGATAATTTTAAAGTCTGAGGGAGATTGACCAACTAATAAAGAAAGGAATGTCCATGATTCTGATGAGGATAATCAACTAAAGATCAACCTTATCAGTTATGGTAGCTTCAGCCTAGAAGGAGTTTGTAAGGTTTATATAGAGGCTGATGCAACCAAAGCAACCAAAGGGCTTCCTGCATGCATGCACCAAAGTACCAAGTAGAATTGCTACAAAAGTTTTATACTTTGCATGAAAATCATGCTAAGTATAAAATCTTCCGAATCCAAAAGTTTCTGAGGAAGCTTTATACTCAACACCAGAAATATTCTAAGTATAAAGTCTTCCGAAGCCAAAGATCAAATCTTCCGAAGCCAAAGATGAAGTCTTCCAAAGCTTCAAAGACAAAGTCTTCCGAAGCCTAATGAAGTGAAGAGTGATTTCTTCTAAAGACTTAGAAGAGCATGCTTTTTTCTGATATACTTTTACAAGAGCTGACCAACTTTCAGCTAATACTCTGAAGACTCACCAATATGTATAAGTTGGTGAAAAGGTCCATGCTTTTGTAACTGTATATTAAGGTCTTTACCTGTAAGTTTCTACTTTATGTACTTTTATCCATTTTATATAATATTAGGATATGAGCTATGGCATGTCATAGTCACTAGTCAGAAGGCAAACTGCCTTTTGACTCTACATTGATCTTGTTGTCTTTCAATGTTCTAACTGGCTTTCCAAGTATAGCTAGTTGTAGGATGTAGTATAAAGTATCTCAATCTCTTGTAAATTATTTCTTTTGCATTGTAACTCTTGTAAGAGAATTTAAGATTAATATACATCATCCTTGAAAACCTTATATATATTGTCTTAAGTTCTGTCTCTTTACTTACTAGTGTTCCTTGCATCCTAACTCTCAAATACTCGGTTCCCTATTTGATTTGTTAAGCACTCTAACTCTCTCCTCATTGTGAGACTGATTGTATTGACCATCCCTTAACCAGTCCTACACGAATGGAGAGATCAAGTACTATGATCATGAAAATAAGTTAGTTGATCTGCCCTTGACATTCTAGAGCAAATTGTTTAGTACTTCAGCATCTTTGGATGTAAGAATGATAAATCCAAAGTACTGCTTGAAATATACTAACCCTAGTCAAAACTGATACCGATGAAGAGCTCCCAGAAACTCCACTATTAGCTTATGATCCAATAATGGAGTGGGAATATGATCAGAAAAAGAATACCTACTTCATAATCAGATTAAGAGCTGGGATAGTAGCTTGCTCAAGAAACCAACACGTATGCTTCAATCGGTTTGAGGTAGCTGACTTAATCAGACTTAAACTAAGGAATCCAAATAATGATTCTGAGGCAAAGGAAATAGAGAAGGTACTGATAAGGATTTAAAAATCTCATCTAGAAAGATCAAAGCAGACTTCGGATCAAATAAAGAAGATACAAGAGTCTGAAACTACTAAAACCACACCATCTGCCAAACCTACCCCCAGAAGTCAGCCGCAATCAACACCTACTACGTAACTTACTCAAATGGCTGAGCATTGATCTCCATCAGTCCAACAAGCTCCTAAAATAGCTAATCCCCCTATTCAAAGGCTATCTAATGACTTAGCTGATGAATTGGTCATAACCAATATTGCTGAAAGAATCAGATATGGCTTAGATCATCTAGATCAAGAAGAAGAACCCTTATAAACTAAGGAAGATGAAGATTCAAAGAATGATGATACAACAATCATCAAATGGTATTATGACAAGTGTAGAGGTTCGTCATTGAAAGAAAGAACAAGTCATAATCATTCTTTCTATCTGAGTTGGAAGTTCTACATCTCAGCCTTGAAGAGTTGAAGAGAATGTTCAATTTAATATCAGAATATAAAGGTACTCAACACAAGTAAAATCCATGGCTACTATTCTCAGAGTAAACTATGAGAACAAAGGCTGAGCAAGGGTAAGACAATGAAAAAGATGTTCTACATATGACTCCTCTGAGTATTCATGACCTAATTATACATAGGAGTTACAATCCCTCAACCAATACTTTTGTCTAACATATGCTGGTAATGACTAAGTAGTAGTCAAAGTATAAGATCTCTTCAGACAATATCAGCACAACATGAGAGACTTGGTTAATCTACCTCTTGAAAACCCCTTAAAAGATAAAAGAGGATACATGTATGAACTAATACTAATCAGGATGCTAGAACGATGAAGATTGAGTTTCGGTAGTATCATTCTAGAGGTAATTTGTTGATCTATGAAGAGGATAAAGCTAACAAAAACTCAAGAATTTAGCACTGGCTACTTACTGCTGAATTATGTGAAGTGTTGAATCAACTACCGAATCACATATGTTGAATGACTATCGATCAGCATATGCTGATATGCTGATCAACATTTAACAGTTGAACTGCTGATTGACTGTTACTGATCAGTACAAACCACTATTAGCTACTGATCAACTGTTATACAAGACAAGACTCTCTTTATCGACGGCTTCTATGTTCTGCCTTTTGGATACAATATAAACCTAAAGTTGCCTAACTCTGATATGTCGATTGTCTGTCTTGCCTTACATTCTGATCATAGAATAATTTATTCTTATTTTAGAATTCATAGTATAAACTCCTCACACTTGTATAATAGAGGCAAGCGTTGAAAAGCCACTTGATTCATATGCAGATTGTACCATTTGAACTCAAACGATTAATTAAGTGAATACTTTGAAAGAACAACTTCTACTCAAAGTATTTGTCTTTGTTAGTAAGTTGTTAACTTAGATTTTCTATTTGTTAACATCTTATCAAAGAAGAAGTCTTGTTAATCCATAACCTCGATCCAACTATTTACATAATAATAACTTCAATTAGCCATGAGTTTCATAAATACCATCCTTATCATTATCCTAAAGCTAACATGTATGACTATTAATTATAGTTCACCTAAAATACACATTCCCTCACATTCTATTTTTACTTTTTTTAAATGTTCATAACTTTTTTATTACATTATTTTTCAAAAACATTTTACCATCAAATTCAGTTTTTTTTTTTCCAACAAGTAACATATTGATATAAGTTTTAACAAAAACCTTTCAACTATTATTTACACATGTGTTAAATAGTTATTACGTATGTGTAAATCCGGTTTTATATATGTAACACCCGTAAGTTTATTTAAGATAAATAAAAGAATAAAAGAAAAAAAGGGAAAAGGGGAGAAATTAATTCAACCAAAAGTGGAGGGGCCAAAAGTTTCAAGAGCACAAAAATTACATTTATTTTGTACAAAAAGGGAGGCATGGCCGCGCATGTTGTCTGCATATCCTCTCATTCGATATTTTTAGAGAGAGAAAGAGCAAGATACGGGATTTTTGAAAGAAGAACCAGAAAACAAGAAGTTTTTGGTAAGAAATCTAGGGTTTTTGAAGCTTTAGATGATTCTAGACCCGTATATGTGCTTATAAATATGACTTGCGTGTTCGGGCTGCATTGTGTGTGTGTGTTTTAGGTGTTAGAACAGTCGAAGAGGCTCGGGTGAAGAGTGTGAAATTGAAGAACAACAAAGGTGAGTTTCTAGACCCCTTTTTACACGTTTTTAAATGATTTGGGGCTGGAAAATGCATGTATGTATGTTTTTATGAATTTGGGTATGATACCCGTATGTTATGTACATGTGTATGTTCATAGAGTATGATTTGGGGTGAACATATGGTTATGTTTATGTCAAGTTTATGCCTGGAATCGTATGAACATGTTTAGAATTAGGTATTATGATGTTTGGGGACTGGAATATAAATTAGAAACATGAACAGGCTGCTAATACGCTTAATGAGTCCAAATAGTGGTCATGAGTCTGAAATTTGGACTTAGAAAAATTAAGTACAAATAATAAGTTTGAATAGTGCTTATACGCCCAGGAAATTGCCTTAGAAATATCCCACGTAGGGTCATAAGTCCAAGCATGTAATATGACCAAACAGCCCTAATACGCCCAGACCCATGAGTCTAGAAAATTTACTAAGTATGGGGATCATGAGTCCCAACAGTACTCATGAGTCCCAACAGTGCTCATGAGTCTGAAAATTTACTAAGTATGGGAGGTGAAAAGTCTGAAGAGTAGTCGTATGACTAGAAAAATTTTCTAAGTATAAGGTGAGAATTCCAACAGGGCTCATACGCCCAACAGGGCTCATACGCCCAACAGTGCTTATACGCCCAGAGTTGAAAATTTTTCTAAGTGTAAGCTGGTAAGTCCGACAGTGGTGAAACGCCTGAACAGGGCTCTTACGCCCAAACACTTAGAATTTTTAACAGAATTTTCTTGGAGTAGGGTTTCGCATGATTATTGAATGGGACTTAATTAAATGCGTATGATTATGATTGAGTGTAATAATACCCTTTTTCTTAATATTTTAATTAATATTATGATTAGGGCTGTTATTAAAATTATTATTGATATTATTATTAATATTATTAGCATTATTATTATTAATGTGCTTATTAATAATAATAATATTGTATGACTCTATGTGGAATGAATATGATCAAGAGAGGAATTATTATCATTAATAAAGTGGAAGATAATGATAAAGAAAAGTGGAATGTAAAAGAATAAACGAAAGTCTTGCAAGCAAATGTATGGAGGTACACACCCCTGGCAGGTGTTAGCTCAACTGTGATGCGGGTTCGCTACCCCGAAGGATGCACACAGGGTCAATCTTTGAGATTGATAATGGGTGAGCAACTTTGTGTTGCAAAAGACCGCAGAAGACTTACAACCCGTGAGGTTGGTAATGGGTGAGTGACTCAGTGTCGCAACAGACCAAAAGTCTTGCAATCCTTGAGATTGCTAATGGGTGAGCAACTATGTGTTGCAAAAGACCGGAAGAAGAATAATAAAAGTACGAATTGAACGATGATGAAGATAATAAAAATATTACCTAAGTGTACGTACGATGTATGATCACCTACAAGAATGAGGAATGGTTTTGAATGAAAAATAAAGTATTTTAATTATAAAACTAAAACTCACTCAGCAACGCTGACTTTTATGTATTTTCCAGTTGGCAGGTAACAGGTTGGTGAAGATGGCATACGGGGATGGCTACTCGGCGGGCAAGACTGACATCTATTCACTTTTTGACAATGCTGTTGTTTTGTAATTCATCCGACTAATCATTTTGTGACCTATGAACTAGAATGTATTGCTTAGCAACAGTGTTTTAAATGAATGAATGGGTTTTGTTAAAAATTAATTCCGCTGCTTAACTTTATAATATGTATGTTTTGTGCTGTGAATGACCAACTGTGAGGTGCCCGGGAACGGGGCCTTACAAGGTGGTATCAGAGCTAAAGTTTAAGTGAAACGGGTAAATTTTCAAAATAAACCTTAACTTAAACTGAGAATGGGACGGAAAGAAGGATGTCAGCCCGAGTAGCCATGTGCCATCAGGTATTGTTTTTCTTAAAAGTTAACCAGTATTATATGCGTGTGCTATGTGATTTATGTGTTCTTAGTAGATTTAGATGCTAATGTAGTCAGGATAAGAAGTGCTTGGGGTGTGAAGAGTAAAGTAAGTGGCTAATCACAACTGGCCACTGTAATTAGGGACTTACTATACTTGACATAAACTGAGTTGTTCCTTTGAATGACTGTTTTAGTGTTTGAATCTTATAGTGCATAGGAAAATGGCTGGGAAGAAACCTTCTAAGGCTGCTAGAGGTAGAGGTCGTCCGCATACGACTAGGAACAGTGCTAAAACTCCTAAGGCGACTCCTGTGAACCCCGACGTTCCTGAACGGAATGAAGAAGCTGAGACTGCAAGCCTGAATGCCTCAGCTAGGGAGGCGATTGCTGATGAGGTACACCAAGTCCTGCAGGCAGTTATGCCATCTGTAGTGACTGATGTAATTAGAGCTGTGAGGAACGAGGAAAGAAAGGAGAAGGAGGACCGGAGAGGGTCGACTGGAAAGGAAAGCAAGGGAGGAGAGGAACGACCGGATCCGGAGATTGTAGTGTCCGATGAGGAATAGGATGATGTAGTAGGGGTGACTACCAAGGGATGCAGTTATGGGGCATTCCAGAGGTGCAGGCCCCCGACTTTTGATGGAAATGGAAATGCTACTGCCGCTCATCGTTGGGTAAGGGAGATGGAAGTGGTACTCGAGATCAGCGAGTGCCGGGAGGATCAGAAGGTGAAGTTTGCCACCCACTCCTTTACCGACTTAGCATTATGTTGGTGGGACAATATCGTCCAAGCTGAGGGCAGTAGGACCATAGGAAAGATGAAGTGGTCCGAATTGAAGAAGTTGGTAATTAAGGAGTTCTGTCCTCGCAGGGAACTCGATAAGATCGAGAGGGAGTTCCTACAATTTGAGGCGGGAACCATGACCCACCAGCAATACACCACCAAATTTAATAAGATGGCTAGGCTGGTGCCAGATCAAGTAACCCCGGTGTCACGAAAGATTAACCGGTACGTTCAGGGGCTGCCAGCCGACATTCATAGGCATTTGATTGCTGCACGACCAAGCACTTTTAGGTCGACAGTGGATTTGGCTGGGAGGCTCTATGATGAGAGGGAGGTAGCGGATGCAGAGGTGAAGAAGGCTGGTGGGGGTGACCGAAACTGGAATGGGAAGCGGTTCGGGCGTGGTGGCTTTACCCCGAACAACAAAAGGATGAGAATGGATGACCGTAGGGTGGGGTCATCAAGCTCAGGGCCCAAAAGGTGTGGCAAGTGCGGGAAGGAGCATACGGGTGAGTGCAGAATGGGGCTCAGAGTGTGCTACAGGTGCGGGAAGCCGGGCCACTTCTCGAAGGACTGTAAGGAGCTGAGGTGCTTCACCTGCGGTGAGGCGGGCCATACGAGCAAAGACTGCAGAAAGCCGAGGGTGGAGAGTTCCGGGGCAAAGAAGACGGCCGGGACAGAAGGGCGGAAGACAAGTGCCAGAGCTTTCACCATGACCAGAGAGGAGGCTAGGACGGACCCCGATGTTGTGTCAGGTACGTTTCTAGTTAATCAAACTCTTGCTTCTGTGTTATTTGATTCTGGTGCTAGTAGGAGTTTCATTTCTGCTACTTTCTGTGTTAAGTTGCCTGCTAGTAGTAAATGCATTGATGAGCCCTTTGATGTAGAAACTGCTACTGGTAAGTCCACTAGAGTTACTGATGTGATAGAGGACTGTACCATAGAGTTAGAAGGTCATAGGTTTGCTGCTAGATTACATGTGATGCCCCTAGGTGGGTTTGATGTGGTGCTAGGAATGGATTGGTTGGCAACCTACGAAGCGAATATCGTATGTCGAAAGAAGATGATTAGACTGACGGCATCTGACGGAAGACTGGTAACGATATACGGTGATCGGGTAACGATGATTCCGAAGGTGATTTCGATGGCGGTGGCAGGCAAGTGTATGAGGCGTGGGTGCAGCGCCTACTTATGTTACGTAAAGGATGTGGAAACGCCGACACCACAACTATCCGACGTTCCGGTTGTGTGTGAGTTTCCAGATGTGTTCCCGGAAGACTTATCGGGATTGCCACCTGACCGCGAAATCGAATTTCAGATCGACTTGATACCCGGTGCTCAACCTGTCACTAAAGCACCGTATCGATTGGCTCCGACTGAGATGAAGGAGTTGATGGAGCAACTGCAAGAGTTGCTTGACAAGGGCTTCATTAGACCGAGTATCTCTCTTTGGGGTGCCCCGGTCTTATTTGTGAAAAAGAAGGACGGTAGCATGAGAATGTGTATCGACTACCGTGAATTGAACAAGTTGACAATAAAGAATCGGTACCCGTTACCGAGAATCGATGACTAGTTCGACCAGCTCCAGGGTGCCAGTTGGTTCTCGAGAATAGATCTTCGATCTGGCTACCATCAATTGAAGGTAAAGGAGCAGGACATTCCTAAAACAGCTTTTCGGACGCGTTACGGACACTACGAGTTTCTTGTTATGTCCTTTGGTTTAACCAATGCGCCAGTTGCTTTTATGGATTTGATGAACCGAGTGTGTCGGTCAATGTTAGATAAATCAGTGATTGTGTTCATCGATGATATCCTGATTTATTCGAGGAGCGAAGAAGAGCATGCCGGTCACATTCGGGAAGTGCTGGAGACTTTGAGAAGGGAAAAAATGTATGCTAAGTTCTCCAAATGTGCTTTCTGGCTACGCGAGGTGCAATTTCTGGGTCACGTGGTAAATGCAGAGGGAATCATGGTGGACCCAGCAAAGGTTGAGGCTGTGATGCAATGGAAATCACCAAAGACGCCATCCGAGATTCGTAGCTTCTTGGGATTGGCGGGCTATTACAGGAGATTTATTCAAGACTTCTCCAAGATAGCCTCACCTTTGACAAAATTGACCCGCAAGGACGTGAAATTCGTGTGGGGTCGAGAGCAGGAGACTGCCTTTGAGGAGTTGAAGACAAGACTAACACAAGCTCCTGTGTTGACATTGCCCGAAGGGAATGAAGACTTAGTGGTCTATTCGGATGCATCCTACTCTGGGCTAGGTTGTGTATTGATGCAACGTGGAAGGGTAATAGCCTACGCATCCCGACAACTGAAAACACACGAAGTCAACTATCCCACGCACGATCTAGAACTAGCCGCGGTGGTTTTCGCATTGAAGATTTGGCGGCACTATCTATACGGGACTAAGTGCACCATCTTCACATACCACAAAAGCTTGAAGTATTTCTTCGAGCAAAAGGACCTGAACATGAGGCAGAGGCGATGGCTGGAACTCATAAAGGACTATGATTGCGAAATCCATTACCATCCGGGCAAGGCCAACGTGGTGGCAGATGCCCTTAGCCGAAAAGAAAGGCCCGAGCCGATCCGGGTGAGGGCTTATCAGCTAATTATGACCTCTGATGTGATGACTCAGGTTAAGGAGTTTCAAGACGAGGCTTTAAAAGAAGATCGTCTTAACTCCGAAAGGATGAGAGGTCTAGTTATGGAATTGGGTGAGAACACTCTTGGTGTTAAGACCCGATTCGGACGAATGTGGATTCCTCGATACGGGGATCTACGTGGAAGGATTATGGACGAGGCCCACAAGACGCGATACTCCATTCACCCCGGTGCAACCAAGATGTACCATGATATGAAGAAGGATTACTGGTGGCCGGGTATGAAACGTGACGTAGTGGAGTACGTGAGTAAGTGCCTGACTTGTTTACAAGTAAAGGCAGAACACCAGAAACCGTACGGGAAGATCCAGCCGTTGGATATACCCGAGTGGAAGTGGGAGCACATCACTATGGACTTCATTACGAAGCTACCACGTACCCCGAGAGGGTATGATGCCATATGGGTGATAGTTGACCGCTTGACAAAGAGTGCCCACTTCCTACCGATCCGCGAAACGTACTCATCTGAAAGATTGGCAGATCTGTTCATCAAGGAAATCGTAGCTCGTCATGGCGTGCCGGTGTCTATTGTGTCGGACCGCGACACCCGGTTTACCTCCAAGTTTTGGAAAAGATTTCATGATGCAATGGGGACGAGGCTACACATTAGTACAGCATATCACCCTCAACAGATGGTCAGTCTGAGAGGACGATCCAAACACTCGAGGACATGCTTCGGGCGTGCGTGATCGATTTTGGAGGAAGTTGGGACGACCACCTGCCGTTAGCAGAATTCTCATATAACAACAGTTATCATGCCAGTATTGGCATGCCACCCTACGAGATGCTATACGGTAGGAGATGTAGGACGCCCGTATGTTGGGGAGACATTGGGCAGAAAGAACTGGGAGGTGTTGAGGTGATCGAAGCAACGACTGAGAAACTAGAAAAGATCAAAGCCTTCATGAAGGCGGTGAAATATAGACAAAAGTCGTATGCTGACAAAAGACGAAGACCGATAGAGTTCAAGGTTGGCGACCGAGTCATGTTGAAGGTCTCACCTTGGAAAGGGATTATCATATTCAGGAAAAGAGGTAAGCTAAGCCCGAGATACATAGGACCTTTCCGAATTGTCGCACGAGTAGGAGAGGTGGCCTATCGACTTGAACTGCCAGATGAGTTAAGTGGAATTCATCCCACATTCCATGTATCTCATCTGAGAAAGTGCTTAGCTGATGAAGACATGGTTGTACCACTGGAGGATATCGAGGTGGATGAGAGGCTCAACTACGTGGAGCAACCAGTGGCAATCATTGATCGTAAAGAAAAGAGGTTAAGGAATAAAGTGGTTCCTCTTGTGCGCGTACAGTGGAAGCACAGAAAGGGATCCGAATCCACATGGGAGACTGAGGAAGAGATGAAGCAGCATTATCCTCATCTGTTTGAGGAATAACAGGTTTCGGGGACGAAACCTATATAAGGGGGGTGGACTTGTAACACCCGTAAGTTTATTTAAGATGAATAAAAGAATAAAAGAATAAAAGAAAAAAGGGAAAAGGGGAGAAATTAATGTCAACCAAAAGTGGAGGGGCCAAAAGTGTCAAGAGCACAAAAATTAAATTTATTTTGTACAAAAAGGGAGGCATGGCCGCCCATGTTGTCTGCATATCCTCTCATTCGATATTTTTAGAGAGAGAAAGAGCAAGATACGGGATTTTTGAAAGAAGAACCAGAAAACTCGAAGTTTTTTGTAAGAAATCTAGGGTTTTTGAAGCTTTAGATGATTCTAGACCCGTATATGTGCTTATAAATATGACTTGCGTGTTCGGGCTGCATTGTGTGTGTGTGTGTTTTAGGTGTTAGAACAGTCGAAGAGGCTCGGGTGAAGAGTGTGAAATTGAAGAACAACAAAGGTGAGTTTCTAGACCCCTTTTTACACGTTTTTAAATAATTTGGGGCTGGAAAATGCATGTATGTATGTTTTTATGAATTTGGGTATGATACCCATATGTTATGTACATGTGTATGTTCATAGAGTATGATTTGGGGTGAACGTATGGTTATGTTTATGTTAAGTTTATGCTTGGAATCGTATGAACATGTTTAGAATTAGGTATTATGATGTTTGGGGACTAGAATATAAATTAGAAACATGAACAGGCTGCTAATACGCTTAATGAGTCCAAATAGTGGTCATGAGTCTGAAATTTGGACTTAGAAAAATTAAGTACAAATAATAAGTTTGAATAGTGTTTATACGCCCAGGAAATTGCCTTAGAAATATCCCAAGTAGGGTCATAAGTCCAAGCATGTAATATGACCAAACAGCCCTAATACGCCTAGACCCATGAGTCTAGAAAATTTACTAAGTATGGGGATCATGAGTCCCAACAGTACTCATGAGTCCCAACAGTGCTCATGAGTCTGAAAATTTACTAAGTATGGGAGGTGAAAAGTCTGAACAGTAGTCATATGACTAGAAAAATTTTCTAAGTATAAGGTGAGAAGTCCAACAGGGCTCATACGCCCAACAGGGCTCATACGCCCAACAGTGCTTATACGCCCAGAGTTGAAAATTTTTCTAAGTGTAACCTGGTAAGTCCGACAATGGTGAAACGCCTGAACAGGGCTCTTACGCCCAAACACTTAGAATTTTTAACAGAATTTTCTTGGAGTCTGTGCAGTAGGGTTTCGCATGATTATTGAATGGGACTTTATTAAATGCGTGTGATTATGATTGAATGTAATAATACCCCTTTTCTTAATATTTTAATTAATATTATGATTAGGGTTGTTATTAAAATTAATATTGATATTATTATTAATATTATTAGCATTATTATTATTAATGTGCTTATTAATAATAATAATATTGTATGACTCTACGTGGAATGAATATGACCAAGACAGGAATTATTATCATTAATAAAGTGGAAGATTAATGATAAAGAAAAGTGGAATGTAAAAGAATAAACGAAAGTCTTGCAAGCAAATGTATGGAGGTGCACACCCCTGGCAGGTGTTAGCTCAACTGTGATGCGGGTTCGCTACCACGAAGGATGCACACAGGGTCAATCTTTGAGATTGATAATGGGTGAGCAACTTTGTGTTGCAAAAGACCGCAGAAGACTTACAACCCGTGAGGTTGGTAATGGGTGATTGACTCAGTGTCGCAACAGACCAAAAGTCTTGCAATCCTTGAGATTGCTAATGGGTGAGCAACTATGTGTTGCAAAAGACCGGAAGAAGAATAATAAAAGTACGAATTGAACGATGATGAAGATAATAAAAATATTACCTAAGTGTACGTACGATGTATGATCACCTACAAGAATGAGGAATGGTTTTGAATGAAAATAAAGTATTTTAATTATAAAACTAGAACTCACTCAGCAACGCTGACTTTTATGTATTTTCCAGTTGGCAGGTAACAGGTTGCTGAAGATGGCATACGGGGATGGCTACTCGGCGGGCAAGACTGACATCTATTCACTTTTTGACAATGTTGTTGTTTTGTAATTCATTCGACTAATCATTTTGTGACCTATGAACTAAAATGTATTGCTTAGCAACAGTGTTTTAAATAAATGAATGGGTTTTGTTAAAAATTAATTCCGCTGCTTAACTTTATAATATGTATGTTTTGTGCTGTGAATGACCAACTGTGAGGTGCCCGGGAACGGGGCCTTACAATATATGTGTAAATCCGGTTTTACACATGTGTAAAACAAATTTTGTAAAAAACATGTTTTTTTTATTTTTAATAATTTTTTTAAGAAAGAGAGAAACGAGGGAAACAATTTTATTTATTAATTTTTTAATTTAAATTTTATATTTTTATTTTATATTTTTTATTATGTTTTTATTATTTACCATTTTGCCATTGAAAACTTGTGGCTCACATTGATTAGTAGAGTTTTTATAAAAATAATTTTATTTGAACCATCCCCAATATATATTTACATTCTTATTAAAATACATCAATAATCAATTTCTTTGTTCTTTATTATTGTTTTTGCTTTGACAATACTTAATTATGGCTTGCAACTTTGTAAAAGATTTCATGTATTCTTCATATTCTTTTCTACATTATATATTGATATCATGTAGGATAGATTTTAAGTATCTAATTACAGATCATTTCTAACCATGCTGCTAACGTTGATAGTTTTGTTCTAACCTTATTTTAATGTTTATATTTTCTATATTATCATACTATCTGTTTATGTAACCTGCTGATCTTTTATAGTATCCAAGGTCATTTTATTAAAGAATCTTGATATATGATATCATGATTATTCCATCAAGGTTCTCATAAGTCGATTGCCGATGCGACCAATGTATAACAATCCATCAGGCTTTTACTCAATTGAGTTTATACTTAGAGTCAATTATTATCAAGAGTTTGTTTGTCTTTGAAACTACCGGTTTTTACACATGGGCAATTGTATGTTGCATTGTCAAGAGTTACAAAACGAGAGGATTAAAACTGGTTATATTGGATGGGAATGATAAACATTCAAGTACAACCTCAAATGTTATATACAAAATATTTTTTTAGATATTGTAAACATTTTGTGTTTTTTTCAATGCATTTGAATTTATCATGTAATTTTATTATGTATATATTTTCTTAATTCTCACGTTCTTATATATTACAGACTTATATTCACATGATTATTATAGTTTAAATGTATTGAATGATAATTTTATTTCACTGGTCGTTAGGGTAGTTTTAAACAATATTTAAAAAGTATGTTTGATATTTAAGTTAAAATACGGTTCAACAATAAATCTACTTGTCAATTATAAATATGGATTTATGTAGTAGCGGTATTAGGAATTCATGGGTTAACTTTATAATACTTTAAGAAATTAAAATAGTTTGCTAGATTGGAGTAGCACCCTAAGTAGGAGCCGAGAGGTATATCACAATGATTTTTTATCTACTATAACTCCACATGATCTTGAGAATATTGATATTCTGGATCAGTGGAAAGAAAAGTATCACATTTCTTGATTCTATCTGATATAACTCCTGATTTACTAACCATTTAAAGTTCTATGGTAGTTTCTAAAATTATATTTTCTATCAGTGGCAGAGTTATATTTAAAAAAAAATAAGTCTCACTCCCACAATAGTAAAAATATGCATTAGTTTAAATGATCATTTGGATGTGCCCAAAAGAATCGAACATATTTCAAGTCTTGAAGATAAAAATAATACTAAGAACTAATACATGATGAAGGGGTGTGTTGAACCCATATAACTATGAAGTACTCACCTCCGAATGGAATAGTTTGACAAAGACGATTGTTATTAAAATTTTCTTGAAAAGCTTCATTGAACTATAAAATATAATCATTTTATTTGATTTTTATGCTTAGTTTAATAAATACCAGTTATCTTATTGAATATAAGGAAGAGGTGATCTTTCCTGGTCCTTGTGAAGCATGCTCTAGCCATAGGGAAACTAACATGTATGAATTTGTTGTGTTTGGAATTTTATATTTTTATTAGAATACTAGGTTATAACACCATGTATTACATGGTTAATAAGAAAAGTACTAAATATTTATTAACAGAAAATGATGGAACTATAAAACACAATTTTGATAAAAGGTATGATTGAAATTAAGTATGATTATTTACTTTGATTAGTTGATAAAACATTTTTCTTATTTTTACAACTTTTGTACTAAAAAAATATTCCTTTGAAAGTTTTTTATCAATATCTCTACGTTTAAACTGCAGGTTTTAATTAACTTTTTTTGAATTTTTATTTCGTAAATTGTCACACCCCCGCTGAGAGCGGAAACACGGGGATGTAACGAGACGGGATCGTCATAACACATTGTTAACAATAGAGATGCAATGTATGTAATTGATGATAAGGCGTGTCATGACGACACCCGACACAAATGGAGACTTGTGTCGTGTTTAGTCAGTATTCACGACAACATAGCCATAAGCATAAACTTGTAAATGATTCACATAACCAAAAATAATATCATTGTAATGTAATTCCTACAACCCGGAAACAAGCATCAAAAGTATGAAGATTGTTTAATAGACTACAACATCGGTTCAAAATGAATGTTTATCAAGTATGTTTAGTCTCAAAAATGCATCCTAGTGTCTCCACTAAGGCAGCACACCTAGATCTTCAATTAGCATTGTCAACTGAAAAGATATGCTCAAAATGGTCAACAAAATTGTTGTTGAGCTTGCAGGTTTAAATTGTAAATAAGTAATTGATGCTGTATAGTAATTGTTACGGAATACCGTGCATACAGTTATAAGTAAGCAAAATCACATAACCATGAGCTTTACAACCAAACCTAATGACGTACACACAACAACTTGTGGGAATATATTCACCCAAGGGCCCGTTCCTGGCCACTATTGGTACCAACTAGTATACCAACAAACGAGGGTGGGGGTGTCAACCCAGTAGTACTACCAATACCTATCCATCGGTTCCAACACCGGAATTAAATGGTTGTAAAGAAAGTACCACACAGCGACTCGTGTATGTATCAGATAAGTACTCACAACACGGTATCACGCTGATTCCAAGTATGTAAATTGTATGTAAATTGTACAGCATAAGAAAGTAGGTGAGCATACTTTTCCCCATGTTTGTAAATGATTAAAATATTGTATAAGCATAAAAAGAGGCCACGAAACTCACTCGTTAAGTGGTAAGTATGAATGATCAAAGTTTCTAAATGTTGTATGTAGTAAACGGTCAAACACCTATTGACAGTTATTGTTAAGCATTAATGATATGTATAAAGCATATAGTAATGTTTGATCGGTTCGGTTTGTATTGGTTCGGTCGCGTGTAACACACACAACAGACATAAGTATTAGATCTTATGTACATCCAAGTACTAGAAATTGTTGCCATTGTCGATGATATTTGTTTAAAAGTGTCATTGTTATTAGAGAAATACTTAGCAAATATTAGCATTGCAAATCAATTGTTGATAATTGTAAAATGTTATGTTGATTTGATTTGGAATAACATTAATAAGTTTGATAATGTCAATTTTAAAGATTGTCATTAGAAACGGTACTCGTGTCGATGTCACCTTAACATCACACGACAAACACACACCACACACAAGAAGAAGCTCACACACAATAACTCCAGTCGAACGACAGGACCAGACGAACGATTTAACACTCCATCCGTACGAGTCAACCTTCATTCATACGAATCAACTACATTCATACGAATGGACCTCCATTTGTGTGATTCGGCCTTCAGTCGTACCACAAAACACTCAATCGCACGACTCAACATCCATACATAAGAATCAACCTTCATTCGCACGAATCAGCTTCATTCGTACGACTGAACCTTCATTCGTACGACTCAACATTCAGTCATCCGATACACGCACAATCGCACACATTCATTCGCATAGACTCAATCGCACAACACACACAGTCGCATGACTTAATCGCACGACTCACCCAGCCGTATGACTCAATAGCACGACACACACACAGTCGCATGACTCAATCGCACGACTCACCCAGTCGCATGACTCAATCGCACAATAGACACAATCGCATGACTCAGTCGCACGATAGACACAGTCGCACGACTCAGTCGCATGACCGACCCAGTCGCGTGGACAGCAGAATCACGATTGCAGAAGTGTAGAGCAGCCTTCGGCTGCTCCGTGCACGGGTTTTACACCTCAAGGACTTCCAGAAACACATTTCAAACATGTACAAACAAGAAGAACACGCAAAAATGCAACACACGCACCTACGCGACCTCATGTGCTCGGGTTGGCTCCGAGCACTCGAAACCCTAAAAGTGCAGCAGTAAACAAGCAAGAAAAGGGACGACCAAGGTCGTCTACCCGCAAGAAAGGAGTAGTCTCAGCTGTAGCCGAGGCTTTGCCAGTGAAAACGCGAAGAAACGGGGCGGCTCGGTGCAAGGAGTAGGAAGAAAATGGAAGAAGAAGAAGATTGTAAGGCCCCGATCCCGGGCACCTCACAGTTGGTTGTCATTACCCATAAAACATACATTTAATATAATTTAATAAAAACCATGCAGCGGAAACTTTAATTTTTTACTATGAATGCTTTTGCAAAGTAATACAACACCTGTTACAAAATATCGTTTGTTTGCATTACAATACAAAAACATTAACAAAAGAATGCCATCCCAAAAGAGCTGAGTAGCCGCTTTGTGCCATCCTCAGCAACACTACCTGCCAACTGGAAAATACATAAAAGTCAGCATTGCTGAGTGAGTTCTAGTTTTGTAATAAAACATACTTTTACTTATTTAAAAGTATCCTTTCGTGCATGCGTTCACACATCATACGTACACAGAGATAATATTCGTTATTATCTTCATCATTCGTTATTCATCGTTATCTTTAACTTCTCGTATGGATTTTGTCAGGCTTTACCCACTTCATAGCACTCGGCTATGATTACTGTGGTCGAATGACAAGAATCCCGTTCATACTTACTTGCACGCATTGAAAGGTTAATTGTACCAATACCATATGCTACACCCCAATCAGTCTTAGCTACCGGGCCGTAGTCAACATATGACGGAAATCGTATGCCCGGTACTAGAGGTAAGCGGTAGAGGTACCATGACCATGGTCAATCACATAGAAGGACCAATCGCGTTATTCAATGCTTGCAAGACATAATTCGTTCGTTCATTAATGCATGTATTCATCATCATTCTTCATTTCGTTCATTCGTTAATACATGCATTCATCGTCATGTTCCTCTTTCATTATCTTTCACTTTACGATACATAATACTTCATTAATTCATTTCTCGTTATTCGTAAAGTTTCAGAAAGATAAGCATACGCAATCACAAGGAACATACACACATCATACATATTCATCATACATTCATCATTATACATTCATCATCATACGTTCATCATCATACATTCATCATCATACGTTCATCATCATACATAGCATCATACCTTACTTAACAATATTTTAATAATATTGCTAACAATAATATACTAATAATAATGTTAGTAACAATTAGGGTTAATCATACTCATCATTATATGCATGAGACATCATCATTTATTAACCCTAGTCAACCCTGGTCAAACCTCGAACTTCGAACTTACTGGAAATTCCTGAAAAATTCTAAGTGTTTAGGCGTTTTAGCACTATTGGGCGTATAAGCCCTCTGGGCGTATGAGCACTATTAGCCGTATGAGCACTGCTGGACTTTTCACTTAACACTTAGCTTTATCAACTGGTCATACGACCACACTGTTGGTCGTATGACCACTGGTGGTCGTACCATCCCTAGACTTAGAAACATGTTCTGATCATACGACCACTGTTGGTCGTATGAGTCCATACTTAGAAAATTTTACATTGTCATACGACCACTGTTGGTCGTATGAGTCCTGTGGGACTTTTCAATACTTAGAAAAAATCCTGATCATACGACCACTGTTGGTCGTATGAGCACTAGTGGTCTCAACACTTAGAAACATAAATTGGTCATACGACCACCCAGCTGGTCGTATGAGTCCTATTGGACCCAACACTTAGAAAAATATTCTGGTCATACGACCACACTGTTGGTCGTATGACCACTAGTGGACTTACCAACTTTTGCTTATTTATTCTAAGTCCCATTTTCAGACACATTAGCATCCTACTCATGTGTCTAATTCATAATCCGAGTCCAAAACATCATAATGCCTAGTTCTAAACATATGCACATAATTCTAGGCATAAATCTAACATAAACATAAACATACATACAATTATTTCATACGGGTATCAACCCACAATTTTATAAAAACATATTTACATGCATTTCCAGCCCCAAAACATTTAAAAAAACAGTAAAACGGGGTCTAGAACTCACCTTAGTTGTCTTCTTCGAATCTACACTCTTCAACCCGAACCTTCTCAACTTGTTCTAACACCTAGAACACACACACTACACCACCCGAACACACAAGACACACTTATAAGCACACATACGGTTCTAGAATCATCTAAAACTTCAAAAACTCGAGAATTCTTACCAAAAACTTCCAAGTTTACAGATTCTTCTTCGAAAATCCGAGGGTTTTCTGCTCCTTCTACTTTCTCTCTCTAAAGATATCGAATGCAGTGAAAATGCAGACAACGTGGGTGCCATACCACCTTTTGTACAAAGAATTAATAGAAAGTTTGCCCATTTGACACTTTTGGCCCTTAAACAAAAGTAACTTTTGTTTTTTTTTTCTTTCCTTTCTCTTTCTATTTTATTCTTTTAAATTCTTTACTAAAAATTTACGGGTGTTACAAGTCCACCCCCCTTATATAGGTTTCGTCCCCGAAACCTGTTATTCCTCAAACAGATGTGGGTAGTGTTGTCTCATCTCTTCTTCAGTCTCCCACGTAGACTCGGATCCCTTCCTGTGCTTCCACTGTACACGCACAAGAGGAACCACTTTATTCCTTAACCTCTTTTCTTTACGATCAATGATTGCCACTGGTTGCTCCACATAGTTGAGCCTCTCATCCACCTCAATATCCTCTAGTGGTACAACCATGTCTTCATCAGCTAAGCACTTTCTTAGATGGGATACATGGAATGTGGGATGAATTCCACTTAACTCATCAGGCAATTCAAGTCGATAGGCCACCTCTCCTACTCGTGCGATAATTCGGAAAGGTCCTATGTACCTCGGGCTTAGCTTACCTCGTTTCCTGAACCTAATGATTCCCTTCCAGGCGAGACCTTCAACATAACTCGGTCACCAACCTTGAACTCTATCGGTCTTCGCCTTTTGTCAGCATACGACTTTTGCCTATCTTTCGCCGCCTTCATGAAGGCTTTGATCTTTTCTAATTTCTCAGTCGTTGCTTCAATCACCTCAACACCTCCCAGTTCTTTCTGCCCTATGTCTCCCCAACATACGGGCGTCCTACACCTCCTCCCGTATAGCATCTCGTAAGGTGGCATGCCAATGCTGACGTGATAACTATTATTGTACGAGAATTCCGCTAACGGCAGGTGGTTGTCCCAACTTCCTCCAAAGTCGATCACGCACGCCCGAAGCATGTCTTCGAGTGTTTGGATCGTCCTCTCAGACTGACCGTCTGTCTGAGGGTGATATGTTGTACTAATGTGTAGTCTCGTCCCCATCGCATCATGAAATCTCTTCCAAAATTTGGAGGTAAACCGGGTGTCACGATCAGACACAATAGACACCGGCACACCATGACGAGCTACAATCTCCTTGATGAACAGATCCGCCAATCTCTCCGATGAGTACGTTTCGCGGATCGGTAGGAAGTGGGCACTCTTTGTCAAGCGGTCCACAATCACCCATATGGCATCATACCCTTTAGGGGTACGTGGTAACTTCGTGATGAAATCCATGGTGATGTGCTCCCACTTCCACTCGGGTATATCCAACGGTTGGATCTTCCCGTAGGGCTTCTGGTGTTCCGCCTTCACTTGTAAGCAAGTCAAGCACTTACTTACGTACTCCACTACGTCGCGTTTCATGCCCGGCCACCAATAGTCTTTCTTCATATCGTGGTACATTTTGGTAGCACCGGGGTGAATGGAGTATCGTGTCTTATGGGCCTCATCCATAATTCTACTACGTAGATCCCCGTATCGAGGAATCCACATTCGCCCAAATCGGGTCTTAACACCTAGAGTGTTCTCACCCAACTCCGTCACTAGACCTCTCATCCTTTCGGAGTTAAGACGATCTTCTTTCAAAGCCTCATCTTGAAACTCCTTAACCCGTGTCATCACGTCGGAGGTCATGATCAATTGATAAGCCTTCACTCGGATCGGCTCAGGCCTTTCTTTTCGGCTAAGGGCATCAGCCACCACATTGGCTTTGCCCGGGTGGTAATGGATCTCACAATCATAATCTTTTATCAGTTCCAACCACCGCCTCTGCCTCATGTTTAGATCCTTCTGCTCGAAGAAGTACTTCAAGCTTTTGTGGTCAGTGAAGATTGTGCACTTCGTCCCGTATAGATAGTGCCGCCAAATCTTCAACGCAAAAACCACCGCGGCTAATTCTAGATCGTGTGTGGGATAGTTGACTTCGTGGGTCTTCAGCTGTCGAGATGCGTAGGCTATTACCCTTCCACGTTGCATCACCATGCAACCTAGCCCAGAATAAGATGCATCTGAATAGACCACTAAGTCTTCATTTCCCTCGGGCAATGTCAAGACAGGAGCTTGTGTTAGTCTTGCCTTCAACTCCTCAAAAGCCATCTCCTGCTCTCGACCCCACATGAATTTTACGTCCTTACGAGTTAATTTTGTCAAAGGTGAGGCTATCTTGGAGAAGTCTTGAATAAATCTCCTATAGTAGCCCGCCAACCCTAAGAAGCTACGAATCTCAGATGGCGTCTTTGGTGATTTCCATTGCATCACAGCCTCAACCTTTGCTGGGTCCACCATGATTCCCTCTGCATTTACCACGTGACCCAGAAATTGCACCTCGCGTAGCCAGAAGGCACATTTAGAGAACTTAGCATACAGTTTCTCCTTCCTCAAAGTATCCAACACTTCCCGAATGTGACCGGCATGCTCTTCTTCGCTCCTAGAATAAATCAGAATATCATCGATGAACACAATCACTGATTTATCTAACATTGGCCGACACACTCGGTTCATCAAATCCATAAAAGCAGCTGGCGCATTGGTCAACCCAAAAGACATGACAAGAAACTCGTAGTGACCATAGCGCGTACGAAAGGCTGTTTTAGGGATATCTTGTTCCTTCACATTTAGTTGATGGTAACCCGATCGAAGATCTATCCTTGAAAACCAACTGGCACCCTGAAGTTGATCAAACAAGTCATCGATCCTTGGTAAGGGGTATCTGTTCTTCACCGTCAGCTTATTCAGCTCGCGGTAGTCGATGCACATCCTCATACTACCGTCCTTCTTGTTTACGAACAGAACCGGAGCACCCCAAGGTGAGATACTCGGTCGGATAAACCCCTTATCCAGCAGCTCCTGCAACTGCTCCATCAACTCTTTCATCTCCGTCGGAGCCAAGCGATACGGTGCTTTTGCGACAGGTTGGGCACCCGGTATCAGGTCGATCTGGAATTCGATCTCTCGGTCAGGTGGCAATCCCGATAAGTCTTCGGGAAACACGTCTGGAAAGTCACACACCACTGGCACATCGCATAGCTGTGGTGTTGGCGTCTCTACATTCTTTACATAACATAGGTAGGCGCTACATCCGCGCCTCATACACTTTCCCGCCACCGCCATCGAGATCACCTTCGGAATCGTCGTAACTCGATCGCCATAAATTGTCACCGGACTTCCGTCGGTCGCCGTCAGTCTAATCATCTTCTTTCGGCACACGATATTCGCTTCGTAGGTTGCTAACCAGTCCATCCCTAACACTACATCAAATCCTCCTAGAGGCATCACATGTAACATGGCAGCAAACCTATGGCCCTCTAATTCTATGGTACAGCCCTCTATCACATCCGTAACCCTAGTGGATTTACCAATAGCGGTTTCTACGTCAAAGGACTTATCAAGGCATTTACTCCTAACAGGCAGTTTAGCACAGAAAGTAGCAGAAATGAAACTCCTACTAGCACCAGAGTCAAATAACACAGAAGCAAGAGTTTGGTTTACTAGAAACGTACCTGACACCACATCGGGGTCCGTCCTAGCCTCTTCCTGTGTCATCGTGAACGCCCTAGCCTTTGCCCTCGGTGCTTCTCCTCCCGTCTTCTTCTCTCCCGAGCCCTCAGCCCTCGGCTTCTTGCAATCTCTGCTCATATGGCCACTTTCTCCACAGTTAAAGCACTTGCCCATCCGGCAATCTTTTGATATGTGCCCTGTCCTCCCGCACTTAAAGCAGAGGTTAGATCCCCACTTGCACTCCCCTGAGTGCTCCTTTCCACACTTACCACACTTTCTCACCCCAGCTCCAGACACGACCACTCGGCGGTCATCCACCCTTGCTTTCTTGTTGTTTGTCGAAGTATCACCCCGAGCAAATCTCTTCCCCTGCCAGTTCTTCTCTCCAGTTCCTTTCTTGCTTCCCTCAGCCTTCACCAGAGCAGCACGTTCATCGAATAACCTTCCCGCCAAATCCACTGCCGACCTGAAAGTGCTTGGTCGGGCAGAAATCAAGTGCCAACGAATTTCAGCCGGCAGTCCTTGAATATACCGGTTGATCTTTCGAGACACCGGCGTCACCTGTTCCGGTACCAACAGCGCCAATTCGTTAAACTTGGTGGTATATTGTTGGTGGGTCATCGTCCCCGCCTCCAGCTGCAGGAACTCCCTTTCTATCCTATCCATTTCCCGCCGAGGACTGAATTCCTCGATCACCAGCCTTTTCAACTCAGTCCACTTCATCTTCCCTATAGCCCTGCTACCCTCGGCTTGGACTATATTTTTCCACCAGCATAAAGCCGACCCTGTAAAAGAGTGGGTAGCAAACTTCACCTTCTTGTCCTCCTGGCAATCACTAATATCGAGGACAGCTTCCATCTCCATCACCCATTGGTGAGCATCAGTAGCATACCAGACCCATCAAATGTTGGGGGTTTGCACCTCATGAATGCCCCGTAGTTACAACCCCGGGCGGTCTCCTGTAACTGTTCTTCTTCCTCTTCATCATCAGATAGTACCGTTTCTGTTTCCTCCTGTTGTTGTCTACCTGAGGACCGATTCCTTCCTCGTCTATCGTCCTCACGTACTGCCTTTAACACTTCTGTCATTACAGACGGTAAGATCGTCTGCATAACCTGGTGCACCTCCTCAACAACTGCCTCTTTCACCGAGGCCCTAAAATCATCACTCTCATCCACTCCCCCCGAGGGAGTAGTATTAGGTTCTTCGGGAACCTTCTTCTCCTTTCTAGGCCTACCTCTTGTGACTCGTGGTTCCGTACCACTTCCGCCACTGCCACCACCAATTGGGGCTTTCGATGATCTACCACCGACCATCTTCTATCACACTGAAAGATTTAAACACCAACACGGTCATTCAAGGAAATAGCTCAGTTTATGTCAAGTATAGTAAGTCCCTAATTACAGTGGCCAGTTGTGATTAGCCACTTACCCTACTCTTCACACCCCGAGCATTACCTGTCCTGACTACATTAGTATCTAAGTCTAACAGTACACATAAACACATAACATGCGCACGTAACACTGGTTAACTTTCAAGAAAATACCTGATGGCACGCAGCTACTCAGATGGCATTCCCTTTCCCCCTGTCCCATTCTCAGTTTAAGTTTTAGGTTTGTTTTAAAAATTTTACCCATTTCACTTAAACTTTGGCTCTGATACCAACTTGTAAGGCCCCGATCCCGGGCACCTCACAGTTGGTTGTCATTACCCATAAAACATACATTAATATAATTTAATAAAAACCATGCAGCTGAAACTTTAATTTTTTACTATGAATGCTTTTGCAAAGTAATACAACACCTGTTACAAAATATCGTTTGTTTGCATTACAATACAAAAACATTAACAAAAGAATGCCATCCCAAAAGAGCTGAGTAGCCGCTTTGTGCCATCCTCAGCAACACTACCTGCCAACTGGAAAATACATAAAAGTCAGCGTTGCTGAGTGAGTTCTAGTTTTGTAATAAAACATACTTTTACTTATTTAAAAGTATCCTTTCGTGCATGCGTTCACACATCATACGTACACAGAGATAATATTCGTTATTATCTTCATCATTCGTTATTCATCGTTATCTTTAACTTCTCGTATGGATTTTGTCAGGCTTTACCCACTTCATAGCACTCGGCTATGATTACTGTGGTCGAATGACAAGAATCCCGTTCATACTTACTTGCACGCATTGAAAGGTTAATTGTACCAATACCATATGCTACACCCCAATCAGTCTTAGCTACCGGGCCGTAGTCAACATATGACGGAAATCGTATGCCCGGTACTAGAGGTAAGCGGTAGAGGTACCATGACCATGGTCAATCACATAGAAGGACCAATCGCGTTATTCAATGCTTACAAGACATAATTCGTTCGTTCATGAATGCATGTATTAACGAATGAACGAAATGAAGAATGATGATGAATACATGCATTAATGAACGAACGAATTATGTCTTGCAAGCATTGAATAACGCGATTGGTCCTTCTATGTGATTGACCATGGTCATGGTACCTCTACCGCTTACCTCTAGTACCGGGCATACGATTTCCGTCATATGTTGACTACGGCCCGGTAGCTAAGACTGATTGGGGTGTAGCATATGGTATTGGTACAATTAACCTTTCAATGCGTGCAAGTAAGTATGAACGGGATTCTTGTCATTCGACCACAGTAATCATAGCCGAGTGCTATGAAGTGGGTAAAGCCTGACAAAATCCATACGAGAAGTTAAAGATAACGATGAATAACGAATGATGAAGATAATAACGAATATTATCTCTGTGTACGTATGATGTGTGAACGCATGCACGAAAGGATACTTTTAAATAAGTAAAAGTATGTTTTATTACAAAACTAGAACTCACTCAGCAACGCTGACTTTTATGTATTTTCCAGTTGGCAGGTAGTGTTGCTGAGGATGGCACAAAGCGGCTACTCAGCTCTTTTGGGATGGCATTCTTTTGTTAATGTTTTTGTATTGTAATGCAAACAAACGATATTTTGTAACAGGTGTTGTATTACTTTGCAAAAGCATTCATAGTAAAAAATTAAAGTTTCCGCTGCATGGTTTTTATTAAATTATACTAAATGTATGTTTTATGGGTAATGACAACCAACTGTGAGGTGCCCGGGATCGGGGCCTTACAAAGATGAAGAAGAAGATGAAATGTGGTGGCTAGGGCTGGTAAAGGGGTTTATATACCCAACCCTAGTTTGACAAAATGTCATGTTTGGTCCCTGCACTTAGCCCCCGAGTTCCCAAATTTTGCTTCGGTTAAAAACGACTTAGATCGGCTAGTTATATTTATAATAAAAAGGCAATCAATGATAATTTGTAGCTTAATAAGGGTTTTATCAATGACAATAATATTGTATAAACATGGTATATTTAATAATGACGATGGTAAAAGTTGTAAAAGTTTTAAATGTAACATACGTTTATGATGATGTCAAAAGCACAATGATGATAAAGTAAGTATAATATCCACATGAATAGATTACAAAATAAGGAATGAACATTCAAAGAAGAGTTAATGAAATTCATGTTACATGACGGACCTTTTGGTGACAGATGTAATATAAATAATAATTTTATATAAAACTTTTCATTTTAGACAATATCAATTTTAAAATTATATTATGATCTAAAAAAGTTATGTTGTTTTAGGGAAAAATTATAGTATGAATTTTTTTTTTTTAAAAGTGTATATAGTTGTCATATGATGAAAAAATATTTTTAAAATTTATTAATTTAAAAATACTTATATTTATAATATAAGTGAAAGAGAGAGAGAGAGAGAGAGAGTGAGTGAGTGAGTGAGAGAGAGAGAGGTATATTTAAAATTAGTTATTTGACTTTCAAAAATCAATAAATACTTTAGACCGGAAAATAAATGTGAGGAAAAAAATGATGATGACATGTGTAATCAATTATTAATAGTAAATTTAGCATTGGACGTCTTAGAGATTTACAAAGTCTTAAAATATTAAAAAAATTCCTTTAAGAATCTATTATATAATATATAAAAAGTAAACTAAGAGTTACAGTAGTTTTTGATGATTTTAGTATTTGGCCACAAATGTTTTTTTTTTTTGGTGAAATAATATTTTGCGGTCCTTTACTTATCTATAAAATATAGAACAATAAATGATTTTATATGATTTTATAAAACCACTATATTTAACCATTTTAGTTAAAATATATTTTAAGCATTATTATCGTCACGAACTAAAATATATTTTAAGCATTTTGGTATAAGCTTTTATGATCGAAAAACATCATTGATCGAAAAACATCCAAACTCGTAGCTCGGGGGAAAGACAATCAAACTTCCACCGCGTAGCGTGGGAAAAAATTAATTTGTATGAAAATAAGGGAAAAAAACAAGAAAAACACAGCAAAACAATAATATGGTGTTGAAGTAACAATCTTTAAGAAGTGGATACTAAGTTTTGGTGTAGCAACATAAACAAATGCTTCATTTAGACTAACCCTATTCACAACCCAACCCAAGCTAACAAAACATTCTCTTAAAAAACCAATTTCACACTCTCTCAGCTATAAAGATTGATTAAACTCCATTTTTATCTCTCACGTTAAGACACCTAACATAAATAATAATAATAACAATAAGAGTAAAAGATCATACAAGCACAATTAACCAACATAGAAACCTTATGCCAAAAACCAAATTCATAATGACAACCCTATAAAACATTACATTAAATTAGTTAACCATGTAGTAAAATAAAAGTTAACATAATCTTGCTAATAAGTAAAATAACCCATACACACATGAATACATAGATACGTACGAATGCATGCACCCGATACACACACACACCCGACACACACACACCCGTACATATATATACCTATACATATACCTATACCTATATACGTATACGTATACGTATACGTATACGTATACGTATACGTATACGTATACGTATACGTATACGTGTTTTGATAGTTAACTCTACTAAGCTGAAGGATTTAGAAATAAGATTATGTAGGGATCAATTGAACAAGAGGGTTTGGTGTATGTTATTATTTAATGAAAACAACCTTAACAATCACTCAATAAACCCATAATACAATAGAATGATAAGAACAATGATGAAAACTTAAGAACACGGTATGCCTATCAAACTCTGAATGTATATTACTCTTAATTTGGTAGATGCAATCTTACAATATCAAATAACAAATATAAAAATATATAACGACACCTAACTCTAACTTTTAATCCAGTCGGTTTCATGAGAGTCAATTTCCTCCTTGATTGCCGATATGGCTAAAATGACTAAAACAAATCCTCTAATTATTCACAGGTAAGTTCAAGGAATTAATCAAAGTAAAATATCTTAATCTTCTTAATTAATCTTCAGTATGTTAACCAAATTAGGAACAGTTACCATTCCTCTCCATCATAATTCTTCTAGTATGTTTTATCTTGAGCGATATTGTTACATCGCAAGTTATTTTTGTTTGCTGCATTAACTTTTAAATTTGTTGAACTATTATCTCTTTCATGTACTTACAATGTTTGTTTTGGTACTTGGCTTTTGCCACCTTGAAACACTTCATAATTTTAAGTATTTAATTACTTATGGTTAGTTTATTCTTTATGCTTTGATATGTTTGGCTTTTGCCACCCACCCCCACCCTCACACACCATAATATGCTTTAACCCATCTAAACCTAATATGCCATTGGGCCATTGTGTTATAAATAGGCTTTGAATCATCAACCTTAATCGATCTTGGGCCTAATACCTTATAGGCCTAAAATTTACTAAGACTTTAATAAGCTTCGCCCAAATAATAAATACAATGCATAAAAGCCCAACATCAATAAAACCCTGTAAGTCCCCGATCTAAGGAAACCTCACAGTTGGTCATTCACAGCAAAAACATAGATTTAAAACATTCGTTTAGATGTATATATATATATATATATATATATATATACATATATTGCAGCAGAAAAGTATTGTAATTGCAATTCATTACGACATAGTTAAATTAAAATATAAACATTGTCTTTAAACATCAAATACTCTTTAAAAATCCTATTAATATTCTTCTTCGTCAGGGATGCCAGTTTTTAGATGCCAAGAAGCTTTAGATCCATGCTCCCATCCCATAAGCCCTAACGCTCACCTGTCAACTAATACGCATAAAAAGTCAGCTTCACTGAGTGAATTCTAGGTTTACTTTGTTAAATAACTTTTTTATGAAGTATTAGCTTTAACATTTGAAAATAATCGTCATCTATCAGGACATTGGTACACACGAATTATCGCTTTTTCAATGCCTTGCCATTATTTATTAATTATTACTCTTCCTTATGCGTCAATTCCCAGTTACTATCGGTGCCTATGATAAACACAGGACTTTACCGACACGCCAATTTAAGCCTTACTGTCATACCTAAATAGGCCATTATTTTCATGCTAATCCAGGCCTTACTGACCTGCCTCTTTGAGCCTTTACTTTTTCTTTGTGAGGGCACAACAGATGCAACCCTCCTTTATCAATTGCTTCCAAGGCTTTACTTTATCAAGGTACACGTTATGGGCCCAACATCAGTTCTTTAAGTTTCACTTATATCATTAGTTTTCACATGCACATAACACATAATAAGAAGCAAACTCTTAGTCTAAGTATTCACATTTCATCAAACATGAGAGATAAACCAGATAACTGACCCTCCGGGGGACAGCGGGGGTTCGGGGGCGGCAGCCCCTAATAGCGGGGTTCTAGGGCCGACAACCCCTAGTGCGGTCCAAGGGGCAACACCCCTGGCTGGTTTTACTTTAGAAAATTTTATTTTCTTGACAAAAGGTCTTCAAAACCGTCATCATAAAAGTATGTATTTTACTATGCATATTACCCCAAAACATTGAAAACGGGTAAAGGAGGGGTCTAGAACTCACCTGAACTTAGCAAAATAGCTGCAATTTAAGTTACTTAAGCTATTGTCCGAATACACGAGCTGCACGGAAGTTAATACACAAAAACGTCATTTTCTTCACAATTTTGCTTCCAGTTTCGCTGGCAGTTTCGCTGCCAATTTCGCTAGTAGTTTCGCTACCAGTTTTGGCTGGGCAGCACTTCTGCCAGTTTCGCTGGATAGATTCGCTGCCATGAGCACCCAACTTTCATTGGAATTTCCTAGATTCGCTAAGTGTTAATGGTTTTCTTGAACACAGCAGTTTCGCTCAAGCTAAACTACAGTTTCACTTGTTGAAGGGACAATTTCGCTTGTTGAAGGTACAATTTCGCTGGTCGAAGGCTTAGTTTCGCTGAGCCCGAAACCCAGCTCGGGTCTCACCAAAGATCATCATTTCTCATTCAAAATTCATACTTTTTACGTCCAAATCTTTGTTTTATCATTTCTATGCCTAGATCTAAGCTTTTTACACCATTTTATACGTAAAAATTGGATCTTTTTAAGATTTCTTTCTAAAACCCTAAAACTCAAAACTTTGCAGAATCGAACGAGATGGTTTCGGGATGTTTCTTACATTGATTCTAGCCTTTTCCTTGCCGATTAACCTTCAGAAATGACCGGATTTCGATTCCAAGCCACAACACCAACAACCCTTTGATCTCTTGATCTTTCTCTCCTTTCTCTCTCTCTCTCTCTAGAATATCTGGATGATTATGTTGAAAAAGGAGGAAATTAGGGCTGATAAGGATGCTTATATAGAGTCCTTATGGGCCTTAAACCCACTAATCTCTTGAGCCCGTGGATTTCATATCCAATACTTCTATTTTTATCACTAATTACCCATTATTTATATAATTACCATTTTTGACTTTTGGGATGTTACAAGTCTCCCCCTCTTATTAAGGTTTCGTCCTCAAAACCTATAACTCACTAAAAAGGTGAGGGTAGTGCTCTCTCATTTCCCTTTCTGACTCCCATGTGGCTTCCGATCCCTTTCGATGTTTCCACTGAACTTTAACTTGCTTGACTACTTTGTTTCTCAATTGTTTCTCCTTCCGGTCCAATATGGCCACTGGTTGCTCGACATAATTCATCTTCTCGTCCACCTTGATGTCGTCTAGAGGCACAACTGCCTCATCAGGTGCTAAACATTTCCTTAAATGCGATACATGAAAGGTGGAATGAATCCCACTTAACTCGTTGGGGAGGTCCAACTTATAAGCTACACTCCCAACCCGAGCCACTATTTTGAATTGCCCGATAAATATTGGACTTAACTTCCCCCTCTTTCTAAATTGAATAATCCATTTCCATGGCGAAACCTTCAATATTACTTTATCCCCAACTCTGAACTCTATTGGTCTCCTTCTCCTATCGGCATATGACTTTTGTCTGTACTTTGCCGCCTTCATGCATGCTCTGATTGTTTCCAATTTCTCCGTCATGGCTTCCACCACCTCTAAACTCCCTAGCTCTTTCTGACCGACATCACCCCAATAAATAGGAGTTCTGCACTGTCGACCATACAATAACTCATATGGGGGCATCTTAATACTGGCGTGGTAGCTGTTGTTATAAGAGAACTCTGCTAGTGGCAAATGATCATCCCAGTTACCGCCGAATTCGATAACGCATGCCCGAAGCATATCTTCCAGTGTCTGGATTGTTTTTTCCGATTGTCCATCGGTCTGCGGGTGGTATGCGGTACTAATATGCAACCTCGTGCCCATTTCTTCATTGAACTTTTTCCAAAACTTTGAGGAGAACCGCGTATCTCTATCTGAAACAATCGATACGGGCATACCATGCCATGGTACAATTTCTCGGATAAACAGTTTAGCAAGCTTTTCTAAACTAATTACTTCCTTGATTGGCAGGAAATGCGCACTCTTAGTCAGTCTATCAACTATCACCCATATCGCATCGTGGCCTTTTGTCGTGCATGGTAATTTGGTGATAAAGTCCATGGTAACATGTTCCCACTTCCATTCTGGTACTTCTAATAGCTGAACATGCCCATAGGGCCTCTGATGTTCGGCCTTTACTTGCAAACACGTCAAGCACTTGTTCACATACACAACTACATCTCTTTTCAACCCAGGCCACCAGTAATCCTTCTTTAAATCATGATACATCTTAGTTACTCCAGGGTGTATCGAGTATCGGGTCTTATGCACTTCATCCATAATCTTTTCTCGCAAGTCGCCATGCCTCGGGACCCATATCCTGCCGTGGAAGGTCTTAACACCCAAGGTGTTCTCTACCAAATCATCTACTTTTCCCACCATCCTTTCCTTCTTGATTTGTTGCTCTTTTAAAGCGTCTATTTGAGCTTCGCTTATCAACCTCATAACATCTGGGGTCACTACTAGTTGGCACACCTTCACCCGAATTGGTTCATATCCTTCCTTTCGGCTCAGGGCATCGGCTACCACATTTGCCTTACCCGGGTGATAATGGATTTCATAGTCATAATCCTTTATCAACTCCAACCACCTCCTCTGTCTCATATTTAGGTCTTTCTGCTCAAAGAAATATTTCAGACTTTTGTGGTCGGTAAATACGGTGCACTTAGTTCCATACAAATAATGTCTCCATATCTTCAATGCGAACACTACTACGGCAAGTTCCAAATCATGAACCGGGTAATTAACATCCGTGTCCTTTAGTTGTCTGGATGCGTAAGCTATAACCTTTCCTCTTTGCATTAACATACAGCCTAACCCGCAGTAAGAGGCATCGGAGTATACCATTAGGTCTTCATCTCCCTCCGGTAGGGTTACTACAGGAGCTTTGGTTAGTCTATCCTTCAATTCCTGAAACACATCTTCCTGTTCTTTTCCCCAGTTGAACACCACGTTCTTCCTCGTTTACCTTGTTAATGGGGAAGCTATCTTTGAGAAATCTTTGATGAACCTTCTATAATAGCCAGCCAATCCTAAGAAACTACGGATTCGGATGGCGTCCTTGGGGAATTCCATTGCGTAACTGCTTCAACTTTTGCTGGATCAACCATAACTCCCTCGGAATTTATAACGTGCCCTAAAAACTGCACCTCTCGTAGCCAGAATGCACATTTAGAGAACTCCACATACAGTTTCTCCTTTCGTAATGTTTCTAACACCTTCTTGATATGACAAGCGTGGTCTCCTTCGTTCTTTGAGTATATCAAGATATCGTCAATGAAGACTATTACTGATCTGTCCAACATCGGGCGACACACGCGATTCATTAAGTCCATAAATGCCGTAGGAGCATTGGTTAGCCCGAAAGACATAACGAGAAACTCATAGTGTCCATAGCGCGCTCGGAAAGCCGTCTTTGGGATTTCTTGCTCCCTTACCTTCAGTTGATGATATCCGAATCGGAGATCTATTCGGGAGAACCAGCTTGCCCCTTGCAACTGGTCAAACAGATCGTCTATTCTGTGTAGAGGGTATCGATTCTTCACGGTCAACTTATTCAATTCCCTGTAATCTATACACATCCTCATACTGCCATCCTTCTTCTTCACAAACAACACTGGAGCAGCCTATGGAGAAATGTTGGGCCTAATAAATCCTTTGTCAAGAAGTTCTTGCAGTTGTGACATGAGCTCCTTCATCTCGGACGGGGCTAGGTGCTTTGGCAATGGGCTGGGCTCCTGACAGTAAATTAATCTGAAACTCTATCTCCCTATCCGGTGGTACCACTGGCAGATCCTCCGGGAATACATCAGGAAAGTCCCGCACCACTGATACATCTGATAACTCTTTCGCTTTATCTTTAACATCTTTCACATATGCTAGATAAGCCCCGCACCCTCGCCTCATATATTTCTCCGCCTTGATCATGGAAATGATTCTTGGAACCTTGCGATCGTTATCACCGTAGATCATAACCGGACTACCATCGGGAGCCGTTAATCGGATTATCTTTTGCTGGCATATTATGTTAGCATCATGGGTAGCTAACCAATCCATTCCTAGTACGACATTGAAACCTCCAAAGGTCATGGCAAACAATTGTACGGGAAAGTAATGACCTCCTAGTTTAATGTGGCAATCCTCTAACACTCTGATTATTCTAAAGGACTTACCATTGGCCGTTTCTACTTCGAAAGAATCATCTATTTCCTTAGTTTGGATAACTAGAATAGCACAGAAGTATATAGATACAAAACTCTTACTAGCACCACTATCAAATAATATGGAGGCACAAACATCATTGACAAGGAATAGACCTGACACCACGTCCGGGTCTTTCCTTGCCTCCTTCTTGTTCATGGTAAAAGCCCTTGCCCTGGCCTTGGGCTTTCCATCATCCCCTTTGTCATTATTCCCGCTTGTCCCCGAGTTTCCCGGCTTAGCTTTCTTAAAATCCCTGTTGTGGTGCCCCGACTCATGGCAGTTGAAGCACTTGTTCACTTCCAGGCATTCTTTAGCCATGTGACCAGTTTTCCCACACCGGCAGCACCCATAGCTACCCACTCGGCACTCTCCGGGATGCATCTTACTACCCTTCCCACATTCTTTAACTTCATCGACTCCCTTCACAATCACTTGTTTTGCATCCACCCTTGCTTTCTTGTTTCCCGGTTGGTAGTTACCATTTCCATACCATTTCCTATTATTATTCCAAGCCTTCCTCGTTTCACCCACTGTCACTGGCCTGCGATGATCGTACAACCTTCCACTTAGGTCTACTGCTTACCAAAACATACCGGGTCAGGCAGTGACCATGTCCCTACGAATGTCCAGAGGCAACCCTTGTATGTACCTTTTGATCCTCTTAGATTCAGGAGTCACCAAGACAGGCACCAGACGTGCCATTTCATTGAATTTTGTGGTGTACTCCTGATGTGTCATGTTTCCAGCCTCCAAGTTCACAAACTCTTGTTCAATCTTGTCAAGCTCTCTTTCCGGACAGTACTCCTCTATCACCAACCTCTTCATTTCAGGCCACCTCATCCTCTTAATAGCCTCCTCCACGTAAGAGTCAACGATGTTATCCCACCAACACAATGCTGGATCCAAAGGGAATGGGAAGCAAACTTCACCTTTTGGTCTTCCCGGCACTCGATGATCCTCAGCACGGCTTCCATTTCCCTGATCCAACGCTGAGCAGTACCAGCGTTACCAGTGCCATCAAATGTTGGGGGCTTACACCTCTGAAAACCCCGTAGCTGCACCCTTTTACCACCTCTTCAACCTCAGAATCGTCATTGTTACCCAGACGATCTTCCTCCTCGCTCATTTCCTCAGTCTTGACCGCTTCCTTCTTATCAATCTTCTTTGAAGCCGTACCCTTTTTACCGTCACCCTTAACCTGCTCCACAACCTCCGTAAGCAGAGCGGGCATCACTCTAGATAGGATCTGGTGCACCTCTTGGGCAATAGCTTCCTTTACTGTTTCCTTCAGCTTTGCATGGTCAGTGGTAGGCCCCTCAGCTCTCGTTTCTAACTCAACCTCCTCCTTAACCGGTTCCTCAACCGGCTTTCTGGTTGACCTTTTTGTCGGTTTCGCAGTTTTACTTCCAGTTTCTTTTGCCTTAGTAGGGGGCCTTCCCCTAGTGCTTATTCGGGTGACTATAGCTGGAACTGCTTTCTTTGGTGCCATTCTTTCTACTTCCTATAAGATTCAGAATGTCAATATGGTCTTTCAAGGCAAGTTTAGATCACGACAAGTTTTGTAAATTTTTAATAACAGTGGCCAGTTGTGATTAACTACTTACAGAACTTCTCATGTCCTAAACTTTCCTATCCTGAACCACACTAACACTAGAACCTACTATACCTATTCTATGCATGTATATGTCACATAAATTCAGATAGGCACCACAGATAATGTTATCATACCCTATCCTCGGTTCTAACTTAAATAACAAGGCACTACCCATCAGAATAATACTTACAACATATTTCGGTTACCTCTGGGCATGGAGCTTCTTGGACTGGCATCCTTCTACTTGGTCCCGTTTTCTTTTTAAGTTCAGGTTTATAAAATAGTTTTCCCAAATCTCTTAAATATTAGCTCTGATAGCAACTTGTAAGGCCCCTATCCAAGGAAACCTCACAGTTGGTCATTCACAGCAAAAACATAGATTTAAAACATTCGTTTAGATGTATATATATATTGCAGTAGAAAAGTATAGTAATTGCAATTCATTACAACATAGTAAAATTAAAATATAAACATTGTCTTTAAACATCAAATACTCTTTAAAAATCCTCTTAATATTCTTCTTCGTCAGGAATGGCATCATTTAGATGCCAAGAAGCTTTAGATCCATGCTCCCATCCCATAAGTCGTAACGCTCACCTGTCAACTAATACGCATAAAAAGCCAGCTTCACTGAGTGAATTCTAGGTTTACTTTGTTAAATAACTTTTGTAAGAAGTATTAGCTTTAACATTTCGTCATCTATCAGGACATTGGTACACACGAATTATCGCTTTATTAATGCTTTGCCATTACTTATTAATTATTACTCTTCCTTATGCGTCAATTCCCAGTTACTATCGGTGCCTATGATAAACACAGGACTTTACCGACACGCCAATTTAGGCCTTACTGTCATACCCAAACAGGCCATTATTGTCATGCCAATTCAGGCCTTACTGACCTACCTGTTTGAGCCTTTACTTTATCATCGTGAGGGCACAACAGATGCAACCCTCCTATATTAATTGCTTGCAAGGCTTTACTTTATCAAGGTACAAGTTATGGGCCCAATAATAGTTCTTTAAGTTTCACTTATATCTTTAGTTTTCACATGCACTTAACACATAATAAGAAGCAAACTCTTAGTCTAAGTATTCACATTTCATCAAACATGAGAGATAAACCAGATAACTGACCCTACGGGGGACAGCGGGGGTTCGAGGGCGACAACCCCTGATAGTGGGGTTCTAGGGGCGGCAGCCCCTAGTGGGGTCCGAGGGGCAACGCCCCTGGCTGGTTTTACTTTAGAAAATTTTATTTTCTTGACAAAAGGTCTTAAAAACCGTCCTCATAAAAGTATGTATTTTAGTATGCATATCACCCCAAAACCTTGAAAACGGGTAAAGGAGGGGTCTAGAACTCACCTGAACTTAGCAAAATAGCTTCAATTTAAGTTACTTAAGCTATAATCCGAATATACGAGCTGTACGGAAGTTATTACACAAAAACGTCATTTTCTTCACAATTTCGCTTCCAGTTTCACTGGCAGTTTCGTTGCCAATTTCGCTGGTAGTTTCGCTACCAATTTCGCTGGGCAGCACTTCTGCCAGTTTCGCTAGACAGATTCGCTGCCATGAGCACCCAACTTTCGTTGGAATTTCCTAGATTCGCTAAGTCTTAATGGTTTTCTTGAACATAGCAGTTTCACTCAAGCAAAACTACAGTTTTGCTGGTTGAAGGGACAGTTTCGCTGGTTGAAGGTACAATTTCGCTAGTCGAAGGTTTAGTTTCGCTAAGCGTGAAACCCAGCTCGGATCTCACCAAAAATCATCATTTTTCAATAAAAAATCATACTTTTTACTTCCAAATCTTTGCTTTATCATTTCTATGCCAAGATCTAAGCTTTTTACACCATTTTATACGTAAAAATTGAATATTTTTAAGATTTCTTTCTAAAACCCTAAAACTCAAAACTTTGTAGAATCGAACGAGATGGTTTCGGGATGTTTCTTACCTTGATTCTAGCCTTTTCCTTGCTGATTAACCTTCAGAAATGACCAGATTTTGATTCCAAGCCACAACACCAACAACCCTTTGATCTCTTGATCCTTATCTCCTTTCTCTCTCTCTCTCTAGAATATTTGGATGATTATGTTGAAAAAGGAGGAAATTACGGCTGATAAGGATGCTTATATAGAGTCCTTATGGGCCTTAAACCCACTAATCTCTTGAGCCCATGGAAATTCGGCAGTAATGTCTTCAATCTCAATCTCATCCACATCTTGTAGCTCTTCATCGCTCATGACATCAACCTCTAGAGCATCTTTCAATAGCTCATCAGGGTTGAGTCTAAACATGTCAGCCAGCTGCTCGTCAGTCAGATCATGAATAATCTCTACCTCTTCGGGGTATAACTCACAGACCTTCGAACAATCCCTTGCAAATAAAGAATCATTGTTAGCTGAGTCTTGATTTGCTAAAAGGGCACTACGTTGTACTCATGAGTCTGTTGAGATTCATCTGTTTGTTTAAACATTCAAAACCACACAAACACATCAGTAATCAATTTATTTACCTTAATAAACATTGATAAACATTAATTACATAAGTGTAATACATAATTCAAGTACAAAAGATAATCAAAAGCTAAGACAACTAATCATTACTCTTGTCTTTGTCACTTGGCTCTTCAGCTTGAGGAGCTGAGGTGGACAATCTTGATTCTTGACTTTGTTTTGACCTCTGTTCCTGAGCTGATGGATCTGAGGCTGATGCGAATGCATCACCTTCGGGCTCATCCTCATCTCCTCCCTCTTTGTCCTTACCACTGCTCTCTCTTTCAACATCATTATCATCATCAGACTTATCATAATCAGATGACTCGTCATCATCATCATCATCGTCATCATCACCTTTGATCTTGAGAGGCTCTCCCTTTGTTCCCTTTAGCCTTAGGCGTAGCTTCTTGTTTTCCTTCTCAACATCCTCAATTCGATTCATAGATGCCATCAGAAGATCGTTCTGTGTGGTTAAGGCATGTTGAGCTCTGGACAAATCTCTCTTAAGGGCAGCTTCCTTATCAGTCAGATGTGTGATTTGTTGACTCTGAGCTGCTATCTTCTCGGTCAGCAGGGCGATCTGCTTGCCCTGTGCAGCATTGATAGCCATCAACTGATTCATCTGGTTCACTCTAATATCGTCAGTTGCGAGCAGTTTGAGAACCAGATGGTTGAGGCTGCCAAGTTGTTCCTCTAACTCAACGTTAGGCAGAGAAGATCCCAGTGGAGGTACTAATTTGGTGGAAGGTCCAGCATGTGATGTGGTGGGTGGAGTGGTAGACGTAGTATATGTGGGAGTGGTGGTGGTTGTGGTTTGTGGTGGAATGGATGAGGTGAGTGGAATGGTGGTAGCTATAGTGGAGGTGGTAGTTGTGATGGGAGTGGTGGATGTAGTGGTTGTGGTGGTGGTAGGTGTGGTAGGGATGGTGGAGGTAGTGGTTGTGGTGGTAGGAGAGGTCATCAGCACTATACGTCTTCTTTTGGCCGTCTTGCCATGTGGCTGTGCCATCCTCTTTAATCATCAGCCCTTGGAGCTCTGGGATCCCCCTGGGCTTGGGTTTGGAGGTGTGTAGGCAGGATCAGCAGTGTCAATACCCTCAACCCCAGCCCGGCATCCTCCAACCACCTCCATATCCCGTTCGGTAGCCACCACACGACCACTGACTGTCCTCGTGAGAGGCTCTTCGTCGGACTCTTCGTCCTCGTCGTCTGGTAGGATGTCCCGATGGATGGCTGCCTGCTTCAATCCACCGAGAGCGGAGGAACAACTGTGTAGGGGTGGGGAAGACATAGTGGAAGTCTCAGTGGCCCTTGACTGACTTGGGCCTGTGTCTCCACCACCCTGACCATCATCTTGGTCGTCGTCATCATCCTCCTCATCGACAGGAGCCAAACTCGGCTCAACATCTGAGTCGCTGTCATCGTGACGCCACTGTTTACTCGCTGGCGCCACGTAATCCTCCCTGGCCAGATGGCCGAGCAACCTCCTAACCGGGGGCTTCACCTGCTTCCTGCGGTAGACCTTCATCCTTCCTAAGGTGGTGTCGTCCATAACTTCCAGTGACACCACATCGTCCTTCTCCTTAGGAAAGTGAGGAAGCTTCTCGTCGATCATCATCTGAATAAACCTTGGGTACATACAGAAGCCCTCTTTCCCATTGGCTTCTATGTTCTCGATCAGATAAGTAAAGAACATCCGTGAGAAGCTGAATGGATGGTTCAACACCAAAGCCACATACGTGTTCTGGATCTGATCCGACAACTCATCGAATCCTCCTCTCCTGGAGGCTATGCACTTCAGGATCACATATGCCAAATATTTGAGTAGTGGGAACATGTTACTCTTGTTTAGCATGACGGCGTTGATATCACCGGCATACTTGATCCTAAGGAAGCATCCCCGTACCGTTAGAGGATGCAGCTTGGTTGGGTGTGCACCATCGTCACCTAAGACCAAGACTCGCCTGATATCCTCTTCACTGATCTGGATATCTTTCCCAAAGATAGAACTCCTAATACAGTAGGGCTCTGTAGATCTATCAACAATGGCATTCTCCAAGAACGCCTACTGGATCGACCTGTATGGTATACATGGAGTAGATATGGCCTTGAAGATCCTCGAACGTCGTAGAAAAGCTATGATCCCGGTGAACTCAGAGGCGTTTCGGGATTTGGGGTCCAGATGAGCACATATATTGTGCTTCGTGCTAATCGTCCATCTATCTGCCATATTGCTGCAATACAAGGGACTAACACATTAGTTCCATTCATAATAGATAAACAATTTGACTTAGAACAGATTTTGACCAATCTGGTTCAATCGTGCAATTGAACCATACGACTGGTAGTTCGATTGGGCCTGCAACGGAGTACATTCGTGTGCAAAGCCATGCGGTTGAGTCAGTCGTGCGACTAAGTCACCGATTTGTTCAATCGTGCGATTGAAGCATGCGACTGGTTCAATCGTGCGACTGAAGTTCATCAGTCTGTCCATTCGCATAAACCCCTGTGCGACATCATAAACTTGAATCTTGTCAGCAAGTGAAATTAGATGTCGTTTTCGAGTTCATTTGGTTCGTAGGGACCCGATATAGCATTTAAGGTCCTTTAAATCGACAATTTTGATCATTTAAGTGGTCTATTTTAGGGTTTATGTCTCGGTTATTTGTTTTAACAATTTAGGTCATGTTTGATTCATTTTAACCAGTTGTTTGTCCCCATATCTTTCACAAATTACCTGTATAAGAATACACTATCGGTTAGAACAGGAATCAGTAGGTAATCTCAAAAGTTGGAAACTTTGGTAGAGTAACAGTGCTTAGGTGGTTTTTAGAAAGTTTGAAGTCTGGAAGAGTTTACGACGGAATGAGCCTCTATTTATACTGTTTTGGGTTTCAGTCGTGCGACTGGACCCAGACGCATGGCTCAATCATGTGACTGAGGTTCAGTCGTGCGACTGACTCCATACTCCTCTCTTCAGTCATGCGACTGGCTCAGTTGCCTCTCTTCAGTTGTGTGACTGGCTCAGTCTTGTGGTCAATCGCATGATTATCTCATACTCAAGGTCCAATCGTATGACTGGCTCATTCTCATGGTCCAGTCGTATGATTGACTCATTCTTATGATTCAATCGTACAATTGGTTCATACTTATGACCCAATCGTGCGATTGATTCATACTCATGAGTTGACTTTATACTCTTCTAAACCTTCTATTTTAACTTTTGATTGATGTAACACTATGAGCACCGATCATCTCAGACATGATTCTTTTAACGAGAAACCATTTGATCACCTCAGACGTGATCCTTTTAATTTAAAACATTTTGGTCACCTCAGACGTGACCCTTTTACCTTTCAAACTTTGATCATCTCAAATATAATCCTTTTAACTTTGCAACAGTTTGGTCACATCAGACGTGACCTTTTTAAAGTATGATTCACAGAGTTCACCTTGTTACATGGTCTGACATAAAAGATAATAACTGGAACAGAAAAACAACTTGAAAAATAAAACAAGACATAATTTTTTTTGTGTTTTTGTTTGAGGTGGGTTGTAAACTATTAAATTCTCCATTAACCGATTTATCCCCCTTAGTAGAACGGCTTCAATTTGGTTTTATCATCTCAGGAGAGATTCATATGGAATCATACAGGTGTATCATAATCATTTGGGACTCTTTGATATATGTTTAAATTAATGATTCTTATTACTCTCAGAGTCACAAGCACTTAAAGTAAATCATACTGGAGCTGTAAGAAGCACATAATGATTTCGACTGTCGAGAGTTGTAGCCATGACGATTATCAGTATTGTTGTCCACTTAAATCCATACACAGACTTCTAACTCACATTGGTGATTAGATTTTATTATTTCAACAAGCGTCTGTGGATCCCACACTTATATGGTAATCAACAATCCTCAGGAGATTTTTGAGCGGTCTACAGGTTTTGAGACAAGAAGAAACTATTCTAAGAGCTTTCAAAGAGATGCTAAGCCTCAGGTCAGTGCCATCGCACAGTAGAGAGGCGCAAACAACAATGAATTCTAGAATATTTAGGTTGTGCTTATCCTCAGGTCAGTGCCATCGCATAGCAGAGAGGCACATAACCTATCTTCTTATAAGAGCACCTTTTCTTTTACACATAACGCACCAACAACATTAGTCATTGTTTGATTACATTTATCAATTGTTTCATGTGTATTGCTCATTTTTATGGCCGTCCGCACACATTTGTGGCGTTTATTTTTCTCGTCACCCCGTATTGGAATTTATTTGATTGTGTTAACCAGTGATAAGATGGAAACCCACAGCCTGTTAAACAGTTTAGTTTAGATTGTTTCACTAACGAAGTCTACTTGTCTATTGTGTTGAATCTACCGACACATCGTACAATGGACTAGCAACCCCTAGGTCTACTTTCTCTATGTGACCACGGTAACAGACTAGTGTACTATCATTTTTCCTTTATTTGGCTTAAACATCGTAGACCAAAAATTTTAATTATAGCTTTTTGATCTTTTCAGTCCTTTTTAAGTCCTAAACAATTAGTTCCCTATGTACTATCATTTTCCATAGTTTTGGATCAGTCTCACAAATTTGATTTGCTTTCAGCCTATCTGCCCGCCTCCTCTTTTTTTTTAGTAAATAAAGAAAAAATTAAAATAAACAAAAAGACGGATTATGAACTCTATTATTCTAGAATCACATCACTTTTCTTTTTTACGCCATTTAACTCTAAGAGATATAAAAACCGAGGTTTATCAAATACTTTTGTGTAGAGGTCGGCACGTTGAAAATTCATATTAATTTTATCAACATCGATTAATTTCTTTTCAAAACAGCCACGTATAAAGTGATATTTAATACCGATGTGTTTAGTTTTAGGATGCTGGACCGGATTTTTAGTTACAGCAATTGCAGCAGAATTATCAACAAAGATAGGGGTGTTAGAAAATTGCAAACCGTAGTCACGCATTTGCTGTTGAATCCAAATGATTTGTGAGAAGCAACTTGCAGCAGCAACGTGTTCAGTTTCAAATGTTGACAGAGCAACAGACGTCTGCTTCTTACACTGCTAGGTGACTAACCGTCTTCCAAAGAACTGACAACCCGCTGATGTTGACTTGTAATTCATTTTGCAACCACCGTAGTCCGAGTTACTATACGATGTAAGCTCAAAATCATCATCATGAGGATACCACAACCCGAGTTTTGGAGTACCTTTCAGATAACGGAATATCCTTTTAACCCTGATGAGATGATTTACTTTTGGTTTAGCCTGATATCTGGAACAGAGACACGTGACATACATGATATCAGGATGAGAAAAGTTGTGAGGTACATAAGAGATCCGATCATCCCTCGGTACATAGTGGCATCTACCAGATCACCATTTTTGTCGAGTGGCACATTGTGGTTTATGGCAAGTGGAGTTCCAGCAACAGTTGTATTATCAATGTCAAACTCACTAAGAATATCTCCCACATATTTTGTCTAATGTAGGAAGATTCCTTTGGGTGTCTGATCCACCTGTAACCCAAGAAAGAACTTCATTTCTCCCATGGAACTCATTTCAAACTCAGCTTTCATCACAGATTCGAATTCCTTACATAAAGCTTCATTTTTCGAACCGAAGATGATGTCATCCACATAAATCTGAACCAGTAGTAAATCACCATCTTTCTCCTTGATAAACAGTGTACAGTCAATAACCCCTCTGCGAAAACCGTGTTTAAGCAGATGAGTAGAAAGTTTCTCATACCAGGCTCGAGGGGCTTGATGAAGCCCATACAAAGCCTTGTCCAGTTTGTACACTCTATCCTGATGATAAGGGTCCTCAAATCCCTCGGGTTGACTTACGTATACTATTTCACGAATCTCACCATGAAGGAAGGCACTTTTCACATCCAATTGATAAACTTTTATTTACATATAGGATGCATAGGCTAGGAATATACGAATAGCTTCCATTCTTTCCTAAACCCTTGAACGACAAGCCGAGCCTTGTTTTGAATTATGACCCCTTGGTCATCTTTCTTGCAACGAAGAACCCATTTGGTGCCAATCACATTTGCACCTTTTGGTCTATCCACAAGTGTCCAGACTCCTAACTTGTTGAATTGAAGGAGTTCTTCTTGCATAGCACTTACCCATGCCTCATCTTTTAATGCCTCGCTTACATACTTAGGCTCAACTTGAGATAGAAAGCATCGATAGGCACCATCATAAATATAGCCCTTTTCCATCACTGCTGCATAATCAGCTGAATATAACTGATTTCTAATTTGAACTCCCGATAGAATATCCCCGATGATGTTGTCCCGGGATGATGACCGTGTACCCAAGTTCCAGGAGTGGTGGGAACAACTACCTCATTATCTAGATTTTGAGTCTCGTTTGCTGTTGGAGTGTGTGGTTCCGACGTGTCAGCGGCTTCAGGTTCAGTTGTGGGTGTGCTTGTAGTAGCGGGAACCTGTTCTGCCTGATCCATGTTTGTGGTCTCAACCGCTTCATCATCAGAAGAAGAATCACTTACCTCAAGTTCTTCCCCTGAAGGGCTTGAAGTATCATCTAATGGAGCAGACGATGTAGTGTCTAATGTCGGAGAGTTCAACACATCATACATCATCCGAGCAGCTAAGTCATCATCAGAATGGGAAGATGGTAGATTGAAGGACTTGAAGAATCCATCATAATCAAAGAAGAAGGAAGGTACTTTTCCAGTAGGGGGTGGTGAATCTTTGAACATCAACGTTACATCACACTTGTACCTGACCCGTTGAGTTGTTGTAAACTCGCTTGTCTAGTATACTGTAGCCGAGAAAAATACCTTCTTCTGCTTTCTCACAAAAGTTTCCAGTCTGATTCTTCTTCAATGGCATGCAAGGTGCACCAAACGGTTCGAGATACTCCAAGTTAGGTTTACGTCATTGGAGTAATTCATAACATTTCTTTCCATGATGTTTGACCACCAGAACTTGATTCAAAGTGTAGCAAGCATTAGCCACTGCCTCGTTCCAGAATTGAATAGGCAGTTTTGAATCGGCTAGCATTGTCCTTGCAGTCTCAATCAGACTTCGATTCTTCCTCTCAGCGACACCGTTCATTTGTGGAGTATATGCATATGTGAATTGATGAACAATACCTATCTCTCGACAGAACGTCTCCATCGACTGATTCTTGAACTCTGTGTCATTGCCTGATCGAATCTTTCTAACTTTCAGCTTGTAGAGAGATTCCAGTGTCGTAACTAGATGCTTGAATGATTCAAACATTTCAGACTTGGCTTTCAGAAACATTACCCAAGAGAATCTGGAGTAATCATCAGTCATGACAAAGCAATACAGGTCTCCGGCAATACTCCTTGTGCTGACTGGGTCAAACAGATCCATGTGTAGAAGCTCGAGTGGAATTTCGATAGAGTTGGCTTTCTTTACTTTGTAAGACTTCTTGGTCTGTTTCCCTTTCCTTCAAGAGACACAGAAATCTAGAAGCTGGAAGTTCTTGACAGTAACTCCCTCTACCAGATCATTCTGAACCAGATGGTTCATCTTCCTCTGATTGATGTGTCCCATTCTTCTATGCCACGAGACTGACTCCCTTTCTATTGCCTTTGACAGTAAGCACTGTGCAGTCGATTCAGTTGTGGAGGCTTTTGATAGATTCAAGAAATACAGATCATTATATCTTGAAGCTAACATTAATACTTCATCCTCCTCGATGACATACTCCTTCTTTATTATATAACACTTCTTGTTGTCGAATACAACTTTGAATCCTTTATCACAGATTTGGGAGATAGAAAGCAAGTTATTTTGTAGTTGCTGAACATAGTTGACCTTATCAAACTTGACTTTCTAATTTCCCACTTCGCCTTGAGCGGTGATATATCCTCCTTTATTTCCAGCAAATGATATGTGTCCCCCTTTAATTTGTTTGACGTTGAAAAGGAGAGACGAATTCTTGGTCATGTGCCTGGACGCCCCACTATCAATAATCCAGGTATTAGTGATAGCGCTATAACAAACACCATTCACATACAAAGGAAATTATTAGTTCAAGTTTGGGACCCAAGCCTTAACTTGCTTGGGTGTACCATAGGTATCACATATCATGAACTCAACCCACTGTCCTTCAGAGGATGAGGACACATCTTTCTTCTTCTTGTCCTTACTGTCAGAAACATTACCTGATTTTTCTTTCCATAACCCAATTTTGTGTAAGGCCTGTTTGTGGTAAACAGATGACTGACTAATGGTTTGAACTTAGGTGACATAGCCTTGCTTTCAGCTCGTCTGTATGGCCCTTGGTATTTTGGAGGAGTATTAGATCTGGTCTTAGAAAATCTATTTTTTCATCAAAATGTTCAATTTTCCTTTTGGGTTGAGTGTGGTTGGGGGCTTACTTCTCTTCTTTTTTAGATGTTTCACCTTCTTTAATAAATTTAATTGTTTTGACCTTTTGAACATCTTTTGCCTTAGTTTGATTTGGACATTGATGATTAACACGTTTAGGGTTCTTTGAGTTAAACTTTTTAAGTTCTGAAATAGATATTTGTGAACCTGATTCTAAGTTAACCTTTTCAATTTTATCAGTCAAATTCTCAACATGCATCTTATCTTTAGATCCCAAAGTAGTATTCGTCTGTTCAGTGACCGACTTCACAGGTTTACCCGTAGAATCTGGATCACTGACCAGAGGGGTAGACACCACATGATCCTTTACAGGGTTGTTATTTATTGGTCTACATTTAGTATTCAAAATGATAGCATGTGGTGGCGGTACTACTTTATAACCCAAACCTTCCCCACCATTTCGTTCTTTCACTAAGTTTTGAACTATGTGTGAAGAACTTGCTAAGCTATGCAATTTTTGTTTCCATGATTCAACTTTGACTTCCAAAACTGCTTTTTGCTTCTTTGTTTCTTCCAAAGAGTTTAAATAGAACTTAATATAATTTTATTAATTAAGAGCAACAACTTCGGTATCCCTCAATGGTTTCCCTAGAAGTTCTATCTTTTCTTTGAAACTGCACTCATTTTGTTTTAGTACACGATTTGCTTCAGTACAGAGTTGCAAATCATTCACCAGATTATCATTGTGTTCTAAAAACATAGTAAATTTTAAATCAATGCTTTCTCTAAATTTGTCACATTCAGAACAAGCATGTTTATCAAATAATTCGTCTTTAGAATTTACCTGTGAAGTACCAGACGAATCAGTCATCAGTGCAGTGTCAGACTCTTCAGCAACGGAATGTTCTGGGTTTGCTGCACTAAGCTCTTCTTCCATTAAGTGATCAACTACATCCATAGCTTCTTCAACATCTGAACGTGAATGCTCAGATATTGTGTCTCCCTCACTTGCAGATCCATCATCCAAGGTGTCGACTAAAACAACATTAGATTCACCCTCGGATACGAATCGGAACAACCTGTCTTGCCCTTCATTACCTTGAGCAACCAAAGCTTTAGAGTCTTTACCTGCTGTTGATGCCCCAATCTTATCCTTTTCCTGACGATTTAAAGAGGGAAATGGATTTCCATTTCCTGTCTTCTTGGGCTTAACACACTCCCGCTTGAAATGCCCTTTCTCACCACAGTTGAAGCACGTGACCTTGGTTTTGTCAAATCCAAATGTAGTATCTTTAGTTTCCACCAAGTTTTGTCCTGTCTTCTTCATGAACTTCTTTGCTCTTCTCACAGCACTAGCCAGGGCCCACATGATATCCATGCGCTCTAACTCAGTTTCATCAACTTGCTCGTAATCTTCATCAGCAAGATGACAGATTCCAATCTTTCCAGCAACCAGACCATCATAAGATTGGACAACTGCAACTAGAAGGTCCATATGCTCTTTCGCTACTGCCATAGTCATATTCCCGAGATTCTCAGTCTTTAACTTCGTAGCATTTGCCTCAGGAACTATGTAGTGGGTTCCAGATGACCCGGACGTGTCGGTACATGATGGGCTGCACTGAGAAGGAATAGATGAGTAAGATACAAAAGCAGTTTGTAATGGTGCACATGACGTAGTAGGGGTTGGAACTGAGTTGTATAAAGCAGGATTCTGAGCGTAGGATCCTTTCTTTGACTTGTACTTCTGACGCCGTTCTTCCTCCCTAAGCTTTAAACTGAAGTCATTTATGTTCAAGGTAGCAAGAGTCTCATTTTGTCTTAAATTGGACACAAATGGATCCCATTTATCTAGTAACCCATCAGCAAAGCTAGAGACTTTGTCTTCCATGGATGTAACCACACCATGAGTGTGTAACTCACTCATAAGATGATAGAATATTTCGATGATAACATCTAAGCTCTCTTTCCAATTGTTGAGAAATTGTCGAATTCCTTTTTAAGAGCTTTTGCCTTGAGTGCCTTCAGAGTTGTATTGCCTTCTATCTCTTTTCTAAGGCTTTCCATACTTTCATAGACTGCTTGTTCTCAAAAAACTGATGAAATATATCTTTAGGTATCGACTGAGTTAACAAGGCATATGCTTTCTTTTCAGCATTATGCATAGTCTTCTGGGCTTCACTCATTCCTCCCAATGTAAGCTTTACCCCATTAGCACTGACTGGTACCACGTAACCAGTCTCAATAGACGTCCACAGATTTGGGTCAACTCCATTCAGATAGATTTCAAACCGTTGTTTCCATTGTGGGTATTCATCCAACGTTAACAGCTTTGGCGGTTTGTTGTGGTTCCCGATCTCACTTACAGAAGTAAACGATTCTGGATGCGTGAATCCTTTCCAACAGTAAAAGCAGAGAACTGATCTTCGATTTCTTTAAACTTGGTGAACTAGGAATAGGACAGATTGACCTATGCAATTGGACAGACCGACTGGTTCAACCGTGATATTGAAGGATGCGAATGGCTTCAATCCTGCGATTGGATTCAGTCGTGCGATTGAACTAGACGAATGAGGTCAACCGAATGGAAAACTTCAATCGTGCGAATGAACTGTGCGAATGAGTTTAGTCATGTGATTGAACTATGCGAATGGAGTTCAGTCATGCGATTGGGCCAATCGTGCGACAAAAGCTGCTGCTGCGGGAAAAAATTGAATTTTTGAATACTTGACTCAAAATTACGAATTTTCAAGAACCCTAATCTGCCGTATGGGAACAAGTCAAAACTTTTGACACAGAAACTCGACAAAACCCAGTTTTGAGGCGAAAAAGTGTAGCTTTTGAATAAAACGTTAGTTTTGACACCAAAACCAATTGAATCCACGCAAAATCACGAGCCTAAGCTCTGATACCACTTGTTAGGACCGATTTCGTATGGAGTACTAATAGATTCTGCGTGATACCGAATCAAATAATGCGGAAACCTATTTGATTGGCGATCCAATCAGTGAGAACGAATATCCTGATCAATCTAACGAGGAAACAAATGTTAAGAACGAATGAGAATTGATCAGAAACGAACTAAGAACTTGGATTGGCGACTTGGTACGCTCTGGACGACTAGGGTACGTAGGTATTCAAAGTGTTTTGTTTTTCCGCGAATTACCTGGTATTTATAGGTTTTTTGTCTTCATTCGTATGACTGAACCATTAGCATGGTTCAGTCGTGCGACTGAATCATGCGATTGACTCATATGCACGACTGAAGTTTCAGTCATGCGACTGATTCAATCTTATGTCTCTGTCGTGCGACTGATCCAGTCTTCTGGTTCAGTCGTGCGACTGGTCCATAAGCATGATATATTCATGCGTATGGTCCATTAGCATGGTCCATTAGCATGAACTATCCATAAGCATGATAGTTAGTTTACACACGTGCAACACATTCAATATAATGAGAGCATGACATAATCAAACATAAATTAACAGCACAATGCACTTCATATATCATTCATTCAATTCATTACATCGATTACATATATGTAAGACATGAAAGAGTTTTACATTTCAGAACATAAACTAGGTACACCAATATGTATCAACAAAGTTCTATCTTGAGAGATATTGTTGCATCGCAAGTTATTTTTGTTTGTTGTATTAACTTTTAAATTTGTTGAACCAATATCTCTTTCATGTACTTACAATGTTTGTTTTGGTACTTGGCTTTTGCCACCATGAAACACTTAATAATTTTAAGTATTAATTGCTTATGGTTAGTTTATTCTTTATGCTTTGATATGTTTGGTTTGATATGGTTTGATTTTGATATGATATCGTCTTTTGACTTATTTGAGTATTCGTGTACTACCTAAAGCAAACATGATTTAGGCCCGAATTTTTTCTTGAAAAGTCACATAGGTCACATAATTGATAACGGATTAGGTTAATATAGGAGCCCATGAGTGTGCCCAATAATAATGGGCTTAGCCCCCTACCCACCCCCACCCCCACACACCATAATATGCTTTAACCCATCAAAACCTAATATGCCATTGGGCCATTGTGTTATAAATAGACTTTGAATCATCAACCTTAATCGATCTTGGGCCTAATACCTTATAGGCTTAAAATTTACAAAGACTTTAACAAGCTTCGCCCAAATAATAAATACAATGCATAAAAGCCCAACATCAATAAAACCCCAAAAAAATAATAAACATGACCCAACCGATAACAATCATAATTAATTGAACACAAAAACATATAGGATTACAATCATTAAACGAACCTATAAACATATAAGATTACAATCACTCAATACATGAAACACTTACAAATATTAAAAAATCAATACTTTGGGAAACTCTCAAAACTTATTCATGTATATTATGTGGCAACTAACTCCTATAGCACTAGGAGAAAGTCGATAGTTCTTCTAGTTGATGGATGATTACAACAGTATATGTGGTGTTATCCTATCAATACAAAGGCTGAAGCCTTGAATGTCTTTATCAAGTTCAAGCAATCTTTTGAACATGAAAATAATGCAAAATAAATATATTAAGGACCGATCATGGTGAAGAATTCATGAGGAAGTTGTTCATTTTATTCTATGAAAAAGAAGGTATCAAGTGGGTGTTCAAAGCTTCTTATACACTACAATAGAACGATGTTCTTAAAAGGCAAAATAATCTATTATAAACACCACGAGAAGCATGTTGAAGGCCATGAGAGTTTTATAGAATAAGTTGGGAAAAGCAGTTAGGCATGATGTGCTAAACTGAGTCTTCATAATAGCTATAAAAGACTGTTTGGCTTATTAAATTTGACCGCGAGGAAACCTAATCTTAGACAACTAAGAGTGTTTGGTTGTGTTGCCATATGAAGACACCTCTAGTGAACGAAAATAAATTTGATGATAGAAGCTTTTTTATTGTTCATTTAGGTGTTGGACCTGGGAGTAAGGCATATAGGTTATTTGATCTAGTTAAAAATAAAGTGTATAGTAGTTGCGATTTACACTTCAAAAAAGGTACACGATGGGACTAGATAAATTTCTTGATAGAAGTTAATACAAGTAATGGGATAGAACGGAGGAAATTTATTATTAAAATAGGTCAAGTGATGTGATCATGACACAAGGTTTGACCGAGCATGAATTTGGCAATAAACATACCGAGCTTGTTACACCGCATCATACCAGTAGCTAACACAAGCCCATCAGCAATTAGCTCGACTTCTGCTACTGAATCGAAAGCACATATGGGGTATATTTGGATGGGTTAGGCCCAAATACAATTGGTTTGCATTTAACAACCTAAATTGCAAGCCTGGGTGGGGTGAACATGGCGTATTTAAGCTCAAATAGAGAGGTGTTGGGCATGTATGGTGAGGATGACCATCTTAGTTTTTATACATACATGAATACATGTAGTAAAATAAAAGTTTACATGATCTTGCTAATAAGTAAAATAACCCATAGACACATGAATACATACATACATACGAATGCATGCACCCGATACACAAACTCACCCGACACACACGCACCCGTACATATATATACATATACATATACGTATACGTATACGTATATGTAAACATATATGTATATGGGCTAAAGCAACCTATCTTACTAATAAGAAAGTAAGCGGCCGCTAGTTGTAGCACCCCTTTATGAAAATGATATGCTTCTGCGAGACCCCATCCAACCAAATCCCATTTTTGAAGGATATATTCTCGAAAAACATCATCGCGAAAGCTTTCCGGTTGGAGGTGAGCTAAAATCGAATGATGGGGATTGAATGGCCTGGAAAGCTGGTAAGGTTTAGGGCGAGCTGTGGGCTACATTAGATATGGGTTGAAATGGCGAGAGCTGAGATGACGAAAAGAAGCAGACACATCGAGAATCGAGGAATGACTATGTACTCCTTCCTTTATGGGGCTCATGGAGTAGCGTATTTCGAAAGAGAAGATGGGGGGTGAGACTCTTTGGCAATTTTATATGCATTTCGGGTTGCATCATGATCCACCTAATATGGGTATTGTGACTAGCATATGGATTTTTATACGGAAGGGGACTGATTTTTATTTATGAAGGCGTATACTGGATAACTGAAGTTAGGAGGGTTGTAGAGTGACAAAGGAGCTACGGAGGAATGCCGAACGCATTGCAGACATGCCTTCGGATATGGTTTCCATGACTCCTCGAATACAATGGGATTTCACACCTGGAGAATCTTTCACTCTACCTCTCCTTATTAAGACTTTAGAATGTTCTTGCGAAGGACAATCCCATTTTATTGGAGCAATTGTGAGGAATATCCATTCTTTCTTTTCCTTTTCTTCTCACACCCAATTCTGGTACATTATGACAAGCTTAGCCCCATGACATTACGGAATACTGCCTTTTTCATGTCGGATTTTGGGGAACCTTGGGCATTGGGTGTTCGAAGATTTCGATGCCTTCTATTTATGGTCAATGAACCAATATTGTGAGGGAGCAGCTAACCAATTTCATTTCTCAGAGAAGTCCATCGGTTTAGAGATTAGTTCAAGCTCTTTCATCCCCTCATTCAAGGAGTCGGAGATGGCTTGGTAGCAAGCGTAGTGGCAGGCAGGCGATAGGATGTTAGAATGATAGGCGATAGGAGAGAGGGGTGAGTTCTCATCTATCTTAGGAGGGTCTTCTGTCTTTTGAAAATGAAAAGATTTTCTCAATTTTTTATGTTCGAGATCGCCTCCGTGTTGTTCCACTTAAGTAGCTAATCGAAAATTCTTTAGTCTCTTAGAATCGTATCATCCATGGCAAGGATATCGTATAATAAGAGAACGGTTGCTTTTAGGAGTGATCTGTTCATCTAACTATGAGTTTAATAAAGAATAAAGAGCTAGTAAAGTCAAAAAGTACGGCCAGTTAACCAGGTATATATATGTATGTGTATATATATATGTATATATATTTATATATAAATATATATATGTATATATATATATACATACGTACATACATATATATATACATACATACATACATATATATATATATATAAGTATATATATATACATATATATATATATATAGGGAAGCATTCTATTGAGAACCATAAATATGTAAAGAACTACTAAAAACCACATAAGCAATGGACATAACACCTTGATAAAATTGGTAATACTAAAAGATGATGGTTTGATTCTGTGACATCCGTCACCAAAGGTCCGTCTATTGACGTGTTCTGTTAACTTTTGTTGTCGGTCATCCCTCATCTTTATAACCCATCTATGTGGATATTATACTTGGTTGCTTGCTTGATTATCCTTATGCTGTGCTATTGTTGCTTGCGTTGTTATCATCTTGAGAACGTTATCTAAGATTGCCCCGTTAACATTAAACGCACCATTTTTATATAAACCGAATGTCATAAATAAAACCATTTTTTAATTATAAATATCATTAACAATATTTTATCATTAATAAAACAAGTCTAATTAATAACGTTTTCAACCGAAACAAAATTTGGGAACTCGGGGGCAAAGTACGAGGACTAAACATGACAAACTGCCAAACTAGGGCTAGGTATAAATACCCCACACTAGCCCTAGCATCCACAATTCTACTTCTTCTTCTACTTTCTCTTCTTCTTCACCTTCTTTACCATTCTAGCACCGAAACCGCTCCATTTGGTCTCGTTTTCGTCGTCTAGAAGTCACCTACAACCTAGTCTACTCCATCCTTATAGGTAGACAACTTGATTGTCTCGTTTCATGCTCGATTTCACTTCTGCGTTTCTAGGGTTTCGGGTGCTCGGGTTCATCCGAGCACATGAGGTCGTGTGGGCTTGTGTGTTGCGTTTCTGAGTGTGCTTCTTGTTTAGACATGTTAGAATACGTATTTTGAAGGTTCTTGATGTGTGAAACTCGTGCTCGGAGTAGCTGGACACTGCTCGGTGCTTCAGCAGTCGTGACCTGCTGTACAGGACGACTGGGCCTTTCAGGCGACTGAGCCGTGCGACTGAGTGAGTCGTGCGACTGAGTCCATGCATCTGAGTCTATCGTGCGACTGAGTGGTGTGACTGGGGTGAGTCGTACGATTGAGTCATGTGCCTGGGTGTGTGCGATTGAATGTGTGTGCGATTGAATGTGTGTGCGATTGACTCCATACGAGTGAATGTGTGTGCGATCATGAGTGAGTCGCACGACTGAAAGGCCAGTCACACGAATGAATGTTCAATCACACGAATGAAGCTGATTCGTGCGACTGAAGGTCCATTCGTGTGAATGGAGGGTTGAATCGTGCGTCCGGTCCTGTTGTGTGACTAATGATGTGTGTGTGTGTGAATTCCCTTTTTGGGGGTCTTGTGACGATAGGATAACATCAATAAGAGTGTCATTGCTTTACCATTACCATAAAGATTAAAGTCAACGCTATCAACAGGCACAAACTATTTCCATACAAAATAACCTAACCTTTTACAATTACTGACAACCCATTTGGGACTATTCTTAGTACTTGGATCTACATAAGGTCTGATATGTGTATACCTGCTTATGTGTGTGCTACCCACGACCGAACCGAAACAGCCCGAACTAATCCAATGTCATCTTATGCTTTATGCTTATATTAATGCTTGTCAGTAACTGTCAATAGGTGTTTGACCGTTCATAGCATTCTACCGTTGGGAATATTCATCATACGTGTTTATCATCTATTCTGTGAGTTTCGTAGCCCCTTTTTTGACGCTTACATAACTTTTAAACATTTTCAAACTTAGGGGAAAAGAATGCTCGCTTACTTAACATATTTTCAAGCATCTTCCCTAGTGGAAGTCTGCTGCAACTCTTTTGGTTAACTTATCTTGCTTATCTTGTTGAATGGTGCTAATATGACTCTTGATTCTAGGCTATGTTGCTACCCTGTATCTTACGTGGTGGCTTTACATTACTATGTGCTATTACTTTGATGCTTTATGTGTTGTGATGATTACTTGTGAATGCTATTGATGTTGGATGCTTTCGGCGGTGTGGTTCTTCTTTGTGGGTCTACTTTGTGGTTCTTCTTTGCCGAGCATCCATTACAACCATTAGTTCTGGTAATGGGACCTAAGGATTGGTTTGGTTGTAACCTATATGTATGCGCTTCGTGGATCTTGCTACGTCATGTGAAACCTATTTTACATTACAACCATTAGTTCCGGTAATGGGACCTAAGGATTGTTTTGGTTGTAACCTAGACGTATGCGCTTCGTGGATCTTGCTACGTCATGTGAAACCTATTTTTCAATACAACCATTAGTTCCGGTAATGGGACCTAAGGATTGGCTTGGTTGTAAAATATACATATGCGCTTTGTGGATCTTGCTACGTCATATTAAACTATTTACACTTTGGGAATGTTTTCTTTACAGCCATCAATTCCCGTGTGGAACCGTTGTATAGGTTTGGCTGTAGCTATTTATAACTTGTAAAACCGTCTATACATAAGTATAGTCGCGGTAACTCTTATTAAACATACTTACTGTTTTCATCTTAATATCTTTTATTACTTAAAACCTCTGAAGCTCACCAATAATTATGTTGACCGTTTTGAGCATCTCTTTTCAGGTGATCAAGGTAATTGAAGTTCTAGGAGCGCTACCTTTTAGAGGAGACCCTAGGATACATTTTTGGAGGACTAAGTATTTTGCTAAACATTGATTTTGGAACATTTTGGTTGCTTAAACTTGTACATTGTATACTTGTTCCCGGGTTGTGGGAATTTACACTACAAGTTATCAACAATGTTTATGTGATCATTTTATGTTTATGCTTATGGCTATGCTGTCGTGAACATTGATTACACACGACACAAGTCTCCATTTGTGTTGGGTGTCATCATGACATGCTATGTGATCAATTACATATATATTGCATCTCTATTGTTAACCGTGTGTTATGACGATCCCGTCTAGCTCACATCCCCATGTTTCCGCTATCAGTGGGGGTGTGACAGACTGGTATTAGAGCCATTGGTTATAGAGAATTAGGCAATTCACTTGACCTAGACTATAACCTAGGAACCTTCATGTAGAATGCATGCTAGGACTGGCTTGTATTTAATATTACATGCATGTTCCCCTATACTTGTTTCTTGTCTCTATACATGATTCTGTACATACGTGCTTGTTATATGATCATCCTGAGGAAGACACTATTACTCTTAGTCTTTCTCAATGGGATACCTTTATACTAGAACTTTACGTTCGTATGCGCACAACATCATATCATTAGGTTGAGATACCTAAACAGAAGGGAACCTTGGTGATCACGCGTAGCGTCGATCTCGGATACTAAATCCGACCCTAACATGGTTATGCCTAAAATCCTGAAAGTATGAAGGATAGGCAACTATCATTAGACATATTGTGCTTATGTGCTTGGAGTTTACTTGCTATTACATACTACTATTGGAATACTATTGGCTCATGGACATGAGGGGATTACATGATTTGTGCTTGATGAATGTGGATAATACTACGATGTTAACTTGGGGTAGGTGAAGCTAAGGGTGACTATGCAAGGCAAATTATCATTACGGGTGCACACGTAATTGCAATTTGCAGTGCATGAGAAGTCTAGCTAATCTTACCATGAGGTAACGATCATGAGTATTACAAGCTTTCTATTCTCTACCCTAAGGTGCTAGGATCATAATTCTAGTAAGACCTTATTAAGGGTAACATAACCTTACTAACACCTACTATTACTTAAGTTCTGTCCTACTTAGAGCCATCATGGTATTTCCAATCATGACATTGATTATATTCTCCACGAAACATTTCTCCACTTAGCATTTCAGTAACTAAGGAACTGATTGAATGCTTAGAATGAAACTGAACTACAGGAAATGTAGAGGAGTGACGATACTCTCTACACATACATTATGTTATTCTTTGGGATGATGCTAAGGAAAATTGGGATGTTGTGTAACCGGTTTAAGCGTCATTCAAGGTATATCGTGGATGTGGTGGGAACGCTGCGGGGAACCCTATATATAAGCATCACCGATATACTAAGAATGTGCTTAAACTGGGCTACGTGATGATCTTGATGGACCGAAGCATGGGTTATTGGAACTTGATAAGTAAAATCATACGTGTATCCTAAAGTGACTAAGGTTTACATGTTTACTAAAGTTTACATGTTTACACCTTTCTATGATTAGAAGATGTAGCCTCGAAGAGTCATACGTAGTACCAATCAAGAAGGTGAGACCTCACAAAGCAGAGGTAGGGGTAGACCACCAAGAACAGGTGGTGCTCCAGCTAGCAACAATCAGGGAACTGACAACCCTGACATAGCTGCTATGATTGCTCAGCAGCTAGCCGCGCTGATTCTGACTATTGTGACTCAAGTGAGCGACACTCTTCTGAATCATCATCTCCACGGGGATCATGATACTAATGATCAACATAACCAAGGAACAGGGGAAGACACTGGTATTGGTGGAAGAACTGGGAATGAAACTAGGGTCGACAATACTAGATGGGGATGTTCTTACAAGGAATTTGTGGCCTTCAAACCCCGAGAATTCGATGGGAAAGGTGGGGCGATAGACCTGACTAGATGGCTTGGAAAGATGGTGGCAGTGATTGACATCAGTGAATGCCTCGACAGCCAAAGAATCAAGTATGCCATATGTTCACTGCAGGGCAAGGCATTAACCTGGTGGAACACCCAGGTTCAAGCTAGAGGAAGAGAATCTGCGATGTAAATGACTTGGGATAAGTTCAAATCCCTGATTACTGAGGAATACTGCCCTCTCAACGAGATGCAGAAACTTGAGCAGGAATTCTGGAACCATGCTATGGTAGGAGCTGGACACGCAGTATACACCGATCGTTTTCATGAGTTGGCAAGATTGGTTCCACATCTGGTAACACCGGAATCAAAGAGGATTGAAAGGTATATTTGGGGTCTCGCGCCTCAAATCCGAGCTTTGGTAACAGCAGTTGCTCCTCCTACGATTCAGAGCGCAATTCTGAAGGCCGACGCTCTAACTAATGAGATGGTGAGAACAGGGATGTTGGGTAGGGGAGCAGACAAGTGAAAGGAGGTTGGGGAAACAAGCTGGTCTAATGCCGGAAGATTTGATAAGAAGGCCAAGGCAACCCGAAATTTTGTGGCTGTGACTCAAGAAAGGAAAGAATATGCTGGGCCGCACCTGAAATGTAACAGGTGCACTCTTCATCATCCCCCAGCAATGCCGTGTCGGATGTGTGCGAACTGTAGGCGCCCAGGGAACCTAGCGAAGGATTGTAGAACTGCTTCGAATCTGGTAGCACCCGTCAACACGGTTAACCCCGCCGGGAATGCCAGGGCTTGTTATGAGTACGGAGGTCTTGGTCATTACCGGAACATGTGCCCCAGACTGAATAGGGCACCGGGTCAACAAGGGAATAACCAGCAGCAAGTGATGGCCATAGATGGTAATCCGGGTCAAGGGAATCAAGGAAATGCTGCCAGAGGACGTGCGTTAGTTATCGGAGCAAATGACGCCCGTCAGGACCCAAATGTTGTTACGGGTACGTACTTGCTCAATCACCACTTCGCATCCATACTATTTAATACTGGGGCAGATAATAGTTTCATATCTTTTGAATTTGCACACATGATTGCCTTGAACCCTAGTAGACTAGAAACTAGCTTCTCTATAGAAATGGCCAACGGTAGAGTTGTACAAGCAGATGAGATTATTAGACAGTGCTCCATGATATTGGAGAACCATGCCTTCGACATAGACTTAATACCTTTCGAGTTGGGGAGCTTCGATGTGATTGTGGGAATGGATTGGTTGTCGAACCACGGAGCCGAGATTGTTTGTCGGGAGAAAGTAGTACGGATCCCCATGCCAAACGAGGAGGTACTCAAGATTCAAGGAGAACGATCGGGAAGAACTCCGAGGCTTATTTCTTGCATGAAGACGCGTCGATGTCTATGAAAGCAGTGCTACGCATTTCTGGCCCATGTAGTGGAAAAGAAAGAAGAAGGCAACAAGTTGGTAGATATTCCTGTAGTACGAGATTATCCAGAAGTATTTCCTGATGACTTGTCGGGTTTGCCTCCCACGACAGGTGAAATTTCGTATCGAGTTGGTTTCTGGAGCCACGCCGGTAACAAAAGCACCATACCGGTTAGCACCATCCGAAATGCAAGAGTTATCTAGCCAATTACAAGAGCTACTGGAGAAGGGTTTCATTCGGCCGAGCCATTCACCATGGGGAGCACCGGTCCTATTTGTCAAAAAGAAAGACGGGTCATTCCGCATGTGCATCGATTATCGCGAGTTGAACAAGTTGACAGTGAAGAATTGATATCCTCTTCCCAGAATTGATGATTTATTTGATTAGTTGCAAGGGGCGTCATATTTCTCCAAGATTGATCTTCGTTTTGGATATCATCAACTAAGGGTTTTTGATGATGACATACCGAAGACAACATTCAGAACTCATTATGGGCACTATGAGTTCTTAGTCATGCCGTTCGGACTGACTAATGCACCAACTGTGTTCATGGATCTGATGAATCGAGTATGCAAACCTTACTTGGATAAGTTCGTGATCGTATTCATAGACGATATACTTATCTACTCTCGATCGAAAAAAGACCACGAGGAACATCTTCAGGCGATATTGAGTCTACTACAAGAAGAGAAACTATTCGCTAAACTCTCTAAGTGCGAGTTTGGCTTCGAGAAGTGAAATTTTTGGGGCATGTGGTTAACGAAAGTGGGATTCATGTAGATCCCAACAAGATTGAAGCAGTGAAGATGTGGGATGCACCCCAGACACCTTTAGAGATACGACAATTCTTAGGATTGGCCAGATACTATCGTCGCTTCATTGCAAATTTCTCAAAGATTGCCCAACCGTTAACTTTGTTGACTCAGAAAGACAAGAAGTTTGATTGCGGGAAGCACAAGAATAAGCATTCCAAACATTGGAGGAGAAGTTGTGCAACGCACCGATATTGTCCCTCCCAGACGGGACTGATGATTTTGTGGTGTACTGTGATGCTTCACATCAAGGTTTGGGCTGTGTGCTAATGCAGAAAGATAAAGTGATTGCTTACGCCTCGCGACAACTTAAGGTGCATGAAAAGAACTACACAACTCATGATTTGGAGTTGGGCGCTGTAGTATTTGCACTTAAAATATGGAGGCACTATCTGTATGGAACCAAATGCATCATCTACACAGATCATAAGAGCCTTCAACACATCCTGAATCAGAAAGAACTCAACATGTGACAACGACGTTGGGTAGAGCTACTTAGTGACTACGATTGTGAAATCCGGTATCATCCGGGGAAAGCAAATGTGGTGGCTGACGCCCTAAGTCGAAAAGAGCGTGTGAAACCACTACATGCTCGAGCTTTGGGATTGACTATTAAAACAAACTTGAAAGCTCAGATCCAACTTGCACAAAGGGAAGCATTGAAAGAAGAAAACCTTACGGGAGAAGAGTTCCGAGGGTTAGACAAACAGATGATTTGCAAGGATGATGGCATACAGTACTTCATGGATCACGTATGGGTACCATAATGGGGAGACGTTCGTACCCTAATCCTAGAGGAAGCGCCCAAGACATGATATTCTATTCATCCTGGTGCAGACAAGATGTATAACGATCTTAAGGATCTATACTGGTGGCCAGGCATGAAGAGAGACATTGCTATGTATGTAAGCCGATGCTTAACATGCTCGAAAGTTAAGGCTGAACATCAAACTCCATCAGGATTATTACAGCAACCTGAAATTCCCGAGTGGAAATGGGAGAACATAGCTATGGATTTTATTACCAAACTCCCGAGGACGCCTAGCGGACACGACTCGATATAGGTCGTAGTGGATCGAATGACAAAATCCGCTCACTTTTTTCCAATCCGAGAAGACTATAAAATGGATAAGCTGGCAAGGTTGTACATCAAAGAGGTCGTGACACAGCACGGGGTGCCGATGTCAATCATATCCGACCGAGACAGCCGATTTACTTCATGATTTTGGCAAACACTACAGAAAGCGATGGGCACTCGATTAGATATGAGTACCGCCTATCACCCACAAACAGATGGCCAAAGTGAACGAACAATACAAACATTGGAAGATATGCTCAGAGCTTGTGTAATCGATTTTGGTGGTAGCTGGCACACTCATCTACCATTGATTGAGTTCTCCTACAACAACAGCTATCATACAAGCATTGGATGCGCTCCATTTGAAGCATTGTATGGGAGGAAATGTAGATCCCCAGTTTGTTGGGCTGAGATTGGTAAAAGCCAGCTAACAGGCCCAGAGATCATTCAAGAAACCACTGACAAGATTTTCCAAATCAAAGACAGACTAAAAGCTGCAAGAGATCGCCAAAAGAGCTATGCCGACAACCGTCGGAAGCCTCTAGAATTTAATGTTGGAGATCACGTACTACTCAAAGTCTCTCCCTGGAAGGGAATTGTATGATTTGGAAGAAAGGGAAGTTAGCCCTAAGATACATAGGACCATTCGAAATTACAGAAAGAATCGGTCCGGTGGCTTACCGATTAAGGTTGGCACAAGAACTCAGCGGTATACATGACACATTTCACGTATCAAACCTCAAAAAGTGCCTGGTAGATGAAACTCTACATGTGCCAATTGAGGAAATCAAGATTGACAAAAAGCTTCATTTTGTCGAAGAACCTATCGAGATCATGGACCGAAATGTCAAACGCTTAAGGCGTAGCAAGATACCTATTGTCCGTGTAAGATGGAATTCTAAACGAGGACCAGAGTTTACATGGGAATGTGAAGATCAGATGAGACTAAAATATCCACATCTATTCGAGGATCACACTCTTGGACCTAGCACCAGTTGAATTTCGGGACGAAATTCCCTCAACTGGGGGATACTGTGACATCCGTCACCAAAGATCCGTCTATTGACGTGTTCTGTTAACTTTTGTTGTCGGTGATCCCTCATCTTTATAACCCATCTATGTGGATATTATACTTGGTTGCTTGCTTGATTATCCTTATGCTTGTGCTATTGTTGCTTGCGTTGTTATCATCTTGAAAACGTTATCTAAGATTGCCCCCGTTAACATTAAACGCACCATTTTTATATAAACCTAACGTCACAAATAAAACCATTTTTAAATTATAAATATCATTAACAACATTTTATCATTAATAAAACAAGCCTAATTAATAACGTTTTCAACCGAAACAAAATTTGGGAACTCGGGGGCAAAGTACGAGGACTAAACATGACAAATTGCCAAACTAGGGCTGGGTATAAATACCCCACACCAGCCCTAGCATCCACAATTCTACTTCTTCTTCTACTTTCTCTTCTTCTTCACCTTCTTCACCATTCTAGCACCAAAACCGCTCCATTTGGTCTCGTTTTCGTCGTCTAGAAGTAACCTACAACCTAGTCTAGAAGTAACCTACAACCTAGTCTACTCCACCCTTGCAGGTAGACAACTTGATTTTCTCGTTTCTTGCTCGATTTCACTTCTGCGTTTCAAGGGTTTCGGGTGCTCGGGTTCATCTGAGCACATGAGGTTGTGTGGGCTTGTCTGTTGCGTTTCTGAGTGTGCTTCTTGTTTAGACATGTTAGAATAGGTATTCTGGAGGTTCTTGATATGTGAAACCCGTGCCCGGAGCAGCTGGACGCTGCTCGGTGCTTCAGCAGTCGCGACCTGCTGTACAGGACGACTGGGCCTTTCAGGCGAATGAGCCGTGCGACTGAGTAAGTCGTGCGACTGAGTCCATGCGTCTGAGTCTATCGTGCGAGTGAGTCCATGCGTCTGAGTCTATCATGCGACTGAGTAGTGCGACTGGGGTGAGTCGTACGACTGAGTCATGCGCCTGGGTGTGTGCGATTGAATGTGTGTGCGATTGAATATGTGTGCGATTGAATGTGTGTGCGATTGAGTCCATGCGAGTGAATGTGTGTGCGATCGTGAGTGGGTCGCACGACTGAAAGGCCAGTCGCACAAATAAATGTTTAATCGCATGAATGAAGCTGATTTGTGCGACTGAAGGTCCATTCATGCGAGTGGAGGGTTGAATCGTGCGTCCGGTCCTGTTGTGTGACTGATGATGCGTGTGTGTGTGAATTCCCTTTTTGGGGGTCTTGTGACGATAAGATAACATCAATAAGAGGGTCATTGCTTGACCACAAAGATTAAAGTCAACACTATCAACAGGGACAAACTATTTCCATACAAAATAACCTAACCTTTTACAATTACCGACAACCCATTTGGGACTATTCTTAGTACTTGGATCTACATAAGGTCTGATATGTGTATGCCTTCTTGTGTGTGTGCTACCCACGATCGAACCGAAACAGCCCGAACTAATCCAATGTCATCTTATGCTTTATGCTTATATTAATGCTTGTCAGTAACTGTCAATAGGTTTTTGACCGTTCATAGCATTCTACCGTTGGGAATATTCATCATACGTGTTTATCATCTATTCTGTGAGTTTCGTAGCCCCTTTTTTACGTTTACATAACTTTTAAACATTTTCAAACTTGGGGAAAAAGAATGCTCGCTTACTTAACACATTTTCAAGCATCTTCCCTAGTGGAAGTCTGCTGCAACTCTTTTGGTTAACTTATCTTGCTTATCTTGTTGAATGGTGCTAATATGACTCTTGATTCTAAGCTATGTTGCTACCCTGTATATTACTTGGTGGCTTTACATTACTATATGCTATTACTTTGATACTTTGTGTGGTGTGATGATTACTTGTGAATGCTATTGATCTTGGATGCTCTTGGCGGTGTGGTTCTTCTTTGTGGGTCTACTTTGTGGTTCTTCTTTGCCGAGCATCCATTACAACCATTAGTTCCGGTAATGGGACCTAAGGATTGGTTTGGTTGTAACCTATACGTATGCTCTTCATGGATCTTGCTACGTCTGTGAAACCTATTTTACATTACAACCATTAGTTTTGGTAATGGGACCTAAGGATTGGTTTGGTTGTAACCTATACGTATGCGCTTCGTGGATATTGCTACGTCATGTGAAACCTATTTTTCAATACAACCAATAGTTCCGGTAATAGGACCTAAGGATTGGCTTGGTTGTAAACTATAGGTATGCGCTTTGTGGATCTTGTTACGTCATATTAAACTATTTACACTTTGGGAATGTTTTCTTTACAGTCATCAATTCCCGTGTGGAACCGTTGTATAGGTTTGGCTGTAGCTATTTATAACTGGTAAAACTGCCTATACATAAGTATAGTCGCGGTAACTCTTATTAAACATACTTACTGTTTTCATCTTAATATCTTTTATTACTTAAAACCTACGAAGCTCACCAACAATTATGTTGACCGTTTTGAGCTTCTCTTTTAAGGTGATCAAGGTAATTGAAGTTCTAGGAGCACTGCTTTTTAGAGGAGACCCTAGGATATGTTTTGGAGGACTAAGTATTTTGTTAAACATTGATTTTGGAACATTTTGGTTGCTTAAACTTGTACATTGTATACTTGTTCCCGGGTTGTGGGAATTTACGCTACAAGTTATCATCAATGTTTATGTGATCATTTTATGTTTATGCTTATGGCTATGCTGTCGTGAACATTGATTATACACGACACAAGTCTCCATTTGTGCCGGGTGTCGTCATGACACGATTCAACCTCCATACACACGATTGAACGTTCATTCGCACGAATCAGCTTCATTCGTGCGATTGAACATTCATTCGTGCGACTGGCTTTTCAGTCGTGCGACTCACTCACAATCGCACACACATTCACTCGCATAGACTCAATCGCACACACATTCAATCGCACACACCCAGGCACATAACTCAATCGTACGACTCACCCCAGTCGCACCACTCAGTAGCATGATAGACTCAGATGCATGGACTCAGTCGCCTAAGAGGCCTAGTTGCCCTGTACAGCAGGTCGCGACTACTGAAGCACCGAGCAGCGTCCAGTTGCTCCGGGCACGGGTTTCACACATCAAGAACCTCCAGAATCCATATTCTAACATGTCTAAACATGAAACACACTCAGTAACCCAACACACAAGCCCACACGACCTCATGTGCTCGGATGAACCCGAGCACCCGAAACCTTAGAAAACGCAGAAGTGAAATCGAGCAAGAAACGGGTCAAACAAGGTTATCTACCTGCTAGAAGTAAGTATTCACGATGATAACCAAGATTTGATGATGAAAACGCAACAAACGTGACGGATTTCGGTGCTAGATCGAGAGAAAAATGGAGAAGAAAGTGAAGAAGAAGAAGGTAAGAACGAGGAGGCTAGGGCTGGTAAGGGGTTTATATACCCAGCCCTAGTTTTGCAAAATGACCTGTTTAGTCCCCGTACTTTGCCCCCGGATTCCCAAATTTTGTTTCGGTTGAAAACGTTATTAATTAGGCTTGTTTTATTAATGATAAAATGTTGTTATTAGTATTTGAAGCTTAAAAATGGTTTTATTCGTGACAATAATTTTTATATAAAAATAATGCCTTTAATGTTAACGGGGGCAATTTTTAGAAAACGTTCTAAGATGACGACAACGCAAGCAACGATAGCACAAGCGCAGGGATAATCAAGCAAGCAAACAAGCATAATATCCACATAGATGGGCTATAAAGATGAGGGATGACCGACAACAAAAGTTAACAGAACACATCAATAGACGGACCTTTGGTGACGGATGTCACAGGTAAGGAGGATGACGATGATGACGATGAAGGAGATGCAACTGCATCTGCCTCTACTCCTGGTCAAGAGCAAAGGACAAAGAAGAAACAAGACCAAGGAGCCTCATCTTCTGAACCGCCTACCTCACCATCAGCTAAAGACACAAAGAGGATTCAAGACAAAAGTAAAGATTAGATGTTTTACTTTGTTAACCTTTTGTACTTGAAATCATCTTTTGATGTTATGAAATTAATATATATATTTATTATTCAGTGTTTGATTATCTTGATTACATACTAACTATTGCTGTGTTACATGTTTAAATCAAGCAGATCCAGCATTTCAGCAAGATGAGTATGATGTTGCTCCCTTACAGCAGATCAAGTCTCAACTGACTATGATACTTGATCTGCAAGGGATCGTCAGGAGGTCAGTGAGTTATACTCCTGAAGAAGGAGAAATAATTCACGACCTCACTGATGAGCAACTTGCTGAAATGTTCCAGCTGAATCCAGATGAGATAGTGAAGGATGCTCCTACCTTCGATATGGATAGTGACGAGGAGCTGAACGATATAGATGAGATTGAGATAGAGGACGTCACGGCTCAGCATTATCCAGAGCATACTAACCGAGAGGGAAATGTGTTTCCCGATCTAGGTAGTACTCTCGGTAGCGATACTTTGGAGAAGCTGAGTCAGAAGGAAAAGGAAGCAGAAGCATCTACAAGCCAAGCCCCAGCCTCGGACGCCGACGTAGATATCGGAAAGGCTGAATGTGCGGCTTGTTTTTCAGAGATCAGAGCCCAGCGCGCTGCAGCTAAGCAAAGTACCTACACCAAGATCTAGAAAGTAAAGAAGCATCAGAAGGTGTCAGGGAAGATTATATCATGGGCTTATTTTGAGGATCTCAACGTTTACGCAGTAAAGAGGGAGAGGGGAATCGAGTACTTTAGATTCCCATATGATCTAA